>QXEO01001238.1:1200000-1559600 GCA_007115705.1 Dactylis glomerata
TTTAAAGGCGCATTTTTTTTTCAGATTTTCTATGCATGCATGCAATGCACACTTCGGTTTCCTCTCTATTTCTAATCTCAAATCCTGAGATGTTACAAGCATAGCCGAAGCTCCCGGCGTCGATGTCGTGGACGCCCTTAGCGCTAGCGTAAGACGCACTCGATTGGCCATCGTGGTTGCCCCACTTGACCATTAGCTCAAATAATGGCTCAAAGTTTTATCATGATTTTTTGTCTCCTGCTCTTGAATGTCATAGGCTAGATGTGCATAGAGGGGAAAATATACACATCTCATTTCCTGCAGAATTAACTTAAGGCCCCGCTTGGTTCGTCAGATTGAAGACCAAAACCAACGTTTTATCTAGGTCCATGAATTTTTTTGGCAATGGACGAGAAACCTCAATTTCCAGCCATAACGAGTGATAAAACTCACGGACCATGTGAGTTCCATAACTTTAGCCGGCTCAATTCGAGCACACGAAAACTGACTAGGAAACAATGAGAGGCGAAAAACTATTTAGACTTGCCAAACGCGACCTAAGGCCCTGCCTGGATCATCTGTAATATTTCCAGCCCAGAATATTTAGGAGGCCGGTTTCATTATGTCCATGCAAAACGTCCAGAAAATCCAGATCTCCACTCGTCAACGCATGAACTAATGTGAAAATAAAAACCTGTAGACAGAATTAGGCCCCAGTTTTTTTTTACGGGAACAGGAGGAGCTCTCCATTTGCATTAAGTAGAGGAAAAGTCTTTACAATGGCAAGGCCAGGGAAACAAAAAGAAAATAAAACAGGCCGTCAGATGCCCAACGCTATCGACATGCTAGCCATGTCAGTTCTTATCTGGACCAAGAGTCCCTCAACAGTACAAGACAAACCCTCGAAAATTCTCCTAATTCTTTCTTTCCATAGGTGCCAAACAACACAGGCCGCAATGGAAGTGAAAACTTGCTTCTCTTTGCTCTTGCGGAATCTAGCTATCTTCTTCCACCATCCCTGGAGGGATGTGGATCGACCAGCAATGCCAGCCACGGTGGCATGATCATGGGTCAGCTTCTGCCACAGAGCCTTGGCAAACTAACAGGTGAGGAAGATATGATTTGTAGATTCGGGGTCTTGGTCGCAAAGCGCACACCGGTCCTGATGCTGCCATCCTCTAGCTTGAAGTCTGTCTCCCGTCCAGAGGCGATTTTGCATAATCAGCCAAAGGAAGAATTTGATTTTACCCTCAGTTTTGACTTCCCGAACCGCCGCAAGAGGCGGTTTCAGAGTGTGCAAAGTAAAGCAAGCAGCGTACGCCGATGAAGCAGAGTAGGCACCGTCCGGGGTTTTGGTTTAGGTGATCGAGTCTGGCTCCTCAGTGAGATGAACAAGCTGAACCTTGTTCCAGAGTTCCACAAACCTGTGTGCTCTTCTGCTCACTCTTGGTAATGGTGCAAAGGCAATGTTCTGGAAGGATACTTGGATGAATGGCCAAACCCCACAAGAGGCTTTCCCAATTCTCTTCGGCCTAGCGAGAAGAAAGAGCATCTCAGTCTGTGATGCTCTGCAGAATGGTAGATGGATGAAAGGTCTTCAGCGAATTAATTCGCTAGAGCAGATTAGGCCCAGTTGGCTCCTAGGATTTCTGCTAAAACGATAGAAAATTATTACGGACCTAAAGAGGTCACCAGAAAATGTGTCAGGGCAGGATATCTAAACTACTTCCTCTGTTCCATAATATAAGCCTTACTAGCAAGTTGTTTTAGTTTGCTAAAAAGGCTTATATTGTGGAACGGAGGGCAAGCTGGGCCTAAACGATGAACCAAACACCATTTTCCCAAATCATTATAGCGGGGAACTTTCACACCAGTTTTGCCAAAAAAAAAAAATACAATGAACAAGTGTGGCGTAAAAGCTTTCAATATAAGCTCTTGCCAAGTGCAGCCTAAGGCCCGCTTGGATCATCTGTAATATTTCCAACCTAGAATTTAGGGGGCCAGTTATGCCCATGCAAAACGGCCGAAAATTAGGATTTCAACCGATCCGTGCAATATTACCTGTCTCCAACGCACACAAAACTAGGTGAAAACGGAAAACCGAAGACAGAATTAGGCCTCGCTTGGTTTCCAGGCGACTGAAAATTTTCACGGACCTGAAGAGGTCACACTACAATCCGGGAAATGCGTGGGGGCAGGAAATCTAAACTATACGTTAGAGGCAAGACCTAAACGACGAACCAAGCACCATTTTCCTACATCATCAAGAAGGGAAACTTTCACACCGGTTTTGTCTAAAATACAATGAAACCAAGCTTGTCTTAAAGCTTTCAGTATAAGTTGCGTCTGTAAGGTTTTATTTGAAAAAAGTAATACTCCCTCCGATCAAAAAAAGTTATTCATCCGCGCCTATACGCAGATTATGACCTGAGGTAGGTCACTCCAAAATTTGCGAGGGCGACGTCTTCTATAACTCAAGCTACTACACCCAGAACAAGTGAGCTTGTGCATCGAACCATGTATATGATGCTGTTACGTATGCCGCACGGTCAATTAAAACCAAGCAATTGAGCATGTTTTCTCGTGTCCATATATACTTCCTCCGTTTAGAAATATAAGATGTTTTAACTTTATGAAGCTAATGTATCTAGACATCTTTTAATATATAGGAATTTATACACTAAAAAATATCTAGATACATCCACTTCACAAAACTAAAACATCTTATATTTCCGAACGGAGGGAGTAGATATAAACGTGTTACACTAGGTAGGCACGTACGCACATCGTGTATCCACGTGCATATGAATGGCCAAGCAAAGACGTACGTGGCACAATCGAAAAAAAAATGAACAAATGCGCTCATTGTTGGTGTTAACCTTGTTGTATAGGTTTACTCTCATGTTTAATTCCGTTTGCATTTTGATTAAGATCTAGCTAGTAGTATGCATAAACATGGCAGAGGCATGATCGGCAAGAGAGCTGCACTAAGAGAGATAGAGAGTGCACTGCAAGCGGCCAGACTGCAGCCATTAGCTGAGTACTTGCATGCACTAGAATTAGTCAAGAAGATTAGTAGCTGCATGCACGCAAATAGTGCGGAGTTCCAACAGCTAAGTCTCAAGGAGATGTGGGCGGCTGTTGCATGCACAAGTGCGTGTGTGCGTGCTAAGTGGAGTAGTGGAGTAGTGGTTAGTGGGTGCGTGTTTGCTGTTTTAACTCAGCTATATAAATCCCTGTAACCAGTTCGTTTCAGTTTAGCGAGAACAAGAGAAAAGAAAGCACAAGTGCAGTGCTGCGAAAATAGTCTCTGTGTGTTCTTGTGTTTGTGCGCTCGCGTGAGTCTTCTTCTCCACCAAGATACAACACACACATGCATATGGTGGAGAAGAAGACTCACGCGAGCGCACAAACACAAGAACACACAGAGACTATTTTCGCAGCACTGCACTTGTGCTTTCTTTTCTCTTGTTCTCGCTAAACTGAAACGAACTGGTTACAGGGATTTATATAGCTGAGTTAAAACAGCAAACACGCACCCACTAACCACTACTCCACTACTCCACTTAGCACGCACACACGCACTTGTGCATGCAACAGCCGCCCACATCTCCTTGAGACTTAGCTGTTGGAACTCCGCACTATTTGCGTGCATGCAGCTACTAATCTTCTTGACTAATTCTAGTGCATGCAAGTACTCAGCTAATGGCTGCACTCATGACCGTGGAGCAAAAGCGACCGAAAGTGAAAACAATGCTAACCGAGCTACCTGGAAGCTGCATCCAACGCGGGCAAGCACAAATCACAAATCAGTCGCGTGGTCCGCCACTCCAACGGCCGGATTGCTTATATAAGCAGACCAATGTCGATCTCCATACACAACCTTGCATTCTTGCAAGCAAGTACAGGCTACAGAGGTACAACTGATCTGCCGTGCAAGGTACCACCATCCGCGTCGTCCATGGCCTCCGCCGCGAGATCCTGCGCCGTCTGCTGCTTCCCCGCCGCCGACGAGGTGGCGCCCACGGACACCCTCCGCGTCCTGCGCCTGCAGCGCCTCCGCCGCGCAGCGACGGGCTTCCTCGACCCCATCGCCGAGGAGGAGGGCGACGACGTCCCCACCGCTGGCTCGCCCAGCACATACACAAGCGGCGGCGATAGCAACAGCAGCCCCAGCGCCGTCGACTTTGCGCGAAGTCACCGATAGGGTCCGAAAGCTTGGACTCTCATGTCTCTGTAATTAGTCCATCAAGGCACCATTAGATGTCAATTGCTTATACAGTCTGAAAGTATTGTGCTGCAACTTTTTTTTTCAAAGAATCAAGTATAGATCTCGTTCTTGCTGACAGTACTCATGCCCTGCTAAGCTTGGAAATTCAGGTATATACTCTCTTTTTCTAAAATCATATATATTTTCAAATGTGAAAAAAATCCAAAGAAATTCCTCTGCACATATCAACGTTTGTGCGTGGGCGCCAAGTTTTGCAAAACATCGACATCTATTGTGCTATATGAAAAAGAAAAAAAAACTTGCAAACCTTTATTTTAGCATCAAACTTATCTTTTATACACAATTCATACGGAAAGTTTGATTTTCTAGAAACAACTTGGCGCCACATAGGTTGAGAAGATGTTCACACAACATTTTTTGATATTCCAAAAAAATAAAATACTAGAAAGAAGTATATACACAGCCAAAACGCCACGTGGCTCTCCCAATATGAAACACGTTTTCACGTGAATGCGTCTTCGGTGGCCGCTTACAGTATATCATGTTCCGTGTTTCGCACCCCGTGCTAGCGAGGAAGGAGTCGAGCTGTCAAGGAGTCATGGTGCGACTGGAGTACGCGGCGACCCGGAGGCAGCGGGGCTTTACATCGAACAATCTATCTTCTAAAACTCTAGCCAGGTTAGAAAACGACCACTCATCACCTCTGAGAGTGGATTTTCTACCAGGGTGGGTGGGTCAGCACCCCCTGCCCCAATGAAACGATATTCCAAGCCGTATAAACCCATTTTGTCTTGTGTTCCTAGTAGAACATTCAATTTCGTACACCCGCCGGTTTTTAAATATTTGGTTTGAAGTTTTTTGGGACAAAGTCAACTCCCCTTGCAAACAAAGTTAACAAAATGTTGACTTTGACCAAAAATTTGAAACCACAAATTAGAAAAACCGGCAGGTGTATGAAATTTAGTGTACCACTAGGAAAACAAACTGCATTACGTTTATACGGCTTGGAATATCATTTTGTCGGGGGATGCTCACCCCACCCGTAATCCTATGTATCTCTATCGTGACACGCGAGTCCTAATGCCTCTAGCACCGCCGCCGCCTTCTCTCTCTGATCTCGAATAGCTCCATGCCTCCAACCACAAATGCAAGTGCCACCCTGCTCTTGTCTCCCCTTCTTCCCGGACAGAACTGCTGACCGATCGAGACATACCCTCCCTAGCCGAATACACATGATCATAGGCACACAATCTAGCAGACCTACAGCTACGGCAATGAATGTGCCTGATCATAGGCCATATGTTGTCCGTTGGAATTGGTCTCTAGCTATTTCCTCTTCCTCCTCCCTAGTGGCGGAGGACGACCTAGATGTTTAGTAGGTCGAACCCATAGACATATAACATTGCTTAAGTATAATAGGGGCAGATGCCCCCCACTTCTACATTTGTATTGCATAAAAATCTGTTTTGTTGACTATTAAAGGATTCCAATCAAGATTTGATCGCATAACAGAAGTTACAGGTATTTTATTTGAATTTTTGTATTATTAACAAACACAATGTAATATCAACATATTTAAATATAAGTATAACTATGGAAGATTTAATGTCATCAGAATTCCTAGGCAATGGTAAACTGTATCTTCTATTTAAAAGTATTTCTTAATTTCACCGAGACAAGCCTTGTTGATGTTTCTCTAATTGTCCAAAGTTGGAATCAGTCATCTTCTTGTGCAGCCAGATCAATGATGAATGAGGCTCTTGTTATATTTGAAGAAAACTGCCCGAACTTAACTTGCCTTCGCTTTGCCTTCTATAATCCCCATCGTTTTTTAGAGTACATCACATGATAGCCTTTTGATGTTGGGTTTAGGGCCACTGTGGAATCATGCAAGGGCCTTAGGTGCATCTCTATCCCGCTCGTCTCACATACGATGGACTGAAATCTGATGGTAAACATGCTGATAATGTTGAGGTTCTTTCACCCGCCTTTACTGAGGACAACGATATATATAGGCCGGTATTACATGCTCAAAGGCCACAAGAGCTTGAAGAGGATGCAGATCACGTATTGCAACATTTGGTGGTACAACATTGCTGGTGAATTCTTCCAAGCTGGAGATTTTTTGATACCTTTGGATGTCAACTACAAGGTGACCATGCTGCAATGTCGACTCCTTATAGACTATATTTCTCACCTTACTTTGGAGATAATAAATGATCCTCGTAGCCATTATCCGGTCAACAATTTGTTTGTCTATCGTAAACTGGCTGGTCGAGATGTGGCAAGTGGGATCTTACTTATCCACATAACACGAGCATATTAGCAGTGGTGGCAGGTGGTCCAGAAGTTTGGTAGCGCAAACCCATAGAAATTTAGCATTGCATAACTAGAATCTTGGGAGGGGGGGGGGGGGGGCAGATGCCCCCCTCTCCTATATTTGTATTGCATAAAAATCAATTTTGTCAATTGTTAAAGGATTCCAATCAAGGTTTGATCGCATAAGTCCTAGGCACTGGTATCAAGCATGATGATGCATGTATGTAGTATGCCCCGTATATATTCTCTTGGGAGTTGGGATACAAATTGACAGGCAGGTAGGCAGATGCCATGCATACTACTCCATCCGTTTCCAAGTAGGCCTGTAAGTGGACACGGGTTGTCCACGGCGACCCTTGCCCAATTCCCTTAATTCCGTCAAGTGGACACCCACGGCCACGCAAAAAACCCTTCACGGATAGTAACGGCCGGCCCGCTACCGCCGTCGCGCTGCATTGACCCCTGGAGCTGGCGACGTGCATCTTGGCCAGAGAAATCCCCTCACCGCCGCCCCGTCGCATCAAGATCCATCCAGACCGGGTGCTCAACACCAGGTGATGGATGTCCACCGCCGACTATTGCTATACCACTGCCATGCTACCACCAGATGGACAAGGATGCCACTGTCGAGGCCCCGAGTGGTGGCAGGGCAACATGCGCATGTGCGGCCTCATGCAGCGCAGCGAGATCGACGGCGCCCTGCACCTTGTGAACTCCATCTCTGGCGGCGGAGAGCACCCGGCCGTCATCACCTGTAACATCCTCATCAATAACGTCTGGGCCGACGCCCGCGTATTGGACGCCCTTGTGGTGTTCGACGTTATGCTCTTGCGCAGGCGCGCGTTTGGCCGGCTAGTGTGGTCACCGACAGCATCCTCCTGGATTCCACGTGCAATGAGAGCGGCGACAAATAGGCCGCGGTGTTCCCCAACTACCGCGTGGGCACCTGGGCGGTGCCGCATTGCCGGTCAGCGCTCGCTTCATCTTGGCCCCGGCGGCGTCGTCCATTATCCTGGTGGTGGCGACTGGCGAGTAGTTCTAACTTGTAAAGGCGAAGGCCTTTTCCTGGAGTTAGTGCGCAATGTACCTCGCCGCGGCGGTGAGAATGGCCAACGAGAGGCTGTTGTGTGCGGTACAGACACCTGCTCGTGTTCTGGCCGGGCACTCATCCCGATCACCGCCTTCTCGTGCGGTCGGGCCAACAAAATGCGCTCAACACTTTGCGCCAGGAACTTGTGAACGACGATAAGCCAACCAGCAACATAATGCAACAAGATATGAGAGAATAAGAAGAATCCTTTACGGATCTCGATATGCAGTCGAACGGCCCGTTGCTGCAAGCACAACATCCACTCTCCATAGTCAAATAATAGTAGAAGCCAAGAGAGCGAAATACTAAAAGTATATCTTAATTTTATCTTTAAGGTTAAAAAAGGTTTGTAACATCAATGAATGTTGCTACAACCGCCTTCTCTGGTGCCTCTTTTTTTTTGAAAGCTTCTCCGGTGCCTCTTTTGGTGCAGCTGCAATTCTTCTTACTACTATTAGTTTCAGTTATTCATATATGCGTCTATCTCTGGGCTGCAATTTCAGCAACCTTCCTTTAGTCTTCACTCTTCAGAGATGATACGCGCGGCGGAGTAATTAGCATTCCTATCCATCGATTAATCGATGGATTCTAGCTAGTAGTTAGTTAAAACGCTCTCAGCATATAGCCACCGGCACCGGCAGCTAAGTTCATGGAGTAATCCTCACACGTGAACGTCATGAGGTTATCCTCCATCGCGGCGTTCGTCACCGTCGGGATGCCCCAGCCTGACCTGCCTGTTGTCGCCGCCGCAGCCGCCATCACTTGCATCTGTGTTTCAGCTAGCCTGGCCTTCAGGCGGAGCAGCTGCAGGCAGGTATGCACATACATGTAATTAGTACAGGAGCGCCAATCACAACAAATTAACAGCTATAGAATGTCAACAATCAAGCACTCCTATCCTAGCTCGATGGATGTACCGACGTACCTCGGCCTCGAGGTGGCCGTTGTGGATGACGAGGTCCTCGTGGGTGGCACGGAGCTTGGAGAATTCCATAAAAATTTAGCATTGCCTAACTAGAATCTTGGGAGGGGGGCAGATGCCCCCTCTCCTATATTTGTATTGCATAAAATCAATTTTGTCAATTGTTAAAGGATTCCAATCAAGGTTTTATCGCATAAGTCCTAGGCACTGGTATCAAGCATGATGATGCATGTATGTAGTATGCCCCGTATATAATCTCTTGGGAGTTGGGATACAAATTGACAGGCAGGTAGGCAGATGCCATGCATACTACTCCATCTGTTTCCAAGTAGGCCTGTAAGTGGACACGGGTTGTCCACGGCGACCCTTGCCCAATTCCCTTAATTCCGTCAAGTGGACACCCACGGCCACGCAAAAAACCCTTCACGGATAGTAACGGCCGGCCCGCTACCGCCGTCGCGCTGCATTGACCCCTGGAGCTGGCGACGTGCGTCTTGGCCAGAGAAATCCCCTCACCGCCGCCCCGTCGCATCAAGATCCATCCAGACCGGGTGCTCAACACCAGGTGCTGGATGTCCACCGCCGACTATTGCTATACCGCTGCCATGCTACCACCAGATGGACAAGGACGCCACCGTCGAGGCCCCGAGTGGTGGCAGGGCAACATGCGCATGTGCGGCCTCGTGCAGCGCAGTGATCTCGACGGCGCCCTGCACCTTGTGAACTCCATCTCCGGCGGCGGAGAGCACCCGGCCGTCATCACCTGTAACATCCTCATCAATAACCTATGGGCCGACGCCCACGTTTTGGACGCCCTCGTGGTGTTCGACGTTATGCTCTTGCGCAGGCGCGCGTCTGGCCGGCTAGTGTGGTCACCGACAGCATCCTCCTGGATTCCACGTGCAATGAGAGCGGCGACAAACAGGCCGCGGTGTTCCCCAACTAGCCGCGTGGGCACCTAGGCGGTGCCACATTGCCGGTGAGCGCTCGCTTCATCTTGGCCCCGGCGGTGTCGTCCATTATCCTGGTGGTGGCGAATGGCGAGTAGTTCTAACTTCTAAACGCGAAGGCCTTGTTCCTGGAGTTAGTGCGCAGTGTACCTCGCCGCGGCGGCGAGAATGGCCAATGAGAGGCTGTTGCATGCGGTACAGACACCTGCTCGTGCTCTGGCCGGGCACTCATCCCGATCACCGCCTTCTCGTGCGGTCGGGCCAACAAAATGCGCTCAACACTTTGCGCCAGGAACTCGTGAACGACCATAAGCCAGCCAGCAACATAATGCAACAAGATATGAGAGAATAAGAAGAATCCTTTACGGATCTCGATATCCACTCTCCATAGTCAAATAATAGTAGAAGCCAAAAGAGCGAAATACTAAAAGTATCCACTCTCCATAGTCAAATAATAGTAGAAGCCAAAAGAGCGAAATACTAAAAGTATATCTTAATTTAATCTTTAAGGTTAACAAAGGTTTGTAACATCAATGAATGTTGCTACAACCGCCTTCTCTGGTGCCTCTTTTTTTTCGAAAGCTTCTCCGGTGCCTCTTTTGGTGCAGCTGCAATTCTTCTTACTACTATTAGTTTCAGTTATTCATATATACGTCTATCTCTGGGCTGCAATTTCAGCAACCTTCCTTTAGTCTTCACTCTTCAGAGATGATACGCGCGGCGGAGTAATTAGCATTCCTATCCATCGATTAATCGATGGATCCTATCTAGTAGTTAGTTAAAACGGTCCCAGCATATAGCCACCGGCACCGGCAGCTAAGTTCATGGAGTAATCCTCAGACGTGAACGTCATGAGGTTATCCTCCATCGCGGCGTTCGTCACCGTCGGGATGCCCTAGCCCGAGCTGCCTGCTGTCGCCGCCGCAGCCGCCATCACCTGCATCTGTGTTTCAGCCAGCCTGGCCTTCAGGCGGAGCAGCTGTAGGCAGGTATGCACATACATGTAATTAGTACAGCAGCGCCAATCACAACAAATTAACAGCTATAGAATGTCAACAATCAAGCACTCCTATCCTAGCTCGATGGATGTACCGACGTACCTCGGCCTCGAGGTGGCCGTTGTGGATGACGAGGTCCTCGTGGGCGGCACGGAGCTTGGAGAATTCCATATAAATTTAGCATTGCCTAACTAGAATCTTGGGAGGGGGGGGCAGATGCCCCCCTCTCCTATTTTTATATTGCATAAAAATGAATTTTGTCAATTGTTAAAGGATTCCAATCAAGGTTTGATCGCATAAGTCCTAGGCACTGGTATCAAGCATGATGATGCATGTATGTAGTTGATTGCTATTTGATGGTGCGGTGATGATGATGCCAGGAAACTTGTAGGCTTGTAGTAAATGACCGGCCAATTGGAAAACCCCAAGAGAAGGTTTTGATGAATATAGCAGCAAGTCTTCCCTTAGTTAAGAAACCAAGGTATGTCGATCAGGAGAAGAGCAGACAATACGACTGAAGGTGATGCGGACTGGCTTAGCGACAGCTTTGGACAATTTATATATGGCGCCTCGTCCAAGCTTTGCTTTGCTAGCTGCAACGTGGAACCTGCACACAACACAACCAAGTACTTTGTTCCCAACTTGCGATGAGGTTGTCAATCTCACAAGTTTGCTTGAAACAAAGGGTATGAGCGTTTCGAGTGGAAAATGATAATAGTATGCGAGTAAAGTAAACAGTGCGAGTAAAGTAAATAGGTGATAGCAATATGATGGAAATAGGACCGGGGTCCACAGTTCACTAGTGGTGTCTCTCCATAAGATAAATAACACATGCTGGGTAAATAAATTACAGTTGGGCAATTGATAGAATAAAGATAAACGTGATATGTCAAGAAGATCACTATGCGATTTACTCTGGGCATTACAACAAAATACATAGACCGCCATCCAACTGCATCTATGACTAATAATTCACTCACGGGGATATCATCCGAACACCCCATCAGTATTAAGTTGCGAACAACAGATAATTGCATTAAGCAAAGTGTGTAATGTAAACAAAGCATATGCCCTCGAGCATATGAATGTTGTTTTCTCCCTAGTAGCAACAACACATCTACAATCTTAGAGGTTTCTGTCACTCCCCCAGATTAAATAGAGGCATGAACCCACTATCGAGCATAAATACCCCCTCTTGGGGTCACTAGCAACTACTCGGCCAAGATAGCTACTAACAACGGAGAGCATGCAAGATCATAAACAACATAGAGATAACATAAGATATATTTCAGTATAGCAACTCAATCATAACACCAATATTCATCGGATCCCACCAAACCAAACATGTAGAATTACATAACGGTGATCTCAATCATGTAAGGCAGCTGATGAGATCTAAACATGAAGCACATGGTGGAGGAGACAACCATCTAGCTACTGCTATGGACCCATAGTCCAAGGTAGACTACTCACTCATCGCTCCGGAGGCAAGCATGGCGATGAAGAAGACCTCCGGTGGCGATTCCCCTCTCCGGCAGGGTGCCGGGAAGAGCTTATGGACCCTCCCGATCTTCGGGTCGATGGCGGCGGCGGATCGCGATGTGTTCTGGAAAATGGATCGGGCGTTTAGGTTTTTTCTGTTGGGGGTCTTTATAGGCGAAGGGGCATCGTCAGAGGTGGACCGAGGCGACCTCACACATAGGGGGCGCGGCCAGGGCCTGGGTCGCGCCGCCCAGGTATGTGGGGCCCTCGTGGCCCCCCTCCGACTCCTCTTCGGTTCTCTGGAAGCTTCCGGGAAAAATAAGACTTCAGAAACTTGTTTCGTCAGATTCCGAGAATATTTCCTGTGTAGCTTTTCTGAAACACAAAAATAGCAGAAAACAGGGAAGTGGCACTGTGGTGACTTGTTAATAGGTTAGTTCCGGAAAATGCATAAAAGTGCCACGAAGTGTAACGAAACAATAGGCAAATGGTGTAAAAACAAGCATGGAGCATCAAAAATTATAGATACGTTGGAGACGTATCAAGCATCCCCAAGCTTAACTCCTGCTCGTCCTCGAGTAGGTAAGTGATAACAAAAGAATAATTTTTTAGGTGACATGCACCTACACAAACTTGATCATATATGTAAGCATTTGTGAGCTGGGATCAAAAGAACTTAAAACATGGGCATGAAAGATATAATCTTGACAATAAAGACTTAGCAACCATGTTATAACATGCAAATGAACACAAACAAAAGATCATGAAAATGAAACAATGAAAGTCAAATGTGTGTTCAAATCATAAGGAAAAACATACAAATGGTTTTCAGCTTGTCCTTCATAGAGAGCAATAAATGCATAGGACACCTTCAAGTTTAAGAGGGCGACTAGATACAAATAATTTGAGAACAAGTGAAACCAACAATATGAATCAATCAATGAAAACTTTGGGACAATGCACATTATACTAAGAATGACAACTATGATCTCTTAATGGTGCATAAAGATAGAAGGTGGTGTCCCAACATAAAAGTAAAAGAAAGGCCCTTCGCAGAGGGAAGCAGTGATTGCAAGTTTTATAGACCTTCAAAAATTATGGTACTTACAGGCTTTGAGCTCTCATTGCCCCATCATAAGCATCTTGAATGGTTAAAGTTAATGCGAGAACAATTATGGTGCATATGCTTGACAAATCATAAGTCGAAAACCTCATGCCCCGTGAATACGAGTACCCAAACCTCATGCTACTTTACTTAGAGTCCCAAGCAAGGCTCTTGTCATTGTAAGTATATATGTATCATCGAGAACCGCCAACGGGGTACCTCCGTGCCCGATGACATGGAACAAGCCCACATCAAAATGACAGGACAAGCAGACAATGAACACCTCGACATCTCTTTTATTTGCCATTTGTTTAGCTTTTTATTTTGAGATGCATCGTCGAATGTCCACCATGGGTATGCTGCAAATTTCCACCATGAATTATGCATGGCTTAGATTGGCGGCCCAGGCGTTTCCCTAACACATATACAAACTCCATGATCCCCGCAAGATTCCCAATTCATTTCACACCACGGGCATCCATAAACAAAAGATCACGATATCAACTCAAATAAGAAGTGCAATGTTGAAAGCTTGCCCCATGACATCATGGTTGGGCTAGTATCCAACTTACAACTTGCAAGCATAACAACTCAACATAAGAGACCACAATGTCAAATTTTTAAGAACAAGAAAAAGTAAAGTGTGCCTTCCGGTTCGTGAGAGCTTTACTAACAAATTTTCACATAACACTGGTAAGTGTTTAATTTGAAGAGAAAATAAAAGCAAGTCAAATTTACTTGGAATAGCAAATTGCTAATAGGTATGTATGGTGGACACTTTGGAAAACTTGGTTTTTAGGAGTTGGATGCACGAGTAGAGCTCATACTCAGTACAAGGCGAGGGCTAGCAAAAGACTGGGAGCGACCAACTAAGAGAGCAATAATGGCCATAATCATGCAAAGCGACAAAGCGACATTAAAAGAAGCATAAGATGGCATCAAAAGTCAAAAAATAAATGATCATAGAGGCTATTGGCGACTTTGTAAGAGTCTAACATGTGTGAGCATGCGCCAAGTCAACCCAAATAAAGCATCAAGGAGAAAACCAAAATAATGCTTCCAAGCAATAAAAACAACGCATGATTTTTTCAAAGGCTCATTAAGCAATCTCAGTTATTTGAGACATGTCATGCTACAGCAAAACCACTAAGGATACTATCAAAAAGACATCAAGCATGACATGAAAAAGCCTAAGCCGCAGTCTACACAAGCTCCTTCTTGTACCACTTTTTTGCATAAAGCTTTTTCTCTTTTCCAACACCATTTGAAGTTTTTATAAACACCTCTTTTGATGAAAACCAATAAAGATCAGAGGCAAAAATGCACCTTGATGAAAAGATATGACAAGGTCTGAACGCAAATCAAGGCAAAAATGAAAACCAAAAGCAGTAGCAGAAAAAGAAGAACACTCGGTTTTTGATAAGAGTGAAAACTAGAGCGTTCTTGGCAAATGAAAAGCAAGGCTATTCCAAAGTGTCCACCATACATACCTACTAGCAATTTGCTATTCCAAGTAAATTTGACTTGCTTTTATCTTCTCTTCAAATTAAACTCTTACCAGTGTTATGCGAAAATTGGTCAGTAAAGCTCTCACGAACCGGAAGGCACACTTTACTTTTTCCAGTTCTTAAAAATTTGACATTGTGGTCTCTTATGTTGAGTTGTTATTCTTGCAAGTTGTAAGTTGGATTCTAGCCCATCCATGCTGTCATGGGGCAAGCTTTCAACATTGCACTTCTTATTTGAGTTGACATCATGATCTTTTGTTTATGGATGCCCGCGGTGTGAAATAAATTGGGAATCTTGTGGGGATCATGGAGTTTGTATATGTGTTAGGGAAACACCTGGGCCGCCAATCTAAGCCATGCATAATTCATGGTGGAAATTTGCAGCATACCCATGGTGGACATTCGACGACGCATCTCAAAATAAAAAGCTAAACAAATGGCAAATAAAAGAGATGTTGAGGTGTTCATTGTCTGCTTGTCCTGTCATTTTGATGTGGGCTTGTTCCATGTCATCGGGCACGGAGGTACCCCGTTGGCAGTTTTCGATGATACATATATACTTACAATGACAAGAGCCTTGCTTGGGACTCTAAGTAAAGTAGCATGAGGTTTGGGTACTCGTATTCACGGGGCACGAGGTTTTCGACTTATGATTTGTCAAGCATATGCATCATAATTGTTCTCGCATTAACTTTAACCATTCAAGATGCTTATGATGGGGGCAATGAGAGCTCAAAGCCGGTAAGTAACATAATTTTTGAAGGTCTATAAAACTTGCAATCACTGCTTCCCTCCGAGAAGGGCCTTTCTTTTACTTTTATGTTGAGTCACCACCTTCTATCTTTATGCACCATTAAGAGAGCATAGTTGTCATTCTTAGTATAATATGCATTGTCCCAAAGTTTTCATTGATTGATTCGTATTGTTGGTTTCACTTGTTCTTAAATTATTTGTATCTAGTCGCCCTCTTAAACTTTAAGGTGTCCTATGCATTTATGTTTTGCTCTCCATGAAGGATAAGCTAAAAACCATTTGTATGTTTTTCCTTATGATTTGAACACACGTTTGACTTTCATTGTTTCATTTTCATGATCTTTTGTTTGTGTTCATTTGCATGTTATAACATGGTTGCTAAGTTGTTATTGTCAAGATTATATCTTTCATGCCCATGTTTTAAGTTCTTATGATCCCAGCTCACAAATGCTTATATATATGATCAAGATTGTGTAGGTGCATGTCACCTCAAAAATTATTCTTTTGTTATCACTTACCTACTCGAGGACGAGCAGGAGTTAAGCTTGAGGATGCTTGATACGTCTCCAACGTATCTATAATTTTTGATGCTCCATGCTTGTTTTTACACCATTTGCCTAATGTTTTGTTACACTTCGTGGCACTTTTATGCATTTTCCGGAACTAACCTACTAACGAGTCGCCACAGTGCCAGTTCCCTGTTTTCTGCTGTTTTTGTGTTTCAGAAGTGATACACAGGAAATATTCTCGGAATTGGACAAAACAAGTTCCTGAAGTCTTATTTTTCCCAGAAGCTTCCAGAGATCCGAAGAGGAGTTGGAGGGGGGCACGAGGGCCCCACACACCAAGGCGGCGCGGCCCAGCCCCTGGCCGCGCCCCCTATGTGTGAGGTCACGTCGGGCCACCTCTGACGATGCCCCTTCGCCTATAAAGACCCCCCGACAGAAAAAACCTAAGTACCCGATCAATTTTCCAGAACACATCGCGATCCGCCGCCGCCGTCGACCCGAAGATCGGGAGGATCCAGAAGCTCTTCCTGGCACCCTGTCGGAGAGGGGAATCGCCACCGGAGGTCTTCTTCATCGCCATGCTTGCCTCCGGAGCGATGAGTGAGTAGTCTATCTTGGACTATGGGTCCATAGCAGTAGCTAGATGGTTGTCTCCTCCACCATGTGCTTCATGTTTAGATCTCATGAGCTGCCCTACATGATTGAGATCACCGTTATGTAATTCTACATGTTTGGTTTGTTGGGATCCGATAAATATTGGTGTTATGATTGAGTTGCTATACTGAAATATATCTTTGGTTATCTCTATGTTGTTTATGTTCTTGCATGCTCTCTGTTGTTAGGAGCTATCTTGGCCGAGTAGTTGCTAGTGACTCCAAGAGGGGGTATTTATGCTCGATAGTGGGTTAATGCCTCTATTTAACCTGGGGGAGTGACAGAAACCCCTAAGGTTGTAGATGTGCTGTTGCTACTAGGGAGAAAACAACATTCATATGCTCAAGGGCATATGCTTTGTTTATATTACACACTTTGCTTAATGCAATTATCTGTTGTTCGCAACTTAATACTCATGGGGTGTTTGGATGATATCAGCGTGAGTGGATTATTAGTCATAGATGCAGTTGGATGGCGGTCTATGTATTTTGTTGTAATGCCCAGAGTAAATCGCATAGTGATCTTCTTGACATATCACGTTTATCTTTATTCTATCAATTGCCCAACTGTAATTTGTTTACCTAGCATGTGTTATATATGTTATGGAGAGACACCACTAGTGAACTGTGGATCCCGGTCCTATTTCCATCATATTGCTATCACCTATTTACTTTACTCGCACTGTTTACTTTACTCGCATACTATTATCACTTTCCACTCGATACGCTCATACCCTTTGTGTCAAGCAAACCGGTGAGATTGACAACCTCATCGCAAGTTCGGAACAAAGTATTTGGTTGTGTTGTGTGCAGGTTCCATGTTGCTGCTCGCAAAGCAAAGCTTGGACGAGGCGCCATATATAAATTGTCCGGAGCTGTCGCGAAGCTTGCAAGCATCACCTTTAGTAGTATTGTCCGCTCTTCTCCTGATCGACATACCTTGGTTTCTTAACTGAGGGAAAACGTTGCTGCTATACTCATCATACGTTCCTCTTGGGGTTGCCCAACATCATAGCAATCACTTCTCCAAAAGAAATTTGTTGGGGTCCAACCATTTATTGCAGCAAACAAAATAAAACTAACTAAGAAAACTAAAACAACTGACGCTCCAAGAAAAACACATAGTGCATGAAGCAATAAAAATATAGTGTCTTGAAAGGTGACCCGATTTTTGCCGATGAAGAAGGGGTGCCTCGTGGGCATCCCCAAGCTTTGACGCTTGTACTTCTTGGATATTTCTTGGGGTGATGCATGGGCATCCCCAAGCTTGAGCTTTTGTCCATTCTTCAACTTATCTCATCATTCTCCAATCCCTATACTTGAAAACTTCCTTCATACAAAACTAAACACAAATCTATTAGCAACATTAGTGCAAGCATAACATATAATCAACCTCTTTTTGCTTCAGGTTTCAACCCAAAACCACCACATATAAAGTATATACTACTGTAGCTACTTCCCCAAAAGTTCCGTGATCAAAAGAACTCAAAAATAAAGCGATAAAGCGGCAAAAACGAATAGTGGCAGAAATCTGTCAAAACAGAACAGCTGAGAAAGGTCGAATTTTTGAGGGGTTTTATGTTGCTCAAATAAAAAAGTGTTCAACTAACGAAAGTTTGGATATAACCTGGGGCATATGCACAATAAATTTCAGGTCCAAAAGATATACAGAGAATTTTCACGAATTTTTACGGTGCAGCACCAAAAACAGTTTCAGGACAGCAACATCCCTAAATCTTTACCTCACTCGAATTAGAGGCTTCTCTTGGCACAACAATAAAATAAAAATGATAAGGAGAGGTCATTACAGTAGTAATGACTTCTAAGACTCAAATAAAAGAAAAGGTACTGAAAAGAAAACATTGGGTTATCTCCCAAGAGTGCTTTTCTTTAACGTCTTTGAGCTAGGCGCAGAAAATTGCGAATCAAGTAATAATGAAAGAGGCATTAGGATCCACTGTAGGAATCTTTTCAACAATGAAGGAAAATGTGTCCAAATGAGTTTTTTAAGATCCTCTATGATCACTTTTTGGTACACTGCTTTCATCAAAAAAGTTTTCAGGACAAATCCAACTAATTTTTTTATCCCAAGCATCGTGAATTCCTATAAGTTTATAAGGTATTGGCACTCTAAAATCTTCATTGGGTATACCAACAACCGCAACAGGCGAGCCAAGCTTATTAAATTTCTTAAAAACCTTCCTAGCCTCAATGGCAACATCTCTAAATTCTATGCGCAAAGTTTCCAAGATAAAAGCTTTCTTTTCGGGATCCTCAATTTCATGAAGCTTAAGGAACATGTATTGCATAAAAGGATTAAGGCTAGCAAACCTAGCTTCCAGCATGTGAATTAAATAAGCAGAAGCAACTTCAATACTCGCATCTAGCTCAACCAAATACTTTTCCTCAACTTCTTTATACATACTAATGTGATTAAAGAACTCCTCAATGTTATCTTTCTCAATAATTGAACCACTACCTACTGAGAGGTCCTCCAAAACATACTTAGGGAACATCATAATGAACTAGAAGTAAAGAAATAACAACTACCAAGGATTCTAATTTTTTTGGATTTTTGAATATAAAACGATGCAAGTAAAAATAAAGTAAAGCAAAACTTAAAACAAAGTAAAGGATGTGTGTGCGAAAAACTCCCCTTGCAGAAGTCTTCCACTTCTTCCCCGGCAACGGCGCCAGAAAACTTGATTGCTATTTGATGGTGCGGTGATGATGATGCCAGAAAACTTGTTGGCTTGTAGTAAATGACCGGCCAGTTGTAAAACCCCAAGAGAAAGTTTTGATGAATATAGCAGCAAGTCTTCCCTCAGTTAAGAAACCAAGGTATGTCGATCCGGAGAAGAGCAGACAATACGACTGAAGGTGATGCGGACTGGCTTAGCGACAGCTTCAGACAATTTATATATGGCGCCTCGTCCAAGCTTTGCTTTGCTAGCTGCAACGCGGAACCTGCACACAACACAACCAAGTACTTTGTTTCCAACTTGGGATGAGGTTGTCAATCTCACCGGTTTGCTTGAAACAAAGGGTATGAGCGTACTGAGTGGAAAATGATAATAGTATGCGAGTAAAGTAAACAGTGCGAGTAAAGTAAATTGGTGATAGCAATATGATGGAAATAGGACCGGGGTCCATATTTCACTAGTGGTGTCTCTCCATAAGATAAATAACACATGCTGGGTAAACAAATTACAGTTGGGCAATTGATAGAATAAAGATAAACGTGATATGTCAAGAACATCACTATGCGATTTACTCTGGGTATTACAACAAAATACATAGACCGCCATCCAACTGCATCTATGACTAATAATCCACTCATGGGGATATCATCCGAACACCCCATGAGTATTAAGTTGCGAACAACAGATAATTGCATTAAGCAAAGTGTGTAATGTAAACAAAGCATATGCCCTCGAGCATATGAATGTTGTTTTCTCCCTAGTAGCAACAACACATCTACAATCTTAGAGGTTTCTGTCACTCCCCCAGATTAAATAGAGGCATGAACCCACTATCGAGCATAAATACCCCCTCTTGGAGTCACTAGCAACTACTCGGCCAAGATAGCTACTAACAATGGAGAGCATGCAAGATCATAAACAACATAGAGATAACATAAGATATATTTCAGTATAGCAACTCAATCATAACACCAATATTCATCGGATCCCAACAAACCAAACATGTACAATTACATAACGGTGATCTCAATCATGTAAGGCAGCTCATGAGATCTAAACATGAAGCACATGGTGGAGGAGACAACCATCTAGCTACTGCTATGGACCCATAGCCCAATGTAGACTACTCACTCATCGCTCCGGAGGCAAGCATGGCGATGAAGAAGACCTCCGGTGGCGAGTCCCCTCTCTGGCAGGGTGCCGGGAAGAGCTTCTGGACCCTCCCGATCTTTGGGTCAACGGCGGCGGCGGATCGCGATGTGTTCTGGAAAATTGATCGGGCGTTTAGGTTTTTTCCATCGGGGGGTCTTTATAGGAGAAGGGGCATCGTCAGAGGTGGACCGAGGCGACCTCACACATAGGGGGCGCAGCCAGGGCCTGGGACGCGCCGCCCTGGTGTGTGGGGCCCTCGTGGCCCCCCTCCGACTCTTCTTCGGTTCTCTGGAAACTTCCGGGAAAAATAAGACTTCAGGAACTTATTTCACCCAATTCCGAGAATATTTCCTGTGTGGCTTTTCTGAAACACAAAAACAGCAGAAAACAGGGAACTGGCACTGTGGCGACTTGTTAATAGGTTAGTTCCGGAAAATGCATAAAAGTGTCACGAAGTGTAACGAAACAATAGGCAAATAGTGTAAAAACAAGCATGGAGCATTAAAAATTATAGATACGTTGGAGACGTATCAGTAGTATGCCACGTATATATTCTCTTGGGAGTTGGGATAAAAATTGACAGGCAGGTAGGCAGATGCCATGCATACTACTCCATCCGTTTCCAAGTAGGCCTGTAAGTGGACACGGGTTGTCCATGGCGACCCTTGCCCAATTCCCTTAATTCCGTCAAGTGGACAGCCACGGCCACGCAAAAAACCCTTCACGGATAGTAACGGCCGGCCCGCTACCGCCGTTGCGCTGCATTGACCCCTGGAGCTGGCGACGTGCGTCTTGGCCAGAGAAATCCCCTCACCGCCGCTCCGTCGCATCAAGATCCATCCAGACCGGGTGCTCAACACCAGGTGCTGGATGTCCACCACCGACTATTGCTATACCGCTGCCATGCTACCACCAGATGGACAAGGACGCCACCGTCGAGGCCCCGAGTGGTGGCAGGGCAACATGCGCATGTCCGGCCTCATGCAGCGCAGCAAGCTCGACGGCGCCCTGCACCTTGTGAACTCCATCTCCGGCGGCGGAGAGCACCCGGCCGTCATCACCTGTAACATCCTCATCAATAACCTCAAGGCCAACGCCCGCGTTTTGGACGCCCTCGTGGTGTTCGACGTTATGCTCTTGCGTAGGTTCGCGTCTGGCCGGCTAGTGTGGTCACCGACAGCATCCTCCTGGATTCCACGTTGAACGGATCGTATGGGCACCTAGAGGGGGGGGGTGAATAGGTGCTACTCAAATTTTAGTTCTTTTTCAATTTAGGCTTGACACAAAGGTAAATTCTCTAGATATGCAACTAAGGTCAATTTACCTATATGTCAACTAGCAAGCTAAACAAGATACAATATAAAAAGGCACTAAAGGATAGAGGTAACCGAGAGTGGAGCACGCGGAGACACGGATGTAATTCCCGTAGTTCCTTCCTTTTTAGGGGAAGTACGTCTACGTTGGAGGGGTGTGGTTGCCACAAAGGCCTAACCAATGCCACAAAGGCTCACCCTATTCTCCGGTGCAAGCTTCCGCCACAAAGGCCTAGCTCACTTTCCACTAAGGGATTCCTCAAGGCGGAACCGGCCTTTACAATCTTGGGGCACGCATCCACAACCGAATTGGAGGCTCCCAAGCACAACACAATGCTGTCAAACAACAAGTAGCAATATATCAAATACACAAACAAGGTCTTGGGACACAAGGGAACCCAAGACACAAGGGCCCTCAAGCAAATGAGAGGGGAAATCAAATCGCTTCGGTGAGGATGTAGATGATGGTCTTCTCCTTCGATTCTCCAAAGATCAAGAGCTTTGGTGGGTTGAGGGAGGAGATCTAGTTGAATTGGTGGCTCAACAATGGTGGTGTTCTTCAATTTGGCTGAGCTGCCCGTTGGAGAAGAAGAGGGGGGTATTTATACCCCCCCTAAATATCTGACCGTTGCCAGCCAGGAAGTCCGGCTATAGCCGGAGTTAAGTCCGGCTAAAGCCGGCCACACCGGCTAAAGCCGGCCTCAGACCGGCTAAAGCCGGCCTTCCTGGCCCAGCTTTATATGAAACTTCTCCCAGAGCTTATTTTCACCATTTCCTCAATAATTTCCTTTGGATAATGATAAATATCAAGTATAATATAGGAAACCCAATATCTTGTGCAAGAACATAATTAAATCCTGCAAAGCATAATCACACATTAATAGATAATGTATTGTTAACAAACGCCAAAATCAATTAGGCGGGAAATGCTCTTTCAATCTCCCCCTTTTTGGTGTTTGATGACAATACATAATTTTGCATGTTTCAAACTATATAAAATATAGACGGAGCTCCCCCTTGCTATGTGCCTTATTTTAAATTTGTATTTGAATACAAAGACACATCAACAATAAGAACTCCCCCTAGATTTTATAATGTGATCCATATATGCACAAGATATATATCATAATTCAATAGCACATAATCAACAAACATATAATATGACAAGATAATAGCAAGTAGGATTAATAACGATAAACATAAGTTCTACTACACAATATAATAACACATAGTTCAACACATAGTAGTAGGTAGATGATAAGTTCAACCATGGGACACAAGCGAGCAAGCCCTCGATATAAGAGCTTGTGACCCAACCAAATCCAAATGGAAAACATCAAATCCAAATGGAAACACATGCAAATGGGACTTTCTCCCCCTTTGGCATCAAGACGCCAAAAAGGGAGACCACAACACGAGATCACTCATCAACATCGTCAAAGTCCTCATCATCCTCATCATCTTCTTGCTCATCGTCTTCTTCCTCTTCATCATCATCTCCATCTTCTTCCTCATCTTCTTCATCAACGGCTTCCTTACCCTTGGAGGTGACTTCGGCTAACTCCTTCCAATCAAAGGTTGAGCCCTCATTCCACTTGCCAAATGAAAAGGTGTCCTCGGATTGATCTTGCTCTTGGGACTCTTCTTCATGGCTAGCACCTTTGCCCTTCTCCACAGCCCTCAAACGTGCATCCAAATCCTTTTGCTTCTTGTGGATGTTCTTGCGGTCCACATAGTCCTTGTATTGAGTGTGACGCACATCATTGTTCATGCAAAACAAAGCCCTTTGCCACCACTTGAGCTTCTTCATCTCTTGAGCCATTCCACCACTTGGTGGATCCGCATTCTTCCTCCTAGAACCGGTAGCATAGATGTTGCCACCCAACACATCACTCGAAGAGGGATAAGCACTTGAGGTGCTAGACACCAAATGAGCTGTCTTCTTGTAGAGCTTGTTGGGCTTGTGCACTTCCAACTCTTCATCAAGCAAATCTTCTTCAATCTCAAAGTCTCCTTCAATGCCTCTGTCAATGATGAGCCTCATGATGAATGGAGCAAAAGGAGGGATCTTCCTATCAAGCATAGCAATCTTCATCTCCATGAAGATGAAGTACATCACATCGAGCTCCATCCCTTCACAATCTCTTCCGGCCTCAAAGACAAGCCGGGCATGGTGGAGCAAATGCACAAGACCACCTCTGATAGAATCATTGTTGCCCCCACTTGGAGCAATGTTGGCACGGAACATCCGGAGCAAAATATCATAGAGGGGAAGGAGATTTGCAGTCTCTCCCGCTTTGCCCCCTGGACCATACAAACACTGGATCTTCCCCTTGTTGTACTCGGTGGTATCAAGATGCAAGCGGGCACCTCTAGGTCGATGAATGCCATCGAACCTATAGCCCAAAAGCTTCCCGAAACGAGACATGGTCGAGTACTTCCTCACTTCACCTGTCATCCAAGCAAAACCAACCTCATCCCGAGTATCAAACTCTAAAGTGGCAAAGAACTGCTGAATCAGATGAGGGTTGTAGTCTTGCTTGAAGACCATCAACTTGTGCAACCCTAGCTTCTCGGTGACCCAAAGAGCATCGGCAAAGTACTCATCCCTGGACAAAGCTGCGATGTTGGTGACCTTCATGGGGCACACCTTTGTGCCCATGGTCGCATAAATCTGCTCATATATCCGCTGATGCTCTGACCGGTAGAAGGACCCACTGTCAATGTCCCTAGGCATGGTGTAGAATTTTTGCCCACGGAACTCCCGGTACTCTTGCTTGGACAGCTTCTTGAGATCACTAACGTTGGCAAACAGAGATTTCTTCTTCCGTTCCTCCAACCGCTTCTTTTTCATAGCAGCTGTCACACGGGCATCTTGATGCTCTTGACGGCGAGCAAGCGAGGGATCAACATATCGTGACCTTTTGAGTCGAGAGCCACCTGCAAACAGCACATATGTAGAAAGCATATAGGATAAGCATGCATGCCAGAGGATCAAAGAGCAATAGCACAAAAGGAAAAAAGCATGACAGTAGTAGGTGATCTACACCGGCTATTTCCGGCCTCAGGCCGGCTTTAGCCGGTCAGGCCGGCAATAGCCGGTCTGACACCGGCTTTAGCCGGACCAGACGACCAAAATCGAAATCACAGCAGTAGGCCACCAAAACTTGTCAAGCACTTTCAATTTATGCAATGCAGGAAGGAAATCACGACTCCAAACATTTCCAGATGACCACAAGGTACCACAAGATCAACTAACCCTAACCCTAGAGAGAACTAGGGAGAGAGAGAGGAGAAGGGGGAGGGTACCCTGGTCCATGGGGAGGGCGCCGGAGAAGAGGGCCGGCCGATGAAGGAGCTCCGGCGGCCGGAGAAGGGTCGAATGGCGGCGGCGGCGGCGGGTCCAAGGGAGGAGGGGTCGAGTGGAGTGGAGGATAGGCGTGGGGGTAACTGAGGAAACCCTCACCCCCACGGCCTAATGAGTTGGGCTCGAAACCCCTAGTCCGACTATAGCCGGGTGGGCCGGCTAAAGCCGCACCCCGGCTATTTCCGGACACAGACCGGCTATAGCCGGTCAAGATGACCCAAAACTGATGATTTTGATTTCTGGAAGTTCTGGGCATGCACAAGAGGATGATTTGGCTTTAGATAAGTGGGCTTAGGACAGAAAACAAGCATGGAGTGGTTCTTGGCACTTGGCATTGCAAAACACAAGAAAACTTTGAAAATCCAATGCAAGTGCCTTCCCATTTCACGGATAGAGACAATGACGAAAAAGCTCAATAAAACTCAAATAAGATTTGCAAGGAATCAACTCTTCGAAAAGAAGAGGTCGGTGGCCGAGGCCACCATGTATGAGTGTTATGGCATTGGACCGCGAAGATATATCTTGGGTCCATAACCAATACTCGTCATTGAAACTCATATATCACAAAATGATAGAAAGAGAACAATTTTGTCACTATAGGCATTATGGGGGGAGGGATAGCCCAATTAATTAGGACCGCACTCCCCCTATCTCCATGCCCACACCTAAACCAAACAAGCATTGAAAATAGGTGTAATTGCAAGATGCTCAAGCCACACTCCTTGAATCAATGATATTTAGCTCATTCCTCAAAAATCCAAATCTTGCTTCATCAAGGGGCTTCGTGAATATGTCGGCAAGTTGATCCTTGGTGCTTACATATGCAAGCTCAATATCACCACGGGCAACATGATCTCTAATAAAATGATTCCGGATCTCAATATGCTTGGTTCTTGAATGTTGCACCGGATTATAGGCTATCTTGATAGCACTCTCATTGTCACATAAAAGAGGCACTTTGTCACAATTGACACCATATTCCTTTAAAGTTTGCCTCATCCATAACAATTGAGTGCATCCACTTGCGGCGGCAATATATTCGGCTTCGGCGGTGGAGAGAGATATACAATTTTGCTTCTTACAAGACCAACACACCAAAGACCTACCAAGAAATTGGCAAGCTCCGGAGGTTGATTTCCTATCATCCTAGTCACCGGCCCAATCCGAATCCGTGAAGCCACAAAGAGAGAAATCCGAGCCTTTGGGATACCAAAGCCCATAAGTTGGGGTATGAACCAAATATCGAAATATTCTCTTAACCGCCATAAGGTGGCTTTCTTTAGGAGCGGCTTGATACCTTGCACACACACCTACACTCAACACAATATCGGGTCTAGATGTGCAAAGGTAAAGAAAAGAACCGATCATAGAACGATATACCTTTTGATCCACATCTTTACCATTGGGATCAAGCTCAAGATGACATTTTGTGGCCATTGGTGTGGCGGTCCCATTTAGTTCCTTCATCTTGAACCTCTTGAGCATGTCTTGGACATATTTGGCTTGATAAATAAAAGTCCCTTCTTTCAATTGCTTGATTTCAAAACCAAGAAAGAACTTCATTTCGCCCATCATAGACATCTCGAACCTATCGGTCATAAGCCTTGAAAATTCATCATTAAAATCTTTGTTAGTAGAGCCAAAGATAATATCATCAACATATAGTTGGCATACGAAAAGCTCCCCATTGACCCTCTTAGTAAAAAGAGTAGGATCGATTTGCCCAACTTCAAACCCACGGTCTACCAACAACTCCCTAAGGTGCTCATACCACGCACGTGGGGCTTGTTTAAGGCCATAGAGTGCCTTATGGAGTTTGTAGACACGGTTAGGAAAGTTGAGATCCTCAAACCCCGGGGGTTGCTTAACATACACTTCCTCTTTCAATGGACCATTAAGAAATGCACTCTTAACATCCATTTGTTGTAACTTAAAATTATGATGAGTGGCATATGCAAGAAGGATACGGATGGACTCAAGGCGAGCCACGGGAGCATAAGTTTCTCCAAAGTCAATGCCTTCAACTTGAGAGAAACCTTGAGCAACCAATCTTGCCTTGTTCCTCACAACAATTCCATGCTCATCTTGCTTGTTCTTGAATATCCACTTTGTGCCAATCACATTGCGGCACTCCTTTGGCTTCTCTACTAACACCCAAACATTATTGCGCTTGAAGTTGTTGAGTTCTTCATGCATAGCATCCAACCAATCCGGATCTTCAAGAGCTTCAAATACTTTCTTGGGTTCAACCATGGAGATATAAGCATGATGAGAGCTAAATTGTGCCAATTGACGCCGAGTTGACACTTTGCTTCTTAAATCTCCAATAACCCTCTCAAGGGTATGACCTTTAAGTTCCAATTCCCTTTCAACTCTTTTCTTGCGACGGGCTTCGATCTCCTCATTTGACCTTGGAGGAGTCTCTTGATCATCTTGATCATTTTGGTCCCCGTCTTGACCATCAAATTGACCTTGATCATCAATATCTTCATGAGTAGGTTGATCTTGGTCTTGTGAAGAATTGGGGGCGGTTGAGATAACCGGAGAGGATGGTTGTGCCCCTTCTTCTTCATGAAGGTCCTTGTCTTGTTCTTCGGTTGATGCATTAGTTGCTTCCTTGGGAGAGGCTTGTTGAGCTTGTGAAGATGAAGGCTCCACTTGAGTAGAGCATAGTCCTTCCCGGTCGGCCACAAGGTGTCCCTCAATGGGGCGGAAAAATCCCACGCCCATTCTTCCTATGGCTTCTCGAGGTATTTCATCATCTACATCACAAGAAACAACATCTCGCCCCCCTTCGGAGCCGTCATTCTCTTCGAATACCACACTACAAGATTCTTCAACACGTCCGGTGGACTTGTTGAAGACTCTATAAGTGTGGGATTCGGCACCATAACCAACAAAAATACCTTCTATTGCTTTTGGATCAAATTTACCTAAACGAACTCCTTTTCTTTTAAAGAAACACTTACACCCAAAAACCCGGTAGTAGGAGATGTTGGGCTTGCTTCCGGTGAGTATTTCATATGGAGTCTTGTTTAGGCCTTTGCGGAGGAAGAGCCGGTTTGAAGAGTGACAAGCCGTAGAGATAGCTTCGTCCCAAAAGTTGTATGGAGACTTAAACTCCGCCAACATGGACCTAGCCATATCCATAAGAGTCCGGTTCTTCCTTTCGGCTACACCATTTTGTTGAGGGGTATATGCAGCGGAATATTGATGACGAATCCCCTCATCACTAAGAAATCCATTTAAGGTGTAGTTCTTGAACTCCGAGCCATTGTCACTTCTTATTGCCAAAATAGTTTGCCCATGTTGACGTTCAACTTCCTTGGCAAAGTCGATGACGGTTTGTTGAGTCTCACTCTTATGCTTGAAGAAGTAAACCCAAGTATATCTTGAATAGTCATCAACAATCACCAAACAATATTTCTTCCCACCAAGACTTGCATGAGAGGGAGGACCAAAAAGATCCACATGAAGAAGCTCCAAGATCCTCTTGGAAGAAATGATAGTCTTGCTTGGGTGGGGAGAATCATGCTTTTTTCCTAGAACGCAAGCCCTGCAAACACGATCTTTGGCAAAAGAAACATTCTCTTTTAGTCCGAGAATGTGGCCACCCTTGTGAAGGCTTTGCAAAGTTCTCATATTGACATGGGCTAGTCGGCGATGCCAAAGCCAACCCACATCGGCCTTTCCAAATAAACACATTGCACTTGTAGTGGTTTTCCCCGAAAAGTCCACCACATACAAGTTATTTTCAATGTGTCCAACAAAAGCGACCTTTAGAGACTTGCTCCACAAGAGTACCACAATATCATTATCAATGAAGACGGCAAAGCCCATCTTACCAAGTGCACGAACTGAAAGTAAATTATAACCTAGGGTCTCAACAAGCATGACGTCCACAAGGGAAATATCCGGTGCGACCACCACCTTGCCAAGACCCAATACCTCGGATTGTGACATGTCTCCATAAGTGACGGTTATATGATTGTCATTTGGTCTCATCTCCGTCATAATCTTCTTGCTTCCGGTCATATGACTTGTGCATCCACTATCAAGCACCCATTTTGATCCACCGGAAGCATAGTCCTACAAGAGATCATTGCTTGGTTTTAGGTCCCCATTTTTCAATGGGTCCTCTTTTGTTAGCAACAAGGGTCTTTGGAACCCAAATAGATCATGCAACATAACCATCATTTGGACCAACATATTTTGCATACACATCACCATAATAATCACGAAATAAAACATAGTGAGGGTTAGCAAATCCCGCATGATCATCATGAGTGGCCTTGCCACTCACAATAGGATCCTTCTTTGCTTGAGCGGGCTTGGTCTTCTTTTTCTTGTTGTTCTTCTTCTTCTTCTTTGAGACATAGCCAATCCCCGTTTTATCACCAAATGCCTTTTGCTTACTCAAAAGGTCATTCAAGTTTTTCTCTCCAATGGGAATGGAGGACTTGGCAAGCTCATCTTTCAATCTAGCATTTTCTTCAATAACATTTGCATGATCACAAGTAGAAGTAGAAGAACTAGGCACACTATTCTTAGTCAATTGACTTTGAAGTTGTTCATGTGACTTGGTAAGAATAGAGTGTTCACTTTTCAAGGCCTTGTGAGCCTTGTCAAGATCTTCTAAATCCTTAACAAGTATATCATGACCAACACCAAATTCAACCTTTTCCTTTTTGAGCATTTTTACTTTAGCACGAGCATGATCTCGCTCTTTAATGAGTTTGGAAACAACTTCATTATTAGATTCCTCAATGGAATTGAGCTTCTCTTCAAGAGTTGCTCGTTCCTCTTGCTCTTCTTCAAGAGACTCGGTTAGTGAGGCAATATCTTGAGCATATTCTCTTTCAAGCCTCATTTGTTCATCTAGTTTTTCAAGAGTTTTACCATATTGGCTCAATAGACGTTCAAAGTGAATCTTATGAACACCATCTACACTAGACACATAATCATCAAAAGCAACAATTTCTTCCTTTACTCTAAGACTAGCAAGATCATTCAAGGAAGCATCATTTGTCTTAGAGGAAGAGAAAGATGTGGGTGATACCTCGGAAGACTTGGCCATAAGGCACTTGACGTTCTTGACAAGAGAGTCCTCATTGGGGGATTCAAAGAGAGATGTGGAGGAAGTTGAGGTGGTTGCCATTGCGGCCATCTCACTAGTTGTAGTTTCTTCTTCTTCACTCTCACTTGCGGAGTACTCTTCTTGAGTCAAGAACACAAACTTTGGTTGTTTCTTCTTTGGTCCACCCTTCTTCACAAATGGCTTCTTGGATGGTGACTTGGTCTTGCTTTTGAAGATGAGCTTTCCACCATGGTCTTCTCTCTTCTCATAAGGGCACTCGGCAACAAAGTGAAATCTATCATTGCAATTGTAGCAAGTCCTCACCCTTTGACCATTGTTGTCATTCCTTTGATAGCCACTTGACTTGCTTCTTCTTTGATTGTCTTCTTTAGCCTTGTGTGGATCAACCCAAAAGGTTTTTCCATAGAAGGCCATGTGCTCATTGTACTCATGCCTTATGTCCTCGGGACACATCTCTAGTCTTGCTTCAATATTCGCTTGAAGAGGAACCTCTTTATCAACCACACTTGCTTTCAATGCAAGATTAGAGCTTCTTTGCATTCCTATGGCACGGGCATGGGCATCTTCCGCATTTTGTGCGGAAACCTTGTAGGCTTGAATCTCTTGCATCACTTGATTGGAGGTCATCTCATTGAAGTTGTGCTTTCCTTGAACACTCTTCACATCCGCGGGCTCATATGGAGTGAGAGCAAGAATGTACTTCATCTTGATCCACTCATCATCAATATGGTGAGCACCGAGGTTCTTGAAGGTGGTAGCAATAGCCTTGAGTCTTCTATACATCTCTTGATGATCCTCACCATCCATCATGAAGAAACCCTCCGCTTGATTTGAGAAGGCAATATATCTTGTTTTCTTCATGCTCTCGTTGCCAACAAAGACGTCGGAGAGTCCTTGCCAAGCTTCTTTGGCGGTGGAGAAGTGTTGGATGTGAGGCAAGTCCTTGGACCCCACGGCGACTTGAATCATGTGAAGAGCGGTAGCATTGAGTTGGCTATCGACCGTCTCTCTTCTTGTCATGTTGTGGGGATCCACGGCCTTGAATCCTTCCTCAACAATCCTCCAAAGCTCGATGCAAGAACTGCGCATATGAGAGATCATTTGATATTGCCATTGACCAAAGTTTAATGCATCAAGCTTAGGCGGATCACCTCTATGGTTAATATGAGGATGAGGAACCGGCGGGTCGGGTGAATACCAATGTGGGTATTCACCTTTCCCGTCGGCCTTGGTGGAAGACTTAGCATCGCCATTTTTGTCGGCACCCTCCTCATCTATCCCCACATTCTCCACTTGTGGAGTAGCGGGTTTTTCCGGAGGAGGAGAAGCATTAGCAGTTTTAGCTTGCATGAGTTGCGCCATCATTTCACGCAACTCACTTATTTGAGATGTCATGGAAGCCATGGATGATTCCAAAGATTTGAACTCACCCATGGAAACTTGACCCGAGCCCTCACTAGGTGAAGTTTCCATACTCTTAGGCAGTTAAGCCCGAAATAAGAGCCGAGGCTCTGATACCAATTGAACGGATCGTATGGGCACCTAGAGGGGGGGGGGTGAATAGGTGCTACTCAAATTTTAGTTCTTTTTCAATTTAGGCTTGACACAAAGGTAAATTCTCTAGATATGCAACTAAGGTGAATTTACCTATATGTCAACTAGCAAGCTAAACAAGATACAATATAAAAAGGCACTAAAGGATAGAGGTAACCGAGAGTGGAGCACGCGGAGACACGGATGTAATTCCCGTAGTTCCTTCCTTTTTAGGGGAAGTACGTCTACGTTGGAGGGGTGTGGTTGCCACAAAGGCCTAACCAACGCCACAAAGGCTCACCCTATTCTCCGGTGCAAGCTTCCGCCACAAAGGCCTAGCTCACTTTCCACTAAGGGATTCCTCAAGGCGGAACCGGCCTTTACAATCTTGGGGCACGCATCCACAACCGAATTGGAGGCTCCCAAGCACAACACAATGCTGTCAAACAACAAGTAGCAATATATCAAATACACAAACAAGGTCTTGGGACACAAGGGAACCCAAGACACAAGGGCCCTCAAGCAAATGAGAGGGGAAATCAAATCGCTTCGGTGAGGATGTAGATGATGGTCTTCTCCTTCGATTCTCCAAAGATCAAGAGCTTTGGTGGGTTGAGGGAGGAGATCTAGTTGAATTGGTGGCTCAACAATGGTGGTGTTCTTCAATTTGGCTGAGCTGCCCGTTGGAGAAGAAGAGGGGGGTATTTATACCCCCCCCCCTAAATATCTGACCGTTGCCAGCCAGGAAGTCCGGCTATAGCCGGAGTTAAGTCCGGCTAAAGCCGGCCACACCGGCTAAAGCCGGCCTTAGACCGGCTAAAGCCGGCCTTCCTGGCCCAGCTTTATATGAAACTTCTCCCAGAGCTTATTTTCACCATTTCCTCAATAATTTCCTTTGGATAATGATAAATATCAAGTATAATATAGGAAACCCAATATCTTGTGCAAGAACATAATTAAATCCTGCAAAGCATAATCACACATTAATAGATAATGTATTGTTAACAAACGCCAAAATCAATTAGGCGGGAAATGCTCTTTCACACGTGCAATGAGAGCGGCAACAAACAGGCCGTGGTGTTCCCCGACTAGCCGCGTGGGCACCTGGGTGGTGCCGGATTGCCGGTTAACGCTCACTTCATCTTGGCCCCGGCGGCGTCGTCCATTATCCTGGTGGTGGCGACTGGCGAGTAGTTCTAACTTCTAAAGGCGAAGGCCTTGTTCCTGGAGTTAGTGCGTAGTGTACCTCGCCGCGGCGGTGAGAATGGCCAACGAGAGGCTGTTGCGTGCGGTACAGACACCTGCTCGTGCTCTGGCCGGGCACTCATCCCGATCACCGCCTTCTCGTGCGGTCGGGCCAACAAAATGCGCTCAACACTTTGCGCCAGGAACTCGTGAACGACGATAAGACAGCCAACAACATAATGCAACAAGATATGAGAGAATGAGAAGAATCCTTTACGGATCTCGATATGCAGTTGAACGGCCCGTTGCTGCAAGCACAACATCCACTCTCCATAGTCAAATAATAGTAGAAGCCAAGAGAGCGAAATACTAAAAGTATATCTTAATTTAATCTTTAAGGTTAAAAAAGGTTTGTAATATCAATGAATGTTGCTACAACCGCCTTCTCCGGTGCCTCTTTTTTTCGAAAGCTTCTCCGGTGCCTCTTTTGGTGCAGCTGCAATTCTTCTTACTCCTATTACTTTCAGTTATTCATATATGCGTCTATCTTTGGGCTGCAATTTCAGCAACCTTCCTTTAGTCTTCACTCTTCAGAGATGATACGCGCGGCAGAGAAATTTAGCATTGCCTAACTAGAATCTTGGGAGGGGGGGCAGATGCCCCCCTCTCCTATATTTGTATTGCATAAAATCAATTTTGTCAATTGTTAAAGGATTCCAATCAAGGTTTGATCGCATAAGTCCTAGGCACTGGTATCAAGCATGATGATGCATGTATGTAGTATGCCCCGTATATATTCTCTTGGGAGTTGGGATACAAATTGACAGGCAGGTAGGCAGATGCCATGCATACTACTCCATCTGTTTCCAAGTAGGCCTGTAAGTGGACGCGGGTTGTCCACGGCGACCCTTGCCCAATTCCCTTAATTCTGTCAAGTGGACACCCACGGCCACGCAAAAAACCCTTCACGGATAGTAACGGCCGGCCCGCTACCGCCGTCGCGCTGCATTGACCCCTGGAGCTGGCGACGTGCGTCTTGGCCAGATAAATTCCCTCACCGCCGCCCCATCACATCAAGATCCATCCAGACCGGGTGCTCAACACCAGGTGCTGGATGTCCACCGCCGACTATTGCTATACCGCTGCCATGCTACAACCAGATGGACAAGGATGCCACCGTCGAGGCCCCGAGTGGTGGCAGGGCAACATGCGCATGTGTGGCCTCGTGCAGCGCAGCGAGCTCGACGGCGCCCTGCACCTTGTGAACTCCATCTCCGGCGGCGGAGAGCACCCGGCCGTCATCACCTGTAACATCCTCATCAATAACCTCTGGGCCGACGCCCGCATTTTGGACGCCCTCGTGGTGTTCGACGTTATGCTCTTGTGCAGGCGCGCGTCTGGCCGACTAGTGTGGTCACCGACAGCATCCTCCTGGATTCCACGTGCAATGAGAGCAGCGACAAACAGGCCGCGGTGTTCCCCGACTATCCGCGTGGGCACCTGGGTGGTGCCAGATTGCCGGTCAGCGCTCGCTTCATCTTGGCCTCGGCGGCGTCGTCCATTATCCTGGTGGTGGCGACTGGCGAGTAGTTCTAACTTCTAAAGGCGAAGGCCTTGTTCCTGGAGTTAGTGCACAGTGTACCTCGCCGCGGCGGCGAGAATGGCCAACGAGAGGTTGTTGCGTGCGGTACAGACACCTGCTCGTGCTCTGGCCGGGCACTCATCCCGATCACCGCCTTCTCATGCGGTCGGGCCAACAAAATGCGCTCAACACTTTGCGCCAGGAACTCGTGAACGACCAAAAGCCAGCCAGCAACATAATGCAACAAGATATGAGAGAATGAGAAGAATCCTTTACGGAACTCGATATGCAGTTGAACGGCCCGTTGCTGCAAGCACAACATCCACTCTCCATAGTCAAATAATAGTAGAAGCCAAGAGAGCGAAATACTAAAAGTATATCTTAATTTAATCTTTAAGGTTAAAAAAGGTTTGTAACATCAATTAATGTTGCTACAACCGCCTTCTCTGGTGCCTCTTTTTTTTCGAAAGCTTCTCCGGTGCCTCTTTTGGTGCAGCTGCAATTCTTCTTACTACTATTAGTTTCAGTTATTCATATATGCGTCTATCTCTGGGCTGCAATTTCAGCAACCTTCCTTTAGTCTTCACTCTTCAGAGATGATACGCGCGGCGGAGTAATTAGCATTCCTATCCATCGATTAATCGATGGATCCTATCTAGTAGTTAGTTAAAACGCTCCCAGCATATAGCCACCGGCACCGGCAGCTATGTTCATGGAGTAATCCTCAGACGTGAACGTCATGAGGTTATCCTCCATCGCGGCGTTCGTCACCGTCGGGATGCCCCAGCCTGAGCTCCCTGCTGTCGCCGCCGCAGCCGCCATCACCTGCATCTGTGTTTCAGCCAGCCTGGCCTTCAGGCGGAGCAGCTGCAGGCAGGTATGCACATACATGTAATTAGTACAGCAGCGTCAATCACAACAAATTAATAGCTATAGAATGTCAACAATCAAGCACTCCTATCCTAGCTCGATGGATGTACCGACGTACCTCGGCCTCGAGGTGGCCGTTGTGGATGACGAGGTCCTCGTGGGCGGCACAGAGCTTGGAGAATTCCATAGAAATTTAGCATTGCCTAACTAGAATCTTGGGAGGGGGGGGGGCAGATGCCACCCTCTCCTATATTTATATTGCATAAAAATAAATAATGTCAAGTGTTAAAGGATTCCAATCAAGGTTTGATCGCATAAGTCCTAGGCACTGGTATCAAGCATGATGATGCATGTATGTAGTATGCCCCGTATATATTCTCTTGGGAGTTGGGATACAAATTGACAGGCAGGTAGGCAGATGCCATGCATACCACTCCATCCGTTTCCAAGTAGGCCTGTAAGTGGACACGGGTTGTCCACGGTGACCCTTGCCCAATTCCCTTAATTCCGGCAAGTGGACAGCCACGGCCACGCAAAAAACCCTTCACGGATAGTAACGGCCGGCCCGCTACCGCCGTCGCGCTGCATTGACCCCTGGAGCTGGCGACGTGCGTCTTCGCCAGAGAAATCCCCTCACCGCCGCTCCGTCGCATCAAGATCCATCCAGACCGGGTGCTCAACACCAGGTGCTGGATGTCCACCGCCAACTATTGCTATACCACTGCCATGCTACCACCAGATGGACAAGGACGCCACCGTCGAGGCCCCGAGTGGTGGCAGGGCAACATGCGCATGTGCGGCCTCGTGCAGCGCAGCGAGCTCGACGGCGCCCTGCACCTTGTGAACTCCATCTCCGGCGGCAGAGAGCACCCGGCCGTCATCACCTGTAACATCCTCATCAATAACCTCTAGGCCGACGCCCGCGTTTTGGACGCCCCCGTGGTGTTCGACGTTATGCTCTTGCGTAGGTTCGCGTCTGGCCGGCTAGTGTGGTCACCGACAGCATCCTCCTGGATTCCATGTGCAATGAGAGCGGCAACAAACAGGCCGCGGTGTTCCCCGACTAGCCGCGTGGGCACCTGGGTGGTGCTGGATTGCCGGTCAGCGCTCGCTTCATCTTGGCCCCGGCGGCGTCGTCCATTATCCTGGTGGTGGCGACTGGCGGGTAGTTCTAACTTCTAAAGGCGAAGGCCTTGTACCTGGAGTTAGTGCGTAGTGTACCTCGCCGCGGCGGTGAGAATGGCCAACAAGAGGCTGTTGCGTGCGGTACAGACACCTGCTCGTGCTCTGGCCGGGCACTCATCCCGATCACCGCCTTCTCGTGCGGTCGGGCCAACAAAATGCGCTCAACACTTTGCGCCAGGAACTCGTGAACGACGATAAGCCAGCCAGCAACATAACGCAAAAAGATATGAGAGAATGAGAAGAATCCTTTATGGATCTCGATATGCAGTTGAACGGCCCGTTGCTGCAAGGACAACATCCACTCTCCATAGTCAAATAATAGTAGAAGTCAAGAGAGCGAAATACTAAAAGTATATCTTAATTTAATCTTTAAGGTTAAAAAAGGTTTGTAACATCAATGAATGTTGCTACAACCGCCTTCTCTGGTGCCTCTTTTTTTTCGAAAGCTTCTCCGGTGCCTCTTTTGGTGCAGCTGCAATTCTTCTTACTACTATTAGTTTCAGTTATTCATATATGCGTCTATCTCTGGGCTGCAATTTCAGCAACCTTCCTTTAGTCTTCACTCTTCAGAGATGATACGCGCGGCAGAGTAATTAGCATTCCTATCCATTGATTAATCGATTGATCCTAGCTAGTAGTTAGTTAAAACGCTCCCAGCATATAGCCACCGGCAGCTAAGTTCATGGAGTAATCCTCAGACGTGAATGTCATGAGGTTATCCTCCATCGCGGCGTTCGTCACCGTCGGGATGCCCCAGCCCGAGCTGTCGCCGCCGCAGCCGCCATAACCTGCATCTGTGTTTCAGCTAGCCTGGCCTTCAGGCGGAGCAGCTGCGGGCAGGTATGCACATACATGTAATTAGTACAGCAGCGCCAATCACAACAAATTAACAGCTATAGAATGTCAACAATCAAGCACTCCTATCCTAGCTCAATGGATGTACCGACGTACCTCGGCCTCGAGGTGGCCGTTCTGGATGACGAGGTCCTCGTGGGCGGCACAGAGCTTGGAGAATTCCATAGAAATTTAGCATTGCCTAACTAGAATCTTGGGAGGGGGGGGGGGGGGCAGATGCCCCCTCTCCTATATTTGTATTGCATAAAATCAATTTTGTCAATTTTTAAAGGATTCCAATCAAGGTTTGATCGCATAAGTCCTAGGCACTGGTATCAAGCATGATGATGCATGTATGTAGTATGCCCCGTATATATTCTCTTGGGAGTTGGGATACAAATTGACAGGCAGGTAGGCAGATGCCATGCATACTACTCCATCCGTTTCCAAGTAGGCCTGTAAGTGGACACGGGTTGTCCACGGCGACCCTTGCCCAATTCCCTTAATTCCGTCAAGTGGACACCCACGGCCACGCAAAAAACCCTTCACGGATAGTAACGGCCGGCCCACTACCGCCGTCGCGCTGCATTGACCCCTGGAGCTGGCGACGTGCGTCTTGGCCAGAGAAATCCCCTTACCGCCGCCCCGTCGCATCAAGATCCATCCAGACCGGGTGCTCAACACCAGGTGCTGGATGTCCACCGCCGACTATTGCTATACCGCTGCCATGCTACCACCAGATGGACAAGGACGTCACCGTCGAGGCCCCGAGTGGTGGCAGCGCAACATGCGCATGTGCGGCCTCGTGCAGCGCAGCGAGCTCGACGGCGCCCTGCACCTTGTGAACTCCATCTTCGGCGGCGGAGAGCACCCGGCCGTCATCACCTGTAACATCCTCATCAATAACCTATGGGCCGACGCCCGCGTTTTGGACGCCCTCGTGGTGTTCGACGTTATACTCTTGCGCAGGCGCGCGTCTGGCTGGCTAGTGTGGTCACCGACAGCATCCTCCTGGATTCAACGTGCAATGAGAGCGGCAACAAACAGGCCGTGGTGTTCCCCGACTAGCCGCGTGGGCACCTGGGCGGTGCCGGATTGCCAGTCAGCGCTCGCTTCATCTTGGCCCCGGCGGCGTCGTCCATTATCCTGGTGGTGGCGACTGACGAGTAGTTCTAACTTCTAAAGGCGAAGGCCTTGTTCGTGGAGTTAGTGCGCAGTGTACTTCACCGCGGCGGCGAGAATGGCCAACGAGAGGCTGTTGCGTGCGGTACAGACGCCTGCTCGTGCTCTGGCCGGGCACTCAACCCGATCACCGCCTTCTCGTGCGGTCGGGCCAACAAAATGCGCTCAACACTTTGCGCTAGGAACTCGTGAACGACGATAAGCCAGCCAGCCGGCCGGCGTTGTTTAAGCTGAGTAGCAGCAAAATCGCGCCACACTAGCACCAGCGCCGCTGCGGATGAGGTCACTAGCACTAGCACAAGCTGTTATCTGGACAGAGCGGTCACCGCTAAATCTGAATTAATTAACCGGGCAGCCAACGTCCACCCAAATAAGTCAATCGGACGGAGGTGGCCAGCTAGTGGACACCCACGGGCATGTCCAATTACAGGTTGATTTCCAAGCACAAGGGGTAAACCAAAAAAGTTGGGCACGGCGATTAAGAAGGAGGCGCTAGGAACGGATCCCAATTTATTGCTTTTCATCAGACCAGTGAATAGCCGTAGGATTGGATGCAGATCCACCGAACAATCTTAACCCAACCCCACACAATAATTTTGATTAATTAAGGATCATTGCTTCCATAAACTGACCTCTACAATATCGCCAACCATCCTGTAGTGTGGCTCTCTTTCCGTGATTCTAGAAACAGATTTGATGCTTCCGTTAAAATTGCTCCGGTGATGCATATCCGGTCTATAAAAAATGGTTTTGCTTTTAGTAGTTAATTTTGGAAAATTACGTGTTGTTTTCAATTTAAAAATTAAAAGAATTTTAATTGCACCCTTTTTAAGTACTAACTAGAATCTGCCCCCTCTCCTATATTTGTATTGCATAAAATTTAGTTTTGTCGACTGTTAAAGGATTTCAACAAGGTTTGATCACATAAGTTTAAAGTAATTTATCTGAATATTTTTATTATTAACAAACACAAGGTAATATGGACATATTTAAATAGAAATAAAACTATTTAAGTTTTAATTTCGTCCGGAAGTCCTAGGGAATGGCAAACTGTTTCTTCTGACTTTTTTGAATATCCCTCGGTCAATGCAGCACACCCATGATAGGACCAGACGCCCTACGCACGCACGTCCGACCCTGTCGGCTATTTAGCATGCATGTATATGCCGTATATATTCTCTTCGAAAGGGGCCACGAGGTCCAGATGGCCTTGCACCACACAGCCAGGAGGTGCGCCCGCGTGGTACACCCTTGTTGGCGTCTCGTGGGTCCCCTTGTCTCCGTCTTGTGCTCAGAGTCCTTCGTGAAAAAATTTCTGATATTTTCCCAAATTTATTTTGATGTTTCTTGCACGAAAAAGACAGAAAGGAGATTTCTACTAAAAACAGCGTCAGCCGATAGTTTTTATGCAAGTGTTGATCCAATTTCAAACTAAACATGAAGCAAAATGATAGGAAAAGTGAATGCATCACACATACAAGGGTGGACCCGTATAGGTGGTGTACTACAGCATACCTATACGGGTATAATACATGTTCTTTAACAACCCATTCCCTCAATTTTTGGCCATAACGAGCGATAACTAACGTACCGTGCGACCAATACGGCTTTGCTCCCTGACCTAGCCGCCAGACGATCAGGGAGGCGACTCTTTTCCGCCCGATCACCACTAGTGTTCGTGCTGGTCCCCTCTCCCTCTGCCTGCTGCTCCGAGCGCGGCAGGGAGGGGGGATCCGGTCTCTCAGTTAGGGTTTGGTTTTGCAGGTCGTGGAGCACCGCTGGCATTGGCGGACCCAAGAGAATTTTGAAGCCCGGGCAAACAGTAAATTTAAAGGCTTAAAGTGTTAATTTTCTATTAAATATACACTGAAATACACTAAAAATACACTATACGGCCGGCCGGAAGCCCAGGCAATTGCCCGGGCAATAGGGATGCTGGGTCCGCCGCTGACCGCTGGGGTGGTGGGAGCGACGCCCGGACGAATAAATTTGCCTCAACTCCACTCCCACACTAGCGTCATCCTTCATGGCGGCGGCATTGTGTGTTTGTTGATTCCTTGGATTGGTGGCTTTATGTTTCTTGGATATTGTCATCGAGGCAGAGGCGGCGATTCCATCAGGTGTGTCCATCCTTCTGCTATGTCCATGTTGCTATGGTGTTGGCTCTGATGTCATGGTGGAGCACGGAGGATGTGTTGTATAAGAGTATGTGCAGACGGTTGTCTATGACAGATGGAAGATGGTGTATCATGTGCTGGGTTTGTGGATGGAGGCTGACAGTTCCAATTTCCTTCCCCGATGTCGTAGTCGTGCGGGGGTTTCAGTTTTGAAGTTCGATCGCGTATCTGAGGACATGTTGCCTCGGTCTAATTCTTTCAACGATAATGGTTTTGCCTCTGGCAAACTACTTTGGACTTCCGAAAGGCTGCTGATCAGCGATGGAGCCGTGTCGTGCTCAGGTGTTGTGGTGTTCTGTCTTCCGCCCCTTTGGTGGTCGCTTCAGTGGTGTCGAACGAGGAGGATAGGCGATGGTTTTTTGCATAGATTTATCCTATTTTTTCAATTATGTAAGGTCGGTATGTACGTACCTTGTAATTTGATTTTATCTTATGAATAAGACACGTATTGTTATGCAAAAAAAATACCGTGCGAGGTCCATATTTTCAGCCGACCGAATTCTGCATGCACACGGAAACTGACTAGGAAACAATCACAGGCGGGATACTATATAGACTTGCCAAGCGCGGCCTAAGGGCCCGCTTGGATCATATGTAATATTTTCAGTCCTGAATATTTAGGAGGCCGGTTTCACCATGCCCACGCAAAATGACTGGAAAATCGGAATCTCCACCGGTCCATGCAATAATTGAGGATGCATATGGAGCGAATTTTTTTTTATTACACTTTTTTTAAGCATTTTCAAAAGTAGCATTAATTTAGAGGTAATATCAGAATTAGGACACCGTTGTGTCCGTCGGATGCGATTAGGAGAAATCGTATCGGGCGGATACGACTAGCTGGGGGGGCCCGCATGCTGGCAGGTGCTATCGCGACCTGCGGGCGCGAGTGGAGAGGAAAGAAGCCACGTCGGCCAGTTGAAAAAGAAGTTGCGCCCGGCGGATTCGAACCAGCCTGTCGCATCCGCCGGAGCCGACATGTCTGCATGCGGGGTGCTAACCCGGTCGGCACCCCCGCGCTGCACCCCAGTCGCCCTCACTCGCCCGCTCTCTTCTCTCTTTCTTCTCTCTTTGCTCTTTCACTTCTTCAGCTGAAATCTCTCATTCTCAAATCTTATTTCTTCGATTCTGAGAGCATTTCTTGATCAAAATCAGTGAAATTTGTTGCAAGAAGTAGAGGATAGCCCGATCTACAAATGGGTTAGCTTTAGGAGAAATTTTGTTGGTTCGTTTTGTCACATTTTAGAGTTGTAGGTGTAAATTTCCCTGTAGATGTTCTTGTGTTCTTGATGTTGTTCTTATGTTATTGTGCAGGTTGAATCATGTGTGGTTGAAGTTGTGTAACGTGAGCAAGTTTCAAGGTGGTGGTTTGCACGCTTCAATGGTAAATTTTGGATATGAAATCTCAGTCATTATATTTTAGTGGTGTAGTTTACAAGTGAATAAGTTGCTGTGTTTAGTCTCATATCGGTATAATAGCTGTAAAAATCTCAGTAGTTGTAATTTTGTTCTTGAGGCCGTTCTTGTATTGTTGTATAGGTTGATTCCGGTGCGTTGGAAGTGGTGTGACGTGAGCAAGTTTTGAGGTGGTGATTCGCACGCTACAAGGGTAAAAATCTTATTCTCAAATGGTGGTTGTGTAATTTTGTGTATATATATTTTAGCGGTGTAGTTGACGGAAGTAGGATTTTTATGTAGCAGGAGTCATGTCTGGATTAGTTAGATTTGTTATTCATTATGGGTACGGTGCGGTCCGTAGCAGTGATGCTGGAGCTGATCTTAGCGACTTTGAGTATCATGAGGTGGAGTTTACTGATCCTCAGAGTATGCGTATTGGGGAATTCAAGAGGATGTTAATGGTGTTCTTAGGATGGGATCGTAAGCTGTACACTGTCAGCTTACAAGCATTGTGGAGCAACTCAAGTAGCAATATATATTGTCAGTTGAAAGAGATAGAGTGTACCTCTCAGTGGGTCGGCTGGTTGAAAGGGTGTGAGCGGCGGCAAACATCCCCGATCGCCCTTGTGGTTGCGAAGCCGATTACTATCGGAGGGGAGGCCGAGTCAAGCCACAGCAACCAGACAATTGGTTTTGGTTCTTGGCAGAGCATGCAAGCAGCTGATGAGCCTGCTGTGGCCATGTCATATGCCGACAACATTGGGTATGAAACAGGGCAGAGCAGTCATGCATTAGGTGCAGCGGCAGATGATGCAGGTGGCGAGATATTTTCAGACGATGAAGATGAGGTTTTGCAGCAGCAGATGGAAGCTGAAGATGTTGATGGAGATGCTGATGATATTAATTCATCTGACTCTGATGAAGAAGATGAAGAAGATGATCAGGATGAGGCCCCGATTCCGAAAGAATGGAATCAGGACTTCTCAAATTTAATGAGAGTGAACGAGGGGCACGATTCGGCATGGGAGTATCACCCGAACAACATCTCAGTCGGTTCATTATATCCCGACAAGCAACGTCTTCAGGATGCAATAACTAGTTGGGCAATGTCCACGCAGAGGGTATTTAAAACAGTCGCATCAAACAAGAAATATTTGACAGTGGAATGTACCAACGAGAGATGTCACGCTAGGGTGCATGGCTACCTCCGCAAGAATGACACCTTCTGGGTGGTGAGCGACCACGTGCAGCACACATGTATTATTAGGAACCAATTGGTGGATCATAAGAACCTGAGTTCCACTCTCGTAGCTCGACTATTTCATACACAGATAGTCGAGGGCAAAGCTATGGAGGTAAAGGCTATCCAGAAGACAGTGAAGCAGAGATACAAGTACAACATATCTTACGGTAAGGCCTGGAGGGCTAAGCAGAAGGCGTTGGAGACGCGATTTGGGTCATTCTTTGACTCGTACGACTCGGTTGTCCGTATGTTGCACACATTGCAGGAAAGAAATCCGGGCACCTATGTTGACATCCAAGACTCATGGTTTGCGGAGGACTCCACTGTGAAGGTTTTGGAACGAGTGTTTTTCTCGTTTAACATATGCATCGAAGCATTTAGATACTGTCGACCGGTGTTATGTGTGGATGGAACATTTTTGACAGGCAAGTACAAGGGTCAGATTTTGACGGCCATTGGACAGGATGGAAACAACCAAATCGTCCCACTGACATTTGCTTTTGTGGAGAGCGAAAACACGGAGAGCTGGTTGTGGTTCTTCAGACAGTTAAAGATAGCAATTGTGAAGGAGAGGCCGAATGTTTGCATCATTCATGATAGGCATGCTGGTATACTGAGGGCGGTGAAGACGCTGAAAGAGGCCGGTCCCGATGAAGAAACACCATGATGCAGGATATGTATGATGCAGGATCGTCAGCGGGCTCAAGAATACTAGCTGTAAGTTATTACAATTAAATGTTGATATGGTAAACTCTCTATTTTGTAGCTAATCGTACATATTATTTTTTGTTCAATTTTTGTAGGCCGATGAGGTTCACGGAGCCGTTAATGACATTTACCACTTCACACGCTCTCAGTCTACAGCGTCTCTAATTCCACGCCAACCTGTTGTCACCTTCCTGGGCAAGCTGGAGAAGAAGCTGCGTTCTATTTACTCCACTCTCATTTGCCGTACTACTGATGATGTTTGTCAGAGAAGTGGACAAATGGACCCTTATACTTGGACGCCGCGTCCACCGCGGTATCCAGAAGTGCCTACGCCTCCAGCCCCTCTCAGGCATGCATCACGTCCACGTCTTGATCCACAGGGGAGCATGAGGCCACCTTCTACTGTTGAGCCTAGACGTTCAGCTACGCGACGCTTCACGTCGAGACAGAGGCCACCTCCTCCTGATCAGGCTGGAGGTTCAGCTTGGCAGCATCAGCAGCAGCCTGATCCTTACCAGGCTGGAGCTTCAGCTGGGCCTCAGCAGCAGCCTGCTCCTGATCAGGCTGGAGGTTCAGCTTGGCAGCATCAGCAGCAGCCTGCTCCTGATCAGGCTGGAGGTTCAGGTTGGCAGCATCAGCAGCAGCCTGATCCTTACCAGCCTGGAGGTTCTGGCTATGTGCAGCAGCCGGAGTACGACTACTTGAGCCAGCCGCAGTATGGAGGCATAGCGCAGCAGATTTTTGGTTATACTCCACAGATGGCCATGCCAGAAGGTACGTGTAGTTCACAGTTGTTTTATTTATTAAGTTATACATAGCCATAATTTCCTAATATATTTTGTTGCATTGCACTCTACAGCACAGGGAGGGACGTCGCCTATGCAGGGATCGACTTGGATGACTGGTGACATCGATATTAACTCGGATCCTATGGGTGGTTATATGGCCTTGCTTACTACTCCTCCACCTGATCCCACACAGCAGTCACAGACCGACAACCAGGAGGTCGAGAGCACTCAGTACTATCGAGCGGCCCCTAACAGGTATGGATGGACGACGCCTCCGCCACGAGGACCACCACGTGCTCCGCGCCGTCGATGATCTATGTGATCATCATATCTTTGTATCATCGTACTATATTTCTATCTTAATTTTAGTTGTCCCGAATCATGTATTTCTATTTTAGTTTGCGGTATGTAATACCGATGTATCTCGCGCTTTCTATATTTTTGTTTGCGGTTTATAATACCGATGTATCACGCACTTTCTATATTAATATAAATGTTACTTCCAATATATATTCAAATATATTACTCATAGATAAACTATTCGAAAATTTTGCCGCAACTTATAACACTTCAAATTAATGAAAATTGTAAGAACTTGTCTCAAACAGATGCCACTGAAGCCGAAGCCGGGGTGCGCTTAGCAGAACAAGAGCTTGTCGCGTCCGGCGGATGGAACAAGTGCTATCGCGTCCGCCGGACGCGATTGCATGCTCTGCCACCTCGCCAGGTGCGTCGGCCGCCCTGTCGCGTCCGTCGGATGGAACAAGTCCCTATCGCGTCCGGCGGACACAACGGTGTCCTAATTCTGATATTAGCTCTAAATTAATGCTACTTTTGAAAATGCTTAAAAAAAGTGCAATAAAAAAAAATTCGCGCATATGGATCCCAAGTTTACCCACTAGGAAAATTGCGATGGGATGAGGTAATATCTTGGTGACTAAAGTTTCTGAACTGATTGATACAGAAACTAAAGGATGGGACGAGGAGTTCATAAGAGAAATATTTTGGCATATTGATGCTCAAAGAATTCTAAATATTCTACTGGCAAGGGGAATGATGGAGGATTTTATCTCATGGCACTATACAAAAACGGGTATGCTTTCGGTTAGATCATGCTACCATGCAGAATGGGAACACCAACATGGTCATAAATTACGAAGTAGTGCCTATGGTTCTTCTTTTACTTTGCCTGTGTGGAAAACTATATGGGGCTTAAATGTGCCAGCTAAAATTAAGATTAACTGCTGGAGAGTGTTATTGGGGGCGTTACCATGTAATGGTGTCTTTGTAAATAGACATATGCAGCCTAGCTCGCAATTCCAGCTCTGTCAAACTGATTGTGAAAGTACACGACATGCACTATTTACATGTCCAAGAGTTGGAGAGATTTGGCGGCGACTAGGATTGGATGATTTTGTATCACATGTATGTTACTTGGATCAGGAAGGCGGGTCTGTTCTTGAGGCACTGCTTCGTGATAAATCTGCCAAAGCTCCATTGATCTCTGAGGTTGACAGAAACGATCTAGTGGCGACAGCTATTTGGTTTGTGTGGTGGAGCGTTGGTAGGCTTCGCATGGCGAGATGGTACAGTCTCTGTCAAGAACAACGCAGGCAATCATGACGTTAACTATTCTAGAGAAGAAGAAAAAGGTTGGTATCATAACGCATGGCTGGTCTAAACCTAAGGAAGATTTTGTGAAGTTTAATGTTGATGCTGGTGTCAGTATTGACTCGGGGACGGAGAGTACTGGTGCAATTCTTCGGGACCGTCGAGGTTTTTTATTGCTGCTAGTTGTTGTGGAATTCCTTTTGTTTCTGATGCATCTACTGCAAAAGCACGAGCATTGCAAGAGGGGCTACTTCTTGCTGGTCGTAATATTGGTTGTAATAGGCTAGAAGTCAACTCAGATTGCATGGACGTGATCGACATGATGAAGAATGGCGGGAACTTGCTCGGACCAGCTGCAGCTATTTATGAGGAGTGCAATTTTCTATGTCGCGGTTTTTCAGGAGTTTTGTTTTCTCATTGTCCTAGAAAGGCCAATAGGGCGGCTCATATTTTAGCTCATAATTCAGAGGTGCATTGTATCTTAGCGCGATATCCTAGACAATGGTTTATTTTAAGAGATAACTACTCCCTCCGTCCCGGTGTATAGGTCCTGCGCGTATCCCTAGGTCGTCATTTTGACAAATATAATACAAATTTTATAACATAAAAATTATACCATTAGAAAGTGCATAATCTGAAGTTTCTAGTGATATATATTTTGTAGTATGTATCTTATATTATATTAGTCAAAATAACAACCTAGGGATACGCGCAAGAATTATACACCGGGATGGAGGGAGTATCACAATTCATTGTCTCTTAAGTGCTGTATCTACATTAATTGATTTTGGGTACATGCATGTATGTGATTGGGCTAGCCATGCATTTTTACCTATGATACCGTGCAAGGGTTATAGCTTAGCTAAGATACAACACTACTCTATTTCATCATTAATTAGGGTGCCACATCACCATTTTACCTATGATACCGTGCTAAGATACTCCCTCCATGCCGGATTATTTGGCAAATTTGTATTTTAAGACAAACTTTAACCATTAATTTTACTTAAGAAAATATGAGATATTTGACATAAAAATTATATCATTGGAAAGTTCTTTTGAATATGAATCCAATGGTATAATTTTTATATAATATATTTTATATTTTCTTGACTAAAATTAAAAGTCAAAGTTTATCTCAAAATACGTAATTGCCCTATAATCCGGCATGGAGGGAGTACACCCATTGTAAAAGGCCTTAGTCGATTGTTTGGACTGAGGAACCTCCTGATTTTATTGCCGCTGTAAAATCGGACGATCTATTTGTGATGCCCGGTTAATAAAATCTGTCATGATGGCTTCCCCTAAAAAACTAACGTGGAAACGAAAACCCGAAGACAGAATTAGATCCCGCTTGGTTCCCAGGATTTTTGCCAAAAACAATCGACAATTTTCAGGGACCTAAAGAGGTCGCACTACAGCCCGGGAAACACATTGGGGCATGAAATCTAAACTACGTCCCAAGCAAGAGTTAAACACGAACCAAGCACCACCAGTGGAAAAAAGGCCATTGGTCCCAGTTTGTAAGGCCTATTTGTTCTGGTTGTAGCAACTAGGACTAACAAAACGGGACTAAAGGCTGGAGTCTTTAGTTCCGATTATTTACGAACCGGGACCAATGGGCCTCCACGTGACCCGGGTCATGTGTTGCGGCTGGAGGACCTTTGGTTCCGGTTCGTAACACAGACCGGGACTAAAGATGCGTTCGGAATAAAATTTGTATTTTCTTTTTCGGAATTTCTCTATTTTTCTTTATTTCTCTAATATCTAATCACCTCTATTCTCATATCAAATTAGATACTTATGGCTTTCACTCTATTCTCATGTCAAATTACATACTTCTGGTCCTCACTTTCCGGTCGGTCACCTATCTTCACACTGCTCCACCCTTTGCACGCTTAACTTCTCCATTCCTTCCATAGTAGCTTTCAAGACTGTGCTCGCGACTTCTTGATATTGGTATGCTACCAATTCTATTAACCTATACACTTTGGTAACATATAATATTACTTATTTAAAATCCAAATAAATTCACAAAATAAGCAACAATGATTAAGTAATAATAAGCATGAATGAATTCCAAATAATTTTTATGCATAATTTAATTATTAATAATTAAAATATTCAAAAAAGGCCAAAAAACTTGAAAAAATCCAAAATTCGAAAATTAATAGACTTGTTAACCAAACAAGAGGGAGTACATTTTTTCATATATATATGCACTCGCACACCACACCACACACACATCTAGCTAGTAGCCTTCTAGCTTCCAAAAACTCCTAGCAATCTCCAAGCCCAATCGGGCGTCTAGAGCGGCATGCAACACTTGCTTGTCGCTTAATGGAACTTTGGCCCAACCATATATAAGTTCTTCTTCTTCTTCCTCGTCGCCATTCTTCTTGTTCTTCTTGATCCTCTTCTTCTTCTCAAGCTTTGTCCCAATAGTAGCATTGGACAGATCGTATAGACTCAGAATTGGTTTCTTGGTGGGGTTCGGTATAATCACTTGGAGGTCATACACCAATGGAATTTGAATTCCGTATGGTTGCAGCATGCGCACGTCATTGCCGATAGCCGCGCCGCAGAATCTAATGGTGGGGTCCCCCAAGAAATCCCTGAGCAGCTGCGGCACATGATCGGCCTGACATATTCGGAAGACCAAAACCTCGGACGCCACCGAGAGTTGAAGGACGGCGGCACGCTGATGGAGCTTATCGCGAGGGGTGGTGAACTCGCAGTCCAAGCCCACACATTTGATCGGTGCGGCGTCGAGGAACCGCTGCTTGACAGCGTGGAGCCACATCTCCACCATTGATGCACGGAGAGTTTTCGTGATGGTGAATTCCATCCCTTCGGCGGTGATATTATGCACCCGCGTTGCCGGCTCCATTGAAATGAGTGGGAGAGAGAGAGCTCAATGATCAAGAAGCTATGATGCGATGGTGGTTTTGGCGGTGATACTTGGAGGAGAGATTAGGATAGGAGATGATGATCAAGAAAGCTTAATAGCGGTTTCTTATATACTAGAGAGAGGGAGAAAAAGAGAAGAAGAAGAAGAAGAGCCGCCGGTGTGTGATTAGGCCGCCGGCCGGCGAGGTCCCGATGCGTTTTTGCAGATTACCGAAGCGATCGTAATGGCCGCAGCGGTTCGTTTAAACTGCCCTTTAGTCCCGGCTCGTGGAGCAAACCGGGACTAAAGGGTGCCCTATAGTCCCGGTTTGTGCCACGAGCCAGGACTAAAGGCCCAAAGGCATTAGTCCCGGCTGGTGGCGCAAACCAGGACCGAAGGGCCCATTTGAACTGGGACTAATGCCCCCTGGCCCATATTTTCAATTGAACCGGGACTAATGCCCCCTTAGCCGCGGACCGAACAGTTTGGGGACTAATGGGGGCGAATGAAAGCTATTTTTTCTACTAGTGCACCATTTTCCTAAATCATTACGGCGGGGAAACTTCACACCGGTTTTGTCTAAAATACAATGAAACCAACTGTGGCTTAAAGCTTCCAATATAAGCTGCTCTTGATAGGTACTTTTTTAAAAGAAGTTGCATCGAGCTTCCGAGTACTACCATCCCAACGAAGAGGGCCCTTAAGCGGTGGCGACTGATGGCGACTTGCTGGCGATTGGCATGATGCCGTTCTTACCTTCTTCTTCCTCAATCCTTCTCGGTAATTACCTTCCTTTATTCCCCAGATCAGCTGCTCCCTGCTCCTCCTCTCTCTTACCCACCCCCTCCTCCTCCCCTGCAATTTCACTCCTTTTTCTCGGTGAGTCACACCTCAAGAAATCCCCAAATCCTTTCTCGTCCAGTCTTTTCTTTGTCGGATCTGCTCCAGATCGAGCTGATTCGTTCGTCTGTTGACCTTGTCGAGCGCATCGAAGCCCACTGCCACCACGTCTCCTTCATTTTTTTCCCGTGTTCCTGGTCTTGTCGCTAACCCACGCGGACACCTTGCCCGAAGGAGTTGCCACCACTCATATCTCGACTAATCGGAATCTATATCGTCATTCGATCCCTTCCACTTTGAACCTACAGTTGACGCCCATGTCTACCTCGCTCGGAGAGCCACCCGATGCAGCCGCCAGAGGCCACCGACCTCCAGAGGTTGGTCTAGATGCTGCCTTTGAAGGCGCTCGCACCGTGGCCGCCCCCACTACAACCGGAGATGAAAGAAGTTGTGGAGCTGCTGCTGTCACTTTGGGCATCCAGCCCCATTTTCATAATCATTTATTTGGTGGAAGTGAAGCCTTTGCCAACAGGACACATAATCTGGCAGCGGCGCAAGGACCTAAGGCGATTCGCGATGCCATGAAGCTCGTCGGCTGGAACTGCCGCGATATGGGCAAAAACCTCGACAACTCTACTAAGATGGAGTACATCAACAGGTTTATGAACTCCACAGGTGCACTAGATAACTTTTGTTTCAGAAGTCAGAACATCACGGTACAACTCTTCTCATCTTAATTCTCGCTTTAACATTGCTGATAGCTATGTTGTTCCGTCTGATGGTCGTTCGGGCGGGCTTTGGATGCTTTGGTCCGATGAAGTTTGCGTCTCGGTCAAGCTATCTAACCACTATATGATATTAGCTCTAGTAGTCAATAAAACAACTAATGTGGAATTTGCTTTGGCTTGCCTTTATGGAGATCCTCACCATCGCGATACTAGGATGATATGGGATATTATTTTCAACTTTGTCAATGATAACCTAGGGAAACCAGTAATCTGTTTAGGTGATCTGAATGACATTATGTGCGAGGTGGAAACAACTTCTTCTAATATTAATAAGCATCGTATGCGTGCTTTCAATTCCTCTAGACCTATCTTTGAAAGACTTGATCATTGTCTTGCTAATGCAGAATGGTGTGCTCTATATCCTAATACTAATGTTTTCAATTTACCAATTATTCACTCGCTAAGTGATCATGCACCTATTCTGATTTCCACCGAGTCCAAGTTTCGTAGACCTAAACTTCATTTCAAATTTGAAAACTGGTGGACTTTTGAGGAAGACTTCCAAGGAATTGCAAGAAATGCTTGGGCTTCTTTAGTTAATAAGTCGTTCCATGCTAGAACCACTAACCTTGCAGGAACTTTGAAAAGGTGGTGCAAAAAGAAAAAACCGTTACAACATCAACTGGACTGTATTCAAGCTCAGATCAATGAGATTCAAATGAAGCCAGTGCCACTCCAAGACCATTCCCTTCAGGCAAGGCTAGTAGCCCAGTACGAAGAGAATTTGACCAAGCTCACTGAATTTTATAGGCAACGAGCAAAAAAACACTGGGCAACCCATGGCGACAGGAACACATCCTTCTTTCACAATGCTGTTCAAAAACGTAAACATCGTAACCGTGTAGTTTCTATTAAAGACACTCATGGTAATAATCTATATGATCCAGATGATATTGCACAGGAGTTTGTCAATTATTTCAAGACTATTTTTTGCTCCTCCTATGCTAACAATGACAGGCCCAACGTGCACACAACATTAACACAAGATACCAACGACTTCACCAACTTGAGTCCAGACAAATAGGAAATATGGGAAATTCTCAAAGCCATGAAGAAGAATGCCTCTCCTGGACCTGATGGATTCAATGTGGGCTTCTACCTTTCGGCTTGGAGGTGGATAGGAGACGATGTGACCAACTTAGTAACAAGCTTCTATGCCACAGGTATTATGCCACCTCATCTCAATGATACTCAAATTGCCCTTGTTCCTAAGAAGCTTGTTTCCCATCTGCCCTCTGATTTTAGACCGATAAGCTTGTGTAATGTGGTTCACAAAATCATTGCAAAATCTTTAGCCAACAGATTGAAACAACATTTGCCTCATTACATACACCCCTCGCAACAAGCTTTTATTGAAGGTAGACGCATAAGCAATAACATTGTTGTTGCTCAAGAAATTGCTCACTCATTCTCTCTTACTTCTTGGAAAAGCCTTGATTTCATGCTGAAAATTGACCTTGCCAAAGCTTTTGATAAAATAGAGTGGCGCTTCATTGTCTCGGCTCTTGCTCGTAAAGGGCTTCATAATCATTTCATCAATCTAGTATATGCATGTATTTCCACACCGACGTTCTCTGTGATCGTTAATGGTCAATCTTTTGCGAAGTTCAACAGTACTAGAGGAATTAGACAAGGATGTCCTTTGTCCCCGTATCTTTCTGTTCTTGCAGTAAATGAGCTATCTCTGATGCTACAAGACGCCCTGCAAGCCAATCATCTCACAGGTATTTCGCTTGGACCAAATTGCCCTCCTATTCACTCTTTGATGTTTGCGGATGACCTAATTATTTGTGGCAGAGATGACATGCAGGAAGCTAATACTATCTTAGATCTTTTGAACCGTTTTTGTCATGATTCAAGGCAAACACCAAACTGTAGTAAATCTAGTATCTTATTTAGCAAAAATGTTTCTATGCAGGTTAAAGAAGATATCAAAGGAATCTTTCCAGCTCCAAACATTGATAGTTCTTTTGTCCATTTAGGCCATCCCCTTATCCTGCCTTCCAAAGATAGATCTGCTGCCTACAACTTCGTTTATGATAAATTCAAATCCAAACTTAGCACATATAAAGCCAACAGACTCTTACATGCAGCAAGATTAACTCTCATAAAATCTGTTTTCTCTTCCATTCCTATCTACTACATGTCCAACATACTTTTTTCAAAAAAATCCTTGCAAAACTCACAGCAATTATAAGAAACTTTTGGTGGACAAGGGTTCAAGATGATCACACTACTAGAAGATTGTGTTTGAGGGCATGGTCTGACATTTGCATTGAAAAGAATATTGGTGGCCTAGGAGTCAAAAACTTGCAGGCACTAAATCAATGTCTTGTTCTCTCGGCGGCCTGGAGATTGGCAAAAGAACCGCAAAGTCATCTTGCGTTGATTCTTAAGGCAAAGTATCACCATGACAATACAATCTGGAGAGCAAATTCAAATAAGCCCAAATCTGCTTTTTGGACTGCCATCCTGAAGGTACGACCTCTCTTAATCTCTGCTGGTTTTTATCAAATTTTTGATGGTGGTAGTTCAATATGGAGCACTCCTTGGTTCTCTGAATGGGAAACAATTTATGATAATCTAATTATCCAGCCTGCTCCATTTGTTTATCCTGCTGTTGTACAAGATCTTTGGCAGCCAAACCATAAGGCTTGGAATGTGGAATTAATTCACTCTCTGTTTAGTGCTCCTACAGCTAATGCCATCATTCAAACACCTATTATAAACTCAGATGGCCAAGACACTTTAGTTTGGAAATTAACCCCAGGAGGTCAATTTACCTCCAAGAGCGCCTACAAGCATTGCTTTGCCAACCTTGCTGTGCAAACTAACCAGCAACCAAAGGTTGTAACCCCACAGATTATTTCTCTTCTTAATCAAGTATGGCAGGTTATAACTATGGTGCCTCGTGTTAGGACCTTTGCTTGGAGACTACTTCGAAAATCGCTACCCACCGGTAAATGAGCTAGTAGATTTTCAAAGCATATTAAATCTGAATGTTCTAGGTGTGGTTCTATGGAGGATAAAATGCACATTTTATTTCTTTGCCCTTTCTCGAAAGCAGCTTGGTTCTCTCATCCTCGGTATCTTAGTGTTAAGCTTCATGCACTAGCCAATGAACCAAAAGTCTGAACTGATGGAAAGGGCTAGTACAATTCACTTATATACTTCAACACCCCCACTCACGTGTGACGGGAGAAGAGAAAGTTAACACGTGGACACAGACAGGAGAAGAGAAAATCAACACGTGGACACAAATGGGAGAAGAGAAAGTCAATACGTGGACACAAAGGGGGGCAACAACAATTTTACAATAAATTGCGAAAACCAGGACTCGAACTCGAGACCCTGGGCTCTAATACCATGTTAAGCTTCATGCACTAGCCAATGAACCAAAAGTCCAAACTGATGGAAAGGGTTAGTACAATTCACTTATACACTTCAACACTTAGAACAGAATATCTTGCTACTTTGCACAATAATCTTGCAGATATGATACAAGCTTTACTCTCTTCGGGTCATCCACAAATTAATCCTGCAAGCTTATACACCTTTCTTTGGTGCTTATGGAAAGCAAGGAATGATTGTATCTTTAACAGACAATGTTTAAGGCCTTCCCAGGTCTTTGCTATATCTAATGCTATTGTGCAGGGATGCAAATTAGAGGACACAACCAAATTTAAAGATCAACCCCCATCGGATGCAACTACTGTGCAAGAGGCTCCAGCTCTTCAAATTTCAGTTCGGACTATTTCTGATCATGCAGGTGACGCTGTCTTTTGTGATGCAGCTTGGAAACCAAGTCCTAACTCCCAGCAGGCTCCCACGGGCATCGACATCTTCATCCAGATGGAGAGCAATCTACACTACATAGATCTCTTTGTCTCTGCTCTATCCCCTGCTGTATCCACACCTCTACAGGCTGAGGCCTTCGGTCTTCTTCTCGCCACCAAGCTAGCGGACATACTACAGCTACAAGGGCCCCAATTTTACACTAATTGCCTAGTATTGGCATCATCTGCAGCTTCTGAAGACATTACCATGGCGCCAAGGCACTGGTCGATTAGGCCACTTCTTGCAGAAATTCAAGGAAGCAACTCTTTCCAGGCTAGCAGAATCTTGCATCTTCACAGAAGTTCCAACGTCAAAGCCCATCATCAAGCTAAACTGACACTAAAAATCCAGAGTAGAAACCTACTGATTAGATGTTTATGTGCACCAACTGTTCAATGTCCAGCTAGGGACATCTCTGTAATCAGCGTGGCTCCGTTCACGTTGCTATCTGTAAAGTGCTCCTAAAGTAATAAAATGCCTTCTGTTCAAAAAAAAAGTTGCATCATTCAAGCCTATATGCGGATTACGACATGCAGTAGGTCCACGATTTGCGAGGCCGACGTCTATAACTCAAGCTACCACGCCAAAACAAGTGAGCTTCCGGTGCATGTGCATCGATCCATGAATATATGATCAACAATGCTACATCTACAGATGATTTTTTACGGAATCACACTTACGGACAGACGTGGCGTCAGGTTGGGCTGGATACGTGCCTAAAATCGTGGAAAAGAAAACCAACTGCACCAACCCTGTGCATCCACATCAGTCCGTAACTCAAATCCGTAGGAAAACCAAGCAATTAAACACGTTTTCTCGTGTCCATATATACTAGATATAAACGTATTACACTAGAAAGGCCACCTACGCACGTCGTGTATCCACGTGCATATGATTGGCCAAACAAAAGCGTACGAATTTTTGACAGATTGGACCACCTACACCAATGAAATGGCAAAAAAGACCAGCTGTGAAAAATATTGTCAAAAAGACCACTCCTGGGTGGCGGCACGCCTGGCCAGGCGACACGTGGCACGTGCCGCCTGGTCCGAAGCTGGCAAGAGGGTGCTGCCATCCCCAAAGCCGGCATGTTTCCTGGCAGGTGACGCCGTCGACGGCCGTCAGCTGAAGTGGGCCATGCCACCAATGCCAACGTCGGCAGGGTGATGTGGCTGGTTGCCGCCTAGAGCATCACCGGCACCCTGCGACACCCCTAACGGTGCTGATTTCCATGCAAACAACGCTGATTACTAGGAGGGAAAGAAGACGAATCTGTTGTTTTCTATGTTGCATGATTCCCACGCAGCGCTGATTCCCGCCTGTGTGATGATTTTTTGCATGTGATATGCAATATGTGCTGTTTTTATCTGTCTATTCGTTGCTTTGATACACTGTTTCGTAAAGTAAATAGACTCCAATTATCACGAGACAGGATGCGACGTGCGCTGAACAGCTCTCCTTTTAAAGGCTGCAGCCTCGCGCATGCAGCAGGCCTGCTCGTTCACTCATTCACTCAGATCTCTCTCGCTCCCTTCACACATTCACTCAGCTGTCTCCCGTACTCCATCAGCAGCTCTCTCCTCTCTAATGAGCTAAGGAGTGTTAGTGTTTAGCATAAGTAATGGTATTTGGGAGCTAAAATTGGAAAGAAAGATTCATAGATGAAGAAGTAGAGCAGCTTGTCGTATGAAGGTAACATCTTTCAAATGATTACTTATATTATTGCATGGTAGTTCAAGATTTAGGCATGTATCATATTATTAGCATGGCAAGTCATAATTATGATATTATAGTTGCATGTTTTCCTACTTGGTAATGAAGCATGGATTATTTTTACATGCATTCTAACAAAACTAATGATTTTATATGGTAGGTGGATTGTAGTATGAACACGATGTCGCTGTTAGTACTTGCAAATTGTGTGCCGCATAATTCCAAGTCGAGCAATAGTCATTGAAGAAAAGGTATAAACCTCATGTCATATATTTTTTTAGTCATGTAGTATAAGTATGATTTGTGAATAATTTGGTTGCATATATATTTCAGGTGATATTTGCTACGAACGTGAGTTAATTATTGGTTATTGGAAATATTCAGTCGCATAAAAAGTTGCTGACCGGATAATTAATTATTGGTTATTGGAAATATTTGGTCGCATTCTTGAAGTTGGGGTATAAAATTTATCTCTTAAAAAGTGTTAAGTATTTATTTTGTTGTAGTGTATCCCATGTAGTTACGTTGGTATAATAGTAAAGTGAAGTAAGTTTATTCCGTTAGTGATTGCATGCATGAAAGAATAATTAATTATATGCAAAATATTCGGTGGCGTTCTTGAAGTCGAGGTCTAAAATATATCTCTTAAAAAGTGTGAAGTATTTATTTTGTTGTAGTATATCACATGTAGTTACATTGGTAGAACAGTAAAGTAAAGTAAGTTTATTCCGTTAGTGATTGCATGCATGAAAGAATAATTAATTATATGTGAAATATAAATTACGTCAGCTCATTTAGTAGAATATTTATATTTGTACATAAATATAAAATTTAGCTTCCGTGTTACTAATGTCCATTTTAAATTTGTGGGGTAGGTACGATGGAAAATTTATTAGTGTTTTATGGGGATGTAGTTCCCGACGGAATTTCTGGGCTAGATGTGTCTCAGTGCGTACATATAATAGGCGTTGGATTGAAACATGGAACGAGAACGCGTTGACTGATTGTGTACAAGAAGAAAGGTAATAGGTATTTAATATATTTTATTTGTGAGTCTTAATATGACCCTTTTACTATGTCTAATATATTTCTCATTTTAAATACAACTGCGATATACAATCAGTGGTACATCCGTAACACATGTACCCTACTGCCAGGTCCTCCACCTACAGAGCTTACACAGGACGAGCAAGTGCATGGACCTGAAATCTTGTCATCGGCGTACCATCGTGACAACACTGTAATGATTGGTGGATGCATGTAAGTCTATTTAATTGGTCGATGCATGCACGTCTTGTCCTAATTATGTCCTAATTAATCAATGCATACAAGGCTTAATTAGTCGATGCATGCAAGCCTTGTCCTAATTAATTGTGTCCTAATTAATTGTACAAATTAATTATGTCTTAATTAATTGTGTCCTAACTAATTGTGTTAAGTAATCATGTCCTAATTAATCGTGTTAATTAATCATATCCTAATTAATTGTGTTAATTAATCATGTCCTAATTATGATGCATGCAAGTTCTAATATAACATGTGTACCACAGCTCGATGAATTACGGCAAATCGCTTTTAATGCGCAAAGAGCTATGCAACAGCAGAACTTAAATACAGAGGAAGGAAAGAACATATTCAGACGTATTTTCGATACTACCGCAAGCGGACTTCGGCGTTTAGGCTGCACCCGTCTTGATGATATTATTGCGCATCATCGCGAAATGCCAGAAGCGCCTTCGTCTAGACCGAGTCTTGCGCGACCCAGTGAGCCGCGACTGAGTACCACACCAATGACCCATCCCCGACAACACTCATCACTACTACAACGTTCACATTCGCGCCTAGGATCTCAAAGACGTGATGCTAGACAGGTACTATAGAACAACCTCTTTTTTCACATGTCGCATCCCCGACAGGACTCATGACTACTAAAACATTAAATTTCAAAGACAGTAACAACCTCTTTTTTTAATGATTTTGGTAGGAGCTGATTGCTAGTTAAATGACCAGCCCATTGGGAACCCCAAGAGGAAGGTGTGATGAATATAGCAGCAAGTTTCCCTCAGTTAAGAAACCAAGGTTTAGTTGATCAGGAGAAGAGCGAACAATACGACTGAAGGTGATGCTTGCAAGCTTCGCGACAGCTCCGGACAATTTATATATGGCGCCTCGTCCAAGCTTTGCTTTGCGAGCAGCAACGTGGAACCCGCACACAACACAACCAAGTACTTTGTTCCCAACTTGCGATGAGGTTGTCAATCTCACCAGTTTTCTTGAAACAAAGGGTATGAGCGTATCGAGTGGAAAGTGATAATAGTATGTGAGTAAAGTAAACAGTGCGAGTAAAGGAAACAGGTGATAGCAATATGATGGAAATAGGACCGGGATCCACAGTTCACTAGTGGTGTCTCTCCATAAGATAAATAACACATGCTGGGTAAACAAATTATAGTTGGGCAATTGATAGAATAAAGATAAACGTGATATGTTAAGAAGATCACTATGCGATTTACTCTGGGCATTACAACAAAATACATAGACCACCATCCAACTGCATCTATGACTAATAATCCACTCACGGGGATATCATCCGAACACCCCATGAGTATTAAGTTGCGAACAACGGATAATTGCATTAAGCAAAGTGTGATATGTAAACAAAGCATATGCCCTCGAGCATATGAATATTGTTTTCCCCCTAGTAGCAACAACACATCTACAACCTTAGAGGTTTCTATCACTCCCCCAGGTTAAATAGAGGCATGAACCCACTATCGAGCATAAATACTCCCTCTTGGAGTCACTAGCAACTACTCGGCCAAGATAGCTACTAACAACGGAGAGTATGCAAGATCATAAACAACATAGAGATAACAAAAGATATATTTCAGTATAGCAACTTAATCATAACACCAATATTCATCGGATCCTAACAAACCAAACATGTAGAATTACATAACGGTGATCTCAATCATGTAGGGCAGCTCATGAGATCTAAACATGAAGCACATGGTGGAGGAGACAACCATCTAGCTAGTGCTATGGACCCATAGTCCAAGGTAGACTACTTACTCATCGCTCCGGAGGCAAGCATGGCGATGAAGAAGACCTCCAATGGCGATTCCCCTCTCCGGCAGGGTGCCGGGAAGAGCTTCTCGACCCTCCCGATCTTCGGGTCGACGGCGGCGGCGGATCGCGATGTGTTCTGGAAAATTGATCGGGTACTTAGGTTTTTTCCATCGGGGGGTCTTTATAGGCGAAGGGGCATCATCAGAAGTGGCCCGAGGTGCCCTCACACATAGGGGGCGCGGCCAGGGCCTGGGCCGTGCCGCCCTGGTGTGTGGGGCCCTCGTGGCCCCCCTCCAACTCCGAGGAAAATAAGACTTCGGGACTTGTTTCGTCCAATTCGGATCTCTGGAAGCTTCCGGGGAAATTAAGACTTCGGGAACTTGTTTCGTCCAATTCCGAGAATATTTCCTGTGTAGCACTTCTGAAACACAAAAACAGCAGAAAACAGGGAACTGGCACTGTGGTGACTTGTTAATAGGTTAGTTCCGGAAAATGCATAAAAGTGCCATGAAGCGTAACGAAACAGTAGGCAAATAGTGTAAAAACAAGCATGGAGCATCAAAAATTATAGATACGTTGGAGACGTATCAAGCATCCCCAAGCTTAACTCCTGCTCGTCCTCGAGTAGGTAAGTGATAACAAAAGAATAATTTTTGAGGTGAAATGCACCTACACAATCTTGATCATATATGTAAGAATTTGTGAGCTGGGATCATAAGAACTTAAAACATGGGCAGGAAAGATATAATCTTGACAATAAGAACTTAGCAACCATGTTATAACATGCAAATGAACACAAACAAAAGATCATGAAAATGAAACAATGAAAGTCAAACGTGTGTTCAAATCGTAAAGAAAAACATACAAATGGTTTTCAGCTTGTCCTTAATAGAGAGCAAAACATAAATGCATAGGACACCTTCAAGTTTAAGAGGGCGACTAGATACAAATAATTTGAGAACAAGTGAAACCAACAATATGAATCAATCAATGAAAACTTTGGGACAATGCACACTATACTAAGAATGACAACTATGCTCTCTTAATGGTGCATAAAGATAGAAGGTGGTGACTCAACATAAAAGTAAAAGAAAGGCCCTTCGCGGAGGGAAACAGTGATTGCAAGTTTTATAGACCTTCAAAAATTATGTTACTTACCGTCTTTGAGCTCTCATTGCCCCCATCATAAGCATCTTGAATGGTTAAAGTTAATGCGAGAACAATTATGATGCATATGCTTGACAAATCATAAGTCGAAAACCTCATGCCCCGTGAATACGAGTACCCAAACCTCATGCTACTTTACTTAGAGTCCCAAGCAAGGCTCTTGTCATTGTAAGTATATATGTATCATCGAAAACCGCCAACAGGGTACCTCCGTGCCCGATGACATGGAACAAGCCCACATCAAAATGACAGGACAAGCAGACAATGAACACCTCGACATCACTTTTATTTGCCATTTGTTTAGATTTTTATTTTGAGATGCGTCGTCGAATGTCCACCATGGGTATGCTGCAAATTTCCACCATGAATTATGCATGGCTTAGATTGGCGGCCCAGGCGTTTCCCTAACACATATACAAACTCCATGATCCCCGCAAGATTCCCAATTCATTTCACACCGTGGGCATCCAGAAACAAAAGATCACGATATCAACTCAAATAAGAAGTGCAATGTTGAAAGCTTGCCCCATGACAGCATGGTTGGGCTAGTATCCAACTTACAACTTGCAAGCATAACAACTCAACATAAGAGACCACAATGTCAAATTTTTAAGAACAGGAAAAAGTAAAGTGTGCCTTCCGGTTCGTGAGAGCTTTACTGACCAATTTTCGCATAACACTGGTAAGAGTTTAATTTGAAGAGAAGATAAAAGCAAGTCAAATTTACTTGGAATAGCAAATTGCTAGTAGGTATGTATGGTGGACACTTTGGTAAACTTGGTTTTTAGGAATTGGATGCACGAGTAGAGCTCATACTCAGTACAAGGCGAGGGCTAGCAAAAGACTGGGAGCGACCAACTAAGAGAGCAATAATGGCCATAATCATGCAAAGTGACAAAGCGACATTAAAAGAAGCATAAGATGGCATCAAAAGTCAAAAACTAAATGATCATAGAGGCTATTGGTGACTTTGTAAGAGTCTAACATGTGTGAGCATGCGCCAAGTCAACCCAAATAAAGCATCAAGGAGAAAACCAAAATAATGCTTCCAAACAATAAAAACAACGCATGATTTTTTCAAAGGCTCATTAAGAAATCTCAGTTATTTGAGACAAGTCATGCTACAGCAAAACCACTAAGCATACTATCAAAAAGACATCAAGCATGACATGAAAAAGCCTAAGCCGCAGTCTACACAAACTCCTTCTTGTACCACTTTTTTGCATAAAGCTTTTTCTCTTTTCCAACACCATTTGAATTTTTTTTAAACACCTCTTTTGATGAAAACCAATAAAGATCAGAGGCAAAAATACACCTTGATGAAAAGATATGACAAGGTCTGAACGCAAATCAAGGCGAAAATGAAAACCAAAAGCAGTAGCAGAAAAAGAAGAACACTCGGTTTTTTATAAGAATGAAAACTAGAGCGTTCTTGGCAAATGAAAAGCAAGGCAACTTCTCCAAAGGAAATTTGTTGGGGTCCAACCATTTATTTCAGCAAACAAAACTAAACTAACTAAGAAAACTAAAACAACTGATGCTCCAAGAAAAACACATAGTGCATGAAGCAATAAAAATATAGTGTCTTGAAAGGTGACCTATTTTTGCCGCTTGTACTTCTTGGATATTTCTGGGGGTGATGCATGGGCATCCCCAAGCTTGAGCTTTTGTCCATTCTTCAACTCATCTTATCATTCTCCAATCCCTACACTTGAAAACTTCCTTCATACAAAACTAAACACAAATCTATTAGCAACATTAGTGTATCATAACATATAATAAACCTCTTTTTCTTCAGGTTTCAACCCAAAACCACCACATATAAAGTATATAATACTGTATCAACTTGCCCAAAAGTTCCGTGATCAAAAGAACTCAAAAAGAAAGCGATAAAGCGGCAAAAATGAATAGTGGCAGAAATCTGTCAAAACAGAACAGCTGACAAAGGTCGAATTTTTGAGGGGTTTTCTGTTGCTCAAATCAAAAAGTGTTCAACTAACGGAAGTTTGGATATAACCTGGGGCATATGCACAATAAATTTCAGATCCAAAAGATATACAGAGAATATTTACGAATTTTTACGGTGCAGCACCGAAAACAGTTTCAGGACAGCAACATCCCCAAATTTTTACCTCACTCGAATTAGAGGCTTCTCTTGGCATAACAATAAAATAAAAAGGATAAGGAGAGGTCATTACAGTAGTAATGACTTCCAAGACTCAAATAAAAGAAAAAGTACTAGAAATAAAACATTGGGTTATCTCCCAAGAGTTCTTTTCTTTAACGCCTTTGAGCTAGGCGCAGAAAATTGTGAATCAAGTAATAATGAAAGAGGCATCAGGATCCACTATAGGAATCTTTTCAACAATGAAGGAAAATGTGTCCAAATGAGTTTTTGAAGATCCTTTATGATCACTTTTTGGTACACTGCTTTCATCAAAAAAGTTTTCAGGACAAATCCAACTAAAAATTTTATCCCAAGCATCGTGAATTCCTATAAGTTCATAAGGTATTGGCACTCTAAAATCTTCATTGGGTGTACCAACAACCGCTACAGGCGAGCCAAGCTTATTAAACTTCTTAAAAACTTTCCTAGCCTCAATTGCAACATCTCTAAATTCTGTGCGCAAAGTTTCCAAGATAAAATCTTTCTTTTCGGGATTCTCAATTTCATGAAGCTTAAGGAACATTTGTTGCATAAAAGGATTAAGGCTAGCAAACCTAGCTTCCAACATGTGAATTAAATAAGCAGAAGCAACTTCAATACTAGGAGCTAGCTCAACCAAAGACTTTTCCTCAACTTCTTTATGCATACTAATGTGATTAAAGAACTCCTCAATGTTATCTTTCCCAATAATTGAACCACTACCTACTGAGAGGTCCTCCAAAACGTACTTAGGGAACAACATAATGAACTAGAAACAAGTAAATAAAAGCAACTACCAAGGATTCTATTTTTTTTGGATTTTTTGATATAAAACGATGCAAGTAAAAATAAAGTAAAGCAAAACAATAAAACAAAGTAAAGGATGTGTGATGTCTACGCACGCGTCTGTTCTTGTAGACAGTGTTGGGCCTCCAAGTGCAGAGGTTTGTAGAACAGCAGCAAGTTTCCCTTAAGTGGACCACCCAAGGTTTATCGAACTCAGGGAGGAAGAGGTCAAAGCTACCCCCCTCAAGCAACCCTGCAATTACGATACAGAAAGTCTCTTGTGTCCCCAACACACCCAATACACTTGTCAGATGTATAGGTGCACTAGTTCGGCGAAGAGATAGTGAAATACAAGTGGTATAGATGATTATAAGTAGTAAATGCAATCTGGAATAAAAATGGCAGCAAGCAAACAAGTAACAAAACAGCAAGTAAACGGTGTGCAAAGCTTGGAAACAAGGCCTAGGGATCATACTTTCACTAGTGGACACACTCCCAACAAATATAACATAATTGAACAAATAGATAAATTCTCTTCACTATGGTACTCTGAATTACTCTCCTATTGAATAACACTAATCATTGCATAGGGCTACGAAGCACTCCTCAAAGTTCATCAAGTACTTGACAAACACCACTCATAGAGATATCCAAATCAAATCACAACTCAAGATAGATATTATTGCAACTTAAACCAAGTACTAACATGGTGCACACACTGTCAACATTACACCATGAAAGGAGGAATAGATCACTTCAATACTATCATAGTGATAATTATTCTCATAATCCATAAAAGATCACAATCGTAGCCTAGACCAAGTACCACCATGATGCACGCACTGTCACCGTTACACCATGGCAGGAGGAATAGATTACTTTAATAACACACTAGAGTACACATAATGAAGAAGAGTAACATCTACTTATTCAACATGATACAAAGCTCACGATCACATAAAGATCACATCATGGGAGAGAGAGAGGTGAACCACATAGCTACCGGTAGAGCCCTCAGCCCCGGGGAAGAACTACTCCCTCCTCATCATAGGAGACAGTAAGGTTAATGGAGATGGCGGTGAGGTCGATGGAGACGGCGGAGACGGCGATGGAGACCGATGGAGATGGCTCCGGGGGCACTTCCCCGTCCTGGCAGGGTGCCGAAATAGAGACTTCTGTCCCCCAAAATTTGGCTTCGACAGCGGCGGTGCTGCGGAACTGTTCTGGAAATTTCGCCGACTCTCCTAGGGTTTTCTGTCCTGAGGCTTTATATAGGCAAAGGGGCGTCGTCAGGGGGCTGCCAGGGCGCTCTCACACCTAGGCGGCGCGGCCAGGGCCTGGGCCGCGCCGACCTGGCGTGAGGGCCCCTCGTGGCCCCACTCCTACTCCTCTTCGGTTCTCTAGAAGCTTCCGGGAAAAATAAGACTTCTGGAACTTGTTTCGTCCAATTCCGAGAATATTTCCTATGTAGCTTTTCTGAAACACAAAGACAACAGAAAACAGGGAACTGGCACTGTGGCATCTTGTCAATAGGTTAGTTCCGGAAATCGCATAAAAACACCACGAAGTGTAACGAAACACAAGGCAAATGGTGTAAAAACAAGCATGGAGCATAAAAAATGATAGATACATTTGAGACATATCAGCATCCCCAAGCTTAACTCCTGCTCGTCCTCGAGTAGGTAAGTGATAACAAAAGAAATAATTTTTGAGGTGACATGCACCATCACAATCTTGATCATATATGTAAGCATTGAGTGTTGGGATCAAAGAACTTAAAACATGGGCATGAAAGACATAATCTTGGTAGAAGAAACTTAGCAACCATGTTGGAAACATGAAAATGAACACAAACAAAAGATCATGAAAATGAAACAATGAAATTCAAACGTGTGTTCAAATCATATGGAAAAACATACAAATGGTTTTCAGCTAGTCCTTCATGGAGAGCAAAACATAAATGCATAGGACACCTTCAAGTTTAAGAGGGCGACTAGATACAAATAATTTAAGAACAAGTGAAACCATGATCATGAATCAATCAATGAAAACTTTGGGACAATGCACATTATACTCAGAATGACAACTATGCTCTCTTAATGGTGCATAAAGATAGAAGGTGGTTACTCAACATAAAAGTAAAAAGAAAGGCCCTTCGCAGAGGGAAGCAGTGATTAAACATGTGCTAGAGCTTTTCATTTGTAAAACAGACAGATAAAAATTGGTTTTGAGAGGTGGTTGTCTTTATCAACGACTGGCAATGGGGTTCTTACTATCTTCCATACAAAAATGAAGCAAGTTTTTGAGAGAGAGATTGGCACTTTAGTGCTCTTTTATAAAGCTTGGCACTCCTCCCCACCTTTTTTTCCTTTCACAAACCATGGCTAACCGATTCCATCGGGTGCCCACCAACATTCACATACCATGGAGGAGTGCCTTTTTTCTTTTCTTTTTTATCTTTTTTTTCTTTTTGGAATAAGCAATATGGAAGATAGCAAATCCGACCACTACGTCCCCATGAGCTGAAAATAGTGTCACAAAATGAGAAGTATTTTTAAAGTTTTTTGAAAGGTAGCACATGAAAATTTACTTGGAATAGCTTGCAAATACCATGCATAGGAATTTATAGTGGACACAAAGGCAAAACTTGGTTTTTAGGAGTTGGATGCACGAGTAGAGCTCATACTCAGTACAAAATGAGGGCTAGCAAAAGACTGGGAGCGACCAACTAAGAGAGCAATAATGGCCATAATCATGCAAAGCGACAAAGCAACATTAAAATAAGCATAAGATGGCATCAAAAGTCAAAAACTAAATGATCATAGAGGCTATTGGTGACTTTGTAAGAGTCTAACATGTGTGAGCATGCGCCAAGTCAACCCAAATAAAGCATCAAGGAGAAAACCAAAATAATGCTTCCAAATAATAAAAACAACGCATGATTTTTTCAAAGGCTCATTAAGCAATCTCAGTTATTTGAGACAAGTCGTGCTATAGCAAAACCACTAAGCATACTATCAAAAAGATATCAAGCATGACATGCAAAAGCCTAGGCCGCAGTCTACACAAGCTCCTTCTTGTACAACTTTTTGCATAAAGCTTTTTCTCTTTTCCAACACCATTCAAATTTTTTATAAACACATCTTTTGATGAAAACCAATAAAGATCAGAGGCAAAAATATACCTTGATGAAAAGATATGACAAGGTCTGAACGCAAATCAAGGCGAAAACGAAAACGAAAAGCAGTAGCGGAAAAAGAAGAACACCCGGTGAAATTGTAAGAATAAAAACGGAGTGTTCTTTGCAAATAAAAATGAGTACATCTCCTCCAAAGGAAATTTGTTGGGGTCCAACCATTTATTGCAGAAAACAAAACTAAACTAACTAAGAAAACTAAAACAACTGACGCTCCAAGAAAAACACATAGTGCATGAAGCAATAAAAATATAGTGTTTTGAAAGGTGACCTGATTTTTACCGATGAAGAAGGGGTGCCTCGGGGGCATCCCCAAGCTTTGACGCTTGTACTTCTTGGATATTTCTTGGGGTGATGCATGGGCATCCCCAAGCTTGAGCTTTTGTCCATTCTTCAACTCATCTCATCATTCTCCAATCCCTACACTTGAATACTTCCTTCATACAAAACTAAACACAAATCTATTAGCAACATTAGTGTAAGCATAGTAATGAATCAACCCTTTTTGCTTCAGGTTTCAACCTAAAACCACCACATATAAAGTATAAACTACTGTAGCAACTTCCCCAAAAGTTTCATGATCAAAAGAACTCAAAAAGAAAGCGATAAAGCGGCAAACACAAATATTTGCAGAAATCTGTCAAAACAGAACAGCTGACAAAGGTCGAATTTTTACAGGATTTTCTGTTGCTCAAATCAAAAAGTTTTCAACTAATGAAAGTTTTGATATAACCTGGGGCATATGCACAAGAAATCGCAGGTCCAAAAGATATACAGAGAATTTTCACGAATTTTTACGGTGCAGCACCGAAAACTGTTTCAGGACAGCAACATCCCCAAATCTTACCTCACTCAAATTAGAGGCTTCTCTTGGCACAAAAACGAAATAAAAAGATAGAGAGCGGTTATTACAGAAGTAATAACTTCCAAGACTCAAATAAAAGAAAAAGTACTGAAAATAAACAATGGGTTATCTCCCAAGAGTGCTTTTCTTTAACGCCTTTGAGCTAGGCGCAGTAATTTGCAAAGATGCTCATGTGGGCGCCATATAAGAGCTTGAGGCAAAGGCGCCATATAGGAACTTAAAGCAATAGAGAGCATCAAAAAGCAAATATGGAACACATTTAAATCTAAACCACTTCCTATGAAAAATAGTCTTGTAAAGAGACAAGTCATGAAAGCGCAAAGCAAAAAGCATAGGAAGGCAAAACAAGTACAACTTCAAGAATTGCAACATAAAGAGGGGAAACTCAATATTGTTGAGATCCATCAAACCATGTTTCCCTCTCTCATAATAACTTTCAGTAGCATCATGAATAGTATTAACAATATAACTATCACATAAAGCATCTGTATCATGAGCTACATGCATAAAAGAATGAATACTCCCCACATGAACAATCGTAGTAGGAGCAGATTCAACAGAATAATTATTCTCATCACCATAATCATCAAAAACAGGAGGCATATTGTAATCATAACTAATTTTCTCCTCAAAAGTAGGTGAACTGAAAACATTATACTCATCATTGTAACCATCATAAACTAGAGGTTTAGTATCATCACAAGCTAGAGAACTACTATGTCGCAAAGCATACTCATCAAACATATCATCATAAGAAGGAACATGGATAGCACTAATGGTACAACAATTATTAACCTTAGAATTGGTACCAAAAAGATTTTCAATATCAAAAGTAGAGTGCTTTTCCCAATCATGATCGCTAACATAGGTTACAGGCATGGGAACATCGTCCCAATCAGAATTATCATAATCTATAGCAGGATCATAACGCTTAGGGAAAGATACCGTGTCCTCTCGCCTCTTACTCCTCTTCTTCTTCTTCTTCATACTCTTCTTACTCTCTCCTTTAGGAGAGAGAGACTTGAAGGGCATCTTCTCCACATATTCTCTAGGAGGGAAAGGCATCTTCTCCACATAATCTGGTTTGCTGACAGAAACAACAGAAGAAACTTTGGAGGATTCCTCCTCTCTATTAATAATATCGAAACATCTGTTAGTCCTGTCATAGCTTGGCAAAACATCATGTTTTATAAGATCTTGTAAGTAAGTATTTGTGAGGCAATCTTTAGCACAATAGAGACGACAACCACGAAGGGTGCTATTAATATCAACATCATTCATGTCTACCAAAGCAATCTTTCTAGATATCTCTTCACAATTCAAAAACAAAGTAAGCTCATCATACTGATTGAAAGTAATCTTATCATCAGAATACAAATCTGCGGTACTTGTTCGATTAATTGGGCATTGAAAATTAAAGTGACCCTTTTTACCGCAAAGTTCACAAAGAAAAGGATAAAGCTCACAAATCCTTTCACCAAGCACATCTAGATCCTTGAGCCACATACTAGTTTCTTCATTTATGTGGGTGATGCAATAATCTTCCTTGTTGTAACTCTGTTCACAAGGTCTATGTATTCCACAAAAATTAACATGCTTATAAGAAATAGGACTTTTAGAAGTTTGAGCATGTTTATTGCAATCATCAATAACAATATCACTTTCTATGCAAGTGTCCTTAAAAGGTTCATGATACACGTCCCCATTTCCTTTAGGAACATTCATATGGGAAGCAAAGTCTTTAAAGCAATCAACCATAAATTGAGGATCAAGACCATATTTAGCACTAAGCTCTTGAAAATTAGCAGTTTCAGCGAAAGACTTAATGCAATCAAACTCGTAATTCATACCTGATCCTTTACCTTTGTCGCTATCCCAACCTTCAATATTGTTTTGAATTGTCTCAAGCAGATCCCACTTGGTGTCAACATCCTTGCTTGTGAAAGACCCATCAAAACATGCATCTAGACAGTCCTTGTAATATCCTGAAAGCCTTGCATAAAAATTATTAATAACAATATTACGGGGAAGATCATAAATAGGACATTTGTGCATTAGTAACTTCAATCTTCCCCACGCTTGGGCAATGCTTTCTCCCTCATGAGGCCAAAAGTTATATATCCGATTACGATCTTTATGAATTTCACTTGGAGGATAAAACTTGGAATAAAAGAGAGGCACAATTTCCTCCCATGCAATAGATGGACCATCTTCAAGCAGCCGATACCATTCCTCAGCTCTGCCTTTCAGTGATAAAGAGAATAGCTTCTTCTTAACTTGGTTCATTGAAATGCCTGCACACTGGAACAACTCGCATAATTCATGTATAAAAAGCAAATGGTCACCAGGATGGACAGTTCCATCTCCTAAATAGCAGTTATCCCTAACACGTTCAACAATCTTCATAGGTATTTTAAAAGGATGAGGAGCACAAGCATCACTAGAAACATCACATATGGGAGATAAAATATTATCAGAACAAACCTTCTCCACTAAAGCTGGGGGACTAAAAATATCATACTTAACAAAACTAGCTTCCCCAAGCTTAGACTTTTCTATAGCATTAGCAATAATGGGATTCAAAGCATCCGTACTAATAACATTGCTATGCGAAATAAGCTCCAAAGGTTTTTCAATTTTCTCTTCAAATCTAAACTTACGAAAAAGACTAAAGAACTCTTTGTTTTCCATTAAGGCTAACTAGTGAAAATAAAAACAAGAAACAAAAAGATGTAATTGCAGAATCTAAAGGAAATAACTCCGAGCACTCACACAGGAGGATGCGAGTACCTTTTATCGAACTCAGGGAGGAAGAGGTCAAAGCTACCCCTCTCAAGCAACCCTGCAATTATGATACAGAAAGTCTCTTGTGCCCCCAACACACCTAATACACTTGTCAGATGTATAGGTGCACTAGTTCGGCGAAGAGATAGTGAAATACAAGTGGTATAGATGATTATAAGTAGTAAATGCAACCTGGAATAAAAATGGCAGCAAGCAAACAAGTAACAAAACAACAAGTAAACGGTGTGCAAAGCTTGGAAACAAGGCCTAGGGATCATACTTTCACTAGTGGACACACTCCCAACAAATATAACATAATTGAACAAATAGATAACTTCTCTTCACTATGGTACTCTGAATTACTCTCCTATTGAATAACACTAATCATTGCGTAGGGTTACGAAGCACTCCTCAAAGTTCATCAAGTACTTGACAAACACCACTCATAGAGATATCCAAATCAAATCACAACTCAAGATAGATATTATTGCAACTTAAACCAAGTACTAACACAGTGCACACACTGTCAACATTACACCATGAAAGGAGGAATAGATCACTTCAATACTATCATAGTGATAATTATTCTCATAATCCATAAAAGATCACAATCGTAGCCTAGACCAAGTACCACCATGATGCACGCACTGTCACCGTTACACCATGGCAGGAGGAATAGATTACTTTAATAACACACTAGAGTACACATAATGAAGAAGAGTAACATCTACTTATTCAACATGATACAAAGCTCATGATCACATAAAGATCACATCATGGGAGAGAGAGAGGTGAACCACATAGCTACCGGTAGAGCCCTCAGCCCCGGGGGAGAACTACTCCCTCCTCATCATAGGAGACAGCAAGGTTGATGGACATGGCGGTGAGGTCGATGGAGACGGTGATGGAGACCGATGGAGATGGCTCCGGGGGCACGTCCCCGTCCCGGCAGGGTGCCAGAACAGAGACTTCTGTCCCCCGAAATTTGGCTTCGATGGCGGCGGTGCTGCGGAACTGTTCTGGAAATTTTGCTGACTCTCCTAGGGTTTTCCGTCCCGAGGCTTTATATAGGCGAAGGGGCGTCGTCAGGGGGCTGCCAGGGTGCTCTCACACCTAGGTGGCACGGCCAGGGCCTGGGCCATGCCGGCCTGGCGTGAGGGCCCCTCATGGCCCCACTCCTACTCCTCTTCGGTTCTCTGGATGCTTTCGGGAAAAATAAGACTTCTGGAACTTGTTTCGTCCAATTCCGATAATATTTCCTGTGTAGCTTTTCTGAAACACAAAGACAGCAGAAAACAGGGAACTGGCACTGTGGCATCTTGTCAATAGGTTAGTTCCAGAAATCGCATAAAAACGCCACGAAGTGTAACGAAACACAAGGCAAATGGTGTAAAAACAAGCATGGAGCATCAAAAATTATAGATACGTTTGAGACGTATCAATGTGCGTGCGAAAAACTCCCTTTGCAGAGGTCTTCCACTTCTTCCCCGGCAACGGCGCTAGAAAATTGCTTGATTGCTAGTTAAATGACCAGCCCATTGGGAACCCCAAGAGGAAGGTGTGATGAATATAGCAGCAAGTTTCCCTCTGTTAAGAAACCAAGGTTTAGTCGATCAGGAGAAGAGCGGACAATACGACTGAAGGTGATGCTTGCAAGCTTCGCGACAGCTCCGGACAATTTATATATGGCGCCTCATCCAAGCTTTGCTTTGCGAGCAGCAACGTGGAACCTGCACACAACACAACCAAGTACTTTGTTCCCAACTTGCGATGAGGTTATCAATCTCACCGGTTTGCTTGAAACAAAGGGTATGAGCGTATCTGTCGGTGTTCTGGATACCGGGGTATCCCGGTCCACCTGCTCCTGGGCCCCGTCATCGGCCCATCTTCAGCCCAGGGGACAATCAGCAACCCAAGTCACGGAGAAGACCCTCACGAGGAGGCACCTCGTGAGGAGAACGACGACAGAAACGGCTAAGGACCAGAAGACCTCCTCACGAGCCCCTGCTGGTGAGGAGAGGACGCACGCCTACGCCAGCTCAGCACGATTGGCGTGCAGAGCAAGAAGCTAGCGGGCAGAAGACCGCGTACCGCCCACGCTACCCCCGACAGGGAGGAGACCAACTTTCTCTGTGCCTGCCCAAAGCGGCACAGTGGCAGTTGGCCACCCCCCTAAATATAGCATGGACGATGCAGGGCGCCAGAGGAGGACGTCAGCCTCCTCCACCCACTCCTGTGGACCGGCGCCGCTACCCTGCGAAGACCAAGTCTACAAAAGAGCATAGTCTACAGCTGTCCTCCCTCCTGGGCCGTGTGTGGCAACCCCTTCCCCAAGAAGATAAGGGGAAGGAGGACCTTGGCGCTATAAAAGGAGGGAGAGGCCACCCCTTAGAGGGGGGCCGGTCTAATCGAATCTTCATCTTCTTCACGCTGCTAGTTGGGCACGCAGGTTCTTCAACCTCTGGCCAACTAGAGCTTTGTAACCAAGGCCTTGTACTCCTCGCGAGGTGTCGCGTTGCAATACAAGAAGGAAGGAAGTAGGGGTTTTACCTCACCACGAGGGCCCTGAACCTGGGTAAAGGTCGGTCTCCCTCTCTGCAGTGCGTTGCGCGTCCGACAATCGAGGCTTCCGTCACCGTGTTTCGTTGCGATCCAAGATCTCACACGTTCAGCCCCCTGCGTTCGAATCCTTGGGTCCGTCGCGTGGTACCCCGTGTTCTTGCGACACGAAATCCATCGACATTTGGCGCGCCAGGTAGGGGGCTGTGGTGTGTTTTCTTCTAGATCTGCTTCGACATGGCCGACGCCAACGCAAGGCTCGAGCGTCTTCGCCGTCGCAACGCTGTTCGGGGGCAAACCGAGCCCATCTTCCGTCGTCATGAAGCTTCGGCCGAGGAGGAAGAGGAGGAAGATCTGGAGTCCTCCTACCTCCCGTCCGGGCGGACAGAGCCTTCGCTCTCCTTCACCGCCACCGCCACTTCTCGCGCTCGTTCTGGGAGTCAGCTGTCTCCTGCGCAGGCACTCGCCATGGCGCAGGAGCTGCTGCGCTATCAACCCACCGACGACGGGCGTGAGGGGTGGCGCGCTCGTCGCCATCGCCAACGAAGACCCGGCCTTGGGAGGAGTCCAGGGCGCGGGGAGCCTAGATCCGGCGGCAGGGCATCGCGCCCCGGGCGCCGGAGATGGGGTGGCCAACAAGGCCAAGAGGGTGGTTTCCCGCGCCGCATCTTCGCCGCGCGGGGAGCCCAGCTGCCAAATCGTCCAACGCGCTCCGGAAGACGCACGCGTCTCCCTCGAGCGCCGCCGCGAAAATCATGACCGCGCCATTGATGACATCGGCGAAGCTGGCAAGAACGTCAGGACCCCCGGCATCCCAATCTACAACCCCGGGTGTCTCGCCCTCACTCGCCAGCAGCGCTACGTCGTCTGGCCTGACAAGTTCAAGCCGGACATCAGCGCGCGTTATGATGGGACCACAAATCCTGTCGAATTCCTCCAACTCTACGTCGTCGCCATCCAGGCTGCGCGTGGAGATCACCAAGCCATGGCCAACTGGTTTCCCATGGCCCTCAAGGACGCTCCGCGAACTTGGCTCATGAATCTTCCTCATGAATCCGTGACTTCGTGGAAGGATTTGTGTCGTCAGTTCGTCGCCAACTTCATGCCCACGTACGAGCGCCCCGCTACCAAGAACGATCTTAAGGCGGTGCGTCAGTACAAGGGCGAAACGCTTCGTCAGTACATCCAGCGCTTCAGTCAGATGAGGAACAAGATCCCCAGGATCTCCAACGAGGAGGTCATCTCTGCGTTCTCCACGGGCGTCTCCGACGTCAAGATGCGGGAGAAACTGTCTGTGAATGATGAGCTGACTTCCGTCGTCAGGCTCTTCGAGATCGCCAACCGCTGCGCCAAGGCTGAGGAGGGGAGGCTCTTCATGCACAATCTGCCGGAGGCGCCTCCCCCAAAGCCGAAGTCCAAGGACCCCAAGCGAAAGGAGGCTGCTGCCCTCGCGGCGGAGCCAGATCATAAGCAACGCCACGGGGACCACTCCGATCGCGATAAAGGTCGACGTCGCCGCTACTGCATTATCCACAAGAAGGACACCCACAATACCGAGGATTGTTGGATTGTCCGGAAGTTTCACGAGGAAAACGGTGTCGCCAAGCGTCGCGGGGGCGGCCGCAGCAACGGCAAGAGTGGATCCCGGGGTGATCGCCGCGACGACAACCGCGAGGAAGGTTGCCGCCGTGGGGGTCTGTCTCGAGACGATCCCGAGCCGCTGCCGCTGCCCCCACCAGCAAACGATTGTCGGGAGGAGGACCACGGGGGCTATCAAGAGCCGCGAATCTTCGCCGCTTGCCTCCTGGGTGGAGCTCAGGCTCCTCTGTCAAATCGTCACTTCAAGCAGCTGTCGCGAGAAATCGCGGCGGCACAGCCCAGCGTCGGCAATCGTCTAATGAAGTGGTCGACGTGCAAGATTGGCTTCGACGAGGAGGATCATCCGGCTTCCACAAGGGGTGTGGGCACACTCCCCCTATTGTGCACGCCAACCATCAACAACGTCGCCGTCAATCGCACTCTCATCGACGGGGGGGCGGGCCTCAACATCATCTCGGTCGAGATCTTCGAGAAGATGCAGGTGCCGTACCACCGGCTCATGCCGACTCAGCCGTTCTTCGGGGTAACCGAGGGATCTACAATGCCAATTGGGCAGGTAAGCCTGCCCGTCACCTTCGGTACCCGGGACAACTACAGGACAGAAAGCCTCGACTTCGACGTCGCCTACATCGCCCTGCCATACAATGCCATCCTCGGCTACCCAGCCTTGGCTAGGTTCATGGCAGCAACGCACCATGGCTTCAACGTCCTCAAGATTCCGGGCGCCAACGGCACGATCACCGTGCGCTGCAATGAGAAGGATGCTCTCCGATCAGTTGAGCATGTCTACCGCGAGGCCGCCACCATGTTCCCCGCCGACGAAGATCTACTGGAACACTCCGGCGACCTCGCGAGGAAGAAGCAGCTCGTATCCCAAGAGCGGGCTGCAGCGAAGAAGGCCTCTCTCGAGCCCCACCCTCTGGGTTCGACAGGGAAGAAGTTCGCCGCCTCTGCATCGCCTACTCCAAGCGAGGGCCTGGTCCATCCATTGCTGGACATGAGCATTGGGGAAGCTGCGGTACCCTCCGGCAGGAGGCCCCAGTTTACCCAGGAGCGCTCGGCAACCAAGAAGGTCCCACTTCAGGCTGGGGGCTGCGACAACTTCGTCACCATCGGGGCAGGGCTTTCCTCCAAATAGGAAAGCGCGATCGTCACCTTCCTGCGGGCAAATTCTGACATGTTCGCTTGGACTCCGTCAGATATGCCCGGCGTTCCCAGGGAGGTGATTGAGCACCACCTAGCCGTGTGCCCTCAGGCACACCCCGTGAAGCAGAAGACCAGGAAGCAAGCGCAAGAGAAGCAAGACTTCATCGTCAAGGAAATAGAGAGGCTGAAGAAGGCCAAGTTAATACGCGAGGTGGCCCACCCCACCTGGATTGCTAATCCGGTGGTCGTCCCAAAGGCCAATGGCAGTGGGCGCCTCTGCGTGGACTTCACAAGTCTCAACAAGGCCTGTCCCAAGGACCCTTACCCTCTCCCGAGGATAGATCAAATCGTCGACTCCACCGCCGGCTGTGACCTCCTTTGCTTCTTGGATGCTTTCTCCGGCTATCATCAGATCAAGATGGCAAAGGAGGACGAAGAGAAGACCGCCTTCATCACGCCCTGTGGGGTGTACTGCTACGTCTGCATGCCCTTCGGCCTGAAGAACGCAGGAGCTACATTCCAAAGGCTCATGCGTAAGGCCCTGGGGGCTCAGATGGGAAGGAATGCGGAAGCCTACGTTGACGACATCGTCGTCAAGACTCGCGAGGGTCACACCTTCATCGAGGATCTGGAGGAAACATTCGTCAACCTGAGGAAGGTAAACATCAAGCTCAACCCCGCCAAGTGCGCCTTCGGCGTACCGTCGGGAAAACTGTTGGGGTTCCTCGTGTCCAATCGCGGGATAGAGGCGAACCCCGACAAGGTCAAGGCCATCGAAGAAATGCGTCCTCCGCGCAATCTCAAGGAAATGCAACGCCTCGCGGGGTGCATGGCAGCCCTGGGGCGCTTCATCGCGAGGAGTGGGGAAAAAGCTTTACCCTTCTTCAAGCTCATGAAGCGCACCGGGAAGTTCGAGTGGACTCCGGAAGCCGACAAGGCCTTCACCGAGTTAAAAAGGTACCTCACGAGCCCACCGATCATGGTTGCCCCAACGACTCACGAGCCCTTGCTACTCTACATCGCGGCAACTCCAAGGACTGCAAGTGCCGTTCTCGTCGCGGAGCGGGACGTCAAGGTAATCGCCAAGGAGGAGGTCCCTCCTCCAAGCTCGGGGGCTCCTCGCGAGGAAGAGGCCGCTTCACCTCCCGCCCCTCGAGAGGAGCCGCCCGAGGGATCTTCACCGACCGAGCCGCTCTCTCAGAGCAACGCTCAAAAGCCTCCTGAGGAGGAGCCTTCCGAGGGTGTCGTCAAGGTGCAAAAGCCTGTGTACTTCGTCAGCACGGTACTGTGCGACACGCGGGAGCGTTACACAATGCAGCAAAAGTTGCTCTACACCCTGCTCATCGCCTCGCGGAAGCTACGCCACTACTTCCAGGGTCACCCGATTAAGGTGGTGACCGATCGGCCCCTGGAAACCGTCCTGCGCAACCCCAATGTCACCGGGCGGGTGGCTGAGTGGGCTGTGGAGCTTCAGCCTTTCGAGATCTCCTTCGAAACTACAAAGGTAATCAAGAGCAAGGCTTTGGCCGAGTTTACTGCAGAATGGACTGATCCGTTCGTAGACGAGCCTCCAGAGGTGGAGTCAACTCTCCCTGGAGAGGAGGCCCCAGGCCTCTGGGTCATGCACTTTGACGATGCCTTCAACCTCCCCGGTGCGGGAGCCGGTGCTGTCCTAACCTCTCCCTCTGGAGACAAGCTTTTCTACGCTGTGCAGCTCTGCTTCGCGCCTGAGAACAAGGTCTCCAATAACATCGCGGAGTACGAAGGACTACTTGCTGGCCTAAGGGCAGCAAACGCTTTGGGCATCAAGCGCCTCGTCGTCAAGGGAGATTCACAGCTGGTTGTGAACTTCTCGGACAAGAGCTACACTCCAAAGGATGAGCACATGGCGGCTTATCTAGAGGAGCATCGAAAGATGGAAAAACGCTTCCAAGGCTTGGAGCTGAAGCACATCCCGAGGGGAGAAAATGTGGAAGCCGACGAGATCGCCAAGCGCGCCTCTCATCGCCTGGCGCAGCCTGCCGGCGTCTTTGAGGAGCGTCTCTTCAAGCCGTCCGCCTCTCCGTCAACATTCAAACCACCTCCTCTTTCTGCTTTGCCGCCACCGCCGGAGCAGGGGGCTCCGGATTGCGGGCCTCCTTCGGGTGACCGCGTCCTTCTGGCATTGGCTCGGCAGGAGGGAGTGGATTGGATCATCGAGCTCAAGGCCTACCTCACCAGCAGCCGGCTTCCTGAGGATGAAGAGGAGGCCGAGAGGATTGTGCGTCAAGCTTCGGGCTACTGCGTCAAGGACGGTGACTTGTACCGGTGTCGCCCAAATGGCGTCGCTCTGAAGTGCATATCTACTCACCAAGGCCAAGAGCTTCTAAGGGACATCCATGCCGGCGAGTGCGGCCATCATGCCTCTGCTGCAACTCTAGCCGCAAAGGCATATCGAAGTGGCTTCTACTGGCCTTCGGCGCTCGGGGATGCGGCGGAGATGGTCAAGAGGTGCGAGGCGTGCCAATTCCACGCCAAGTAGATACATCAGCCGGCGCAAGAGCTGCGAACCATCTCACTCACTTGGCCCTTTGCCGTTTGGGGGCTGGACATCCTCGGTCCATTCCCCAGAGCGCAAGGGGGCTATCGCTACCTCTACGTCGCCATTGACAAGTTCACCAAGTGGGTGGAGGTGGAACCGGTGTGCACGATCCCGGCGAGGTCCGCAGTCAAGTTCATCCATGGGCTGGTCTGTCGTTTTGGAGTGCCTAACCGCATCATCACCGACAACGGCAGCCAGTTCACCAGCGGACTGTTCCGGGAGTACTGCGCATCGACCGGCATCAAGATTTGCTTCGCCTCCGTCGCCTACCCCCGGAGCAATGGCCAAGCCGAGCGTGCCAACGCTGAAGTACTCAAAGGACTCAAGACGAAAAGCTTCAACGCCAAGCTCGAGGCCTGCGGCAAAAAATGGTTAGACAACCTCCAATCCATCTTGTGGTCCATCAGGACTACCGCCACCAAACCCACTGGAGAAACCCCTTTCTTCCTGGTCTACGGGGCGGAGGCTGTTCTTCCCACTGACATCAAGTTCGGGTCGCCAATAGTGCTCGCCTTCGACGAAATTCGCCAAGAGGACCTCATCAAGGATCGCCTCCTCCTGCTCGAGGAAGCTCGGTGCCAAGCCGCGCTCCGCGCCGCGAGGTACCAGCAAGGACTACGCCGCTACCATAGCCGCCATGTTCGAGCAAGAACTCTGGAGGTCGGCGACCTGGTGCTGAGGAGAATACTCTCTCGCGAGGGCCTGCACAAGCTGTCTCCAATGTGGGAAGGGCCCTTCAAGGTGACGCACATCGCCAGGCCAGGCTCGGCGCGGCTGGAAACCGCAGAAGGCGTGCCAGTGGGGAACCCGTGGAACATAGCTCATCTGCGAAAGTTCTACCCCTAGGTTCCTCACGAGGAGAAAACGACCGTTTTCACGGCACTTGTATCAGCTCAACCTGCTCTTAAGCACTGATATTAAGTTATCGCGCAATGTAGCGCCTCTGCTTCGGCATGACAACAAAATGGCATGAAGTCCATTTATTTTCTGTTGTACTCCACGCGGAAGGGGGCTAGGCACGGTGTCTATGCTGGGGCCTTCGCCCAGAAAATAGCAAGCCCGAAAAACCCGAAGGGAGCGAGCTCTGGTCGGGGGCGACGGCCCCGTTAATGATCACCTCTGGATGCCCATGGTGCTTAGTTCCTCGCGAAGTACATCGGAAAATAAAAAATCTTCGAGGATAGTCCAAGGTGTGCCCAAGGCACCCGTTAAGGACCTACCCCTCGTGAGCAACCCTCACGAGGGAGCAAAGACGCGTCGATGCACTAGCATCCGCAGGAGGATTCCCTCTCTCGAGGAAGGCCTAACGTGGCAGGATTATTGAAGACCAAGGCCGCTCCGATCAATCTTGCGAAGGAGATGCAGATCCGGAGGTCCGCGCCAGGCCCTTCACCTCATGAGCAATCCTTGTGGGGTGTCGACGGTCTCTGGGCTCTCTTAAGCGTCGACGTTTTCACGTCCGTGAGGGTCCAGCTTCCCTCAACGACGAGGAAGGCCCCGTGAATCGCCACGCGCGGCAATTTGCTCTTAGCTGCTGGCACAGATAGTGCCGCGCTCCTCCACGACGGAGAAGGTCCCAGTGCCGGTCACAGGGGCATCTTATTCGCCTTCTTTTTTCGTTTGTTTTATCGATTTGTTTTTCCGTTTTCGGGGATTTGGGGTCTTTTCTTTTCCAACTCTTTCTTCAACTTCTTGTCTCAGGAATCGTCCAATGTGCCGTCGACGCCGACCCCGTCTTGAGCTCTGAGGCAAAGGGAGGCTTCCCGTCAATGCCAGCAGCTCACTAGGGCTCTCGAGCGAGCAAACGACCAGGACGATGAAGAGCGGCAAGGCGATCGACAAGTGGATTTCATTAAAAATCCCCCAAAGGGGGAAGGAGCAAAGCACGACGGGGCATACCCCGCCGGCAAGGACTACAAGGCAAAAGAGGGGAGGAGACTAGCTCCCCTCCCCAGAAGACAATCGCACCAGGACCTCCTCTTCACTGCGCCGCGAGCTGGGGGTAGGTGCGGCGGACGCCGTCGGCGGTGAAGATCCGCACCGTAGCCTCCAGGGTCCCCAGCTTGAAGCGGAAGACGAGGCGGTCGCCGACGCGGAGGCGACAGCCGAGGGCGAAGGGCCTCCAGCGGCCGGAGAGGACGATGTTGCCATTCACCCCGAAGAGGATGTCCACAGGCCAGAAGAGATCTGGCCTGCTTTGCTCGCCCAGGGCGATCTCCCCGGCGGCCGGGCCGTGGGCGTGAACCGCCCTCCGGATGGCGTCGGGCAGCCGGAGGGAGTTGAAGCCCGGGGCGTCGACGACGACGAGGAGCTCCAGGAAGCGGGACCCCGGGGCGATGAGGGGTCCCAGAAGCGCCGCCGCCAGGTGGCGCGGAGTGGCAACCACTCCATTCACCGGCGGGGCCGGAGGATCTGCAGCAGCGGGAGGAGGGCCCAGGGCGGCCTCCACCTCCCGTAGAGCCCGATCGACGCTCCCCGAGGCGCGGGGAGCAGGCGCCGCCGCCAGCGGCGACGGCAAGTTCAGGGCGCCTCCACGCGCAGGACCCCTGAGGGTCATGGCGCCGGAGGTCCCCGCGGCGGCACGGCTCGCCTCGCCCTGCCGCGGCGCGCCAATGCGGAAGGGGCCGCCGGCGCCGGGCGTCCACTGGGCCGGGACCTTCGCCTTCTTCCCGCTGCCCAGGGGGCGCCCGCGGCGCTTCGCCCCGGAGCTCGATCCCATGGCGGCGGAGGAGTTGGAGGGATCCATGAGCTTGGGGGCGAGGAAGCAGAAGTGGCACTGGAGGAAGGAGGTGAAGTGCCGGAGGTCTCGAGGAGGACCTATTTAAGGGGGGCGTCCGGCGTTGATGCGTCAAATCCCTGCGCGGGAATCGAAGCGTTGGCGTGGTGCTCTGCAGTCAAGCGACGCATCATTATGGCAGGTTGACGCCTTGGAGACCGTAGCGTCGCCCGCCGTTTCGTCTCGCCAGCTGCGGCCGCGCCACGTGTCCGGAGTCTCTGCTTCTTCACATGGTCCTCTGACCGCGCGGTTGACGCGTGCTATTGGAGGGCCCAGCAGCTTCGGGGGCCCCCGACCCTTTCGCTTCCTCAAGAGGGTGCGTTCATGGGCCGGGCTCCCGGGGGCTACTGTCGGTGTTCTGGATACCGGGGTATCCCGGTCCACCTGCTCCTGGGCCCTGTCATCGGCCCATCTTCAGCCCAGGGGACAATCAGCAACCCAAGTCACGGAGAAGACCCTCACGAGGAGGCACCTCGTGAGGAGAACGACGACAGAAATGGCTAAGGACCAGAAGACCTCCTCACGAGCCCCTGCTGGTGAGGAGAGGACGCACGCCTACGCCAGCTCAGCACGATTGGCGTGCAGAGCAAGAAGCTAGCGGGCAGAAGACCGCGTACCGCCCACGCTACCCCCGACAGGGAGGAGACCAACTTTCTCTGTGCCTGCCCAAAGCGGCACAGTGGCAGTTGGCCACCCACTCCTGTGGACCGGCGCCGCTACCCTGCGAAGACCAAGTCTACAAAAGAGCATAGTCTACAGCTGTCCTCCCTCCTGGGCCGTGTGTGGCAACCCCTTCCCCAAGAAGATAAGGGGAAGGAGGACCTTGGCGCTATAAAAGGAGGGAGAGGCCACCCCTTAGAGGGGGGCCAGTCTAATCGAATCTTCATCTTCTTCAAGCTGCTAGTTGGGCACGCAGGTTCTTCAACCTCTGGCCAACTAGAGCTTTGTAACCAAGGCCTTGTACTCCTCGCGAGGTGTCGCGTTGCAATACAAGAAGGCGGGAAGTAGGGGTTTTACCTCACCACGAGGGCCCTGAACCTGGGTAAAGTTCGGTCTCCCTCTCTGCAGTGCGTTGCGCGTCCGACAATCGAGGCTTCCGTCACCGTGTTTCGTTGCGATCCAAGATCTCACACGTTCAGCCCCCTGCGTTCGAATCCTTGGGTCCGTCGCGTGGTACCCCGTGTTCTTGCGACACGAAATCCATCGACAGTATTGAGTGGAAAGTGATAATAGTATGCAAGTAAAGTAAATAGTGCGAGTAAAGTAAACAGGTGATAGCAATATGATGGAAATAGGACCGGGATCCACAGTTCACTAGTGGTGTCTCTCCATAAGATAAATAACACATGCTCGGTAAACAAATTACAGTTGGGCAATTTATAGAATAAAGATAAACATGATATGTCAAGAAGATCACTATGCGATTTACTCTGGGCATTACAACAAAATACATAGACCGCCATCCAACTGCATCTATGACTAATAATCCACTCACGGGGATATCATCCGAACACCCCATGAGTATTAAGTTGCAAACAACGAATAATTGCATTAAGCAAAGTGTGTAATGTAAACAAAGCATATGCCGTCGAGCATATGAATGTTGTTTTCCCCCTAGTAGCAACAGCACATCTACAACCTTAGAGGTTTCTGTCACTCCCCCAGGTTAAATAGAGGCATGAACCCACTATCGAGCATAAATACTCCCTCTTGGAGTCACTAGCAACTACTCGGCCAAGATAGCTACTAACAACGGAGAGCATGCAAGATCATAAACAACATAGAGATAACAAAAGATATATTTCAGTATAGCAACTCAATCATAACACCAATATTCATCGGATCCCAACAAACCAAACATGTAGAATTACATAACGGTGATCTCAATCATGTAGGGCAGCTCATGAGATCTAAACATGAAGCACATGGTGGAGGAGACAACCATCTAGCTACTGCTGTGGACCCATAGTCCAAGGTAGACTACTCACTCATCGCTCCGGAGGCAAGCATGGCGATGAAGAAGACCTCTGGTGGCGATTTCCCTCTCCGGCAGGGTGCCGGGAAGAGCTTCTGGACCCTCCCAATCTTCAGGTCGACGGCGGCGGCGGATCGCGATGTGTTCTGGAAAATTGATAGGGTACTTAGGTTTTTTTGTCGGGGGGTCTTTATAGGCGAAGGGGCATCGTCAGATGTGGCCCGAGGTGCCCTCACACATAGGGGGCGCGGCTAGGGCCTGGGCCACGCCGCCCTGGTGTGTGGGGCCCTCGTGGCCCCCCTCCAAGTCCTCTTCGGATCTCTGGAAGCTTCCGAAAAAAATAAGACTTTAGGAACTTGTTTCGTCCAATTCCGAGAATATTTCCTGTGTAGCACTTCTGAAACACAAAAACAACAGAAAACAGGGAACTGGCATTGTGGCGACTTGTTAATAGGTTAGTTCCATAAAATGCATAAAAGTGCCACGAAGTGTAACAAAACAGTAGGCAAATGGTGTAAAAACAAGCATGGAGCATCAAAAATTATAGATATGTTGGAGACGTATCAGGAGCCAATTACTATGCCAACTGTTACCCCATCTAGAGGAATGGACTCGTACACGGAACTTGGTTATTCTCAGAGGGGACAACACCATAGAGGTATGTTAACTCATATCATGTCATTTCTTGTCAGCACTATATTCTCTTCCGCATTACTTATTATTTGCTGACATGTGCAGGAAAATATTTGGCCTCTGTGGGATTCAATGGCTTCTAATGTTGGTCGTAATATGCCACAACATGGGACGTGGGATCAAGGTGAGAGTTCACAACGGTTCAATACCACACAAGTATGTGCATATATCTGAACTAATTACACCTTCTCAACCTCATAAACACGGCAATTTTCTAATATTTTCTATAACCCATAGGAAACTATTGATCCGACGTGGGACGACATGAGAGCTGGTGTTGGATACACCATGGCTCCACCACAGGGATTTGAGCATATGCTCAGGATAACACCGATTTTTTCATCTATCCCAGACTTCTTTTCGTACGATCCAGCTAGCTTATTTGGGAGCTTAATCCCTCCACCCTCAGGATCTCAGCACGTGCTTCATACTCCTCTGCCACCACCTGACACACAGCCAGAAGAGGACGAGCGGCAGTACGTCCGAGACCACCGTGAACCTCATCCCCCACGTGAATGTCTATCGCCTTCAGGACATCGGCACAGGTAGCCCAGACCTCGCCGACAAGGCTAACACAATTTGTGTACGCCTATATATATCTATGTTACTATTTTTAGCTATGTAATAGACGCATTTCTACGATCGTTTCTATGAGACAAATAAATTTGCTTTCAATCACTTATTGCGATAATATGGTCTACCATACATTTGCTTCAAATTAAGATACATTACAATGTTTCACTAGGCTTCAAATACAACAAAAACTACATGTAAGATACACATGTCACTGATGTCTACACACGCGTCTGTTCTTGTAGACAGTGTTGGGCCTCCAAGCATAGAGGTTTGTAGAACAGCAGCAAGTTTCCCTTAAGTGGATCACCCAAGGTTTATCAAACTCAGCGAGGAGGAGGTCAAAGATATCTCTCTCAAACAACCCTGCAATTACGATACAGAAAGTCTCTTGTGTCCCCAACACACCCAATACACTTGTCAGATGTATAGGTGCACTAGTTCAGCGAAGAGATAGTGAAATACAAGTAGTAGTAATGATTATAAGTAGCAAATGTAATCTGAAATAAATATCGCTGCAAGCAAACATGTAACAAAACTAAAAGGAAACGGTGTGCAATGCTTGGAAACAAGGCCTAGGAATCATACTATCACTAGTGGATGATACGTCTCCAACATATCCATAATTTTTTATGCTCCATGCTTGTTTTTACACCATTTGCTTAGTGTTTCGTTACACTTCGTGGCATTTTTATGCATTTTACGAAACTAACCTATTAACGAGATGCCACCGTGCCAGTTCCCTGTTTTCTGCTATTTTTGTGTTTCAGAAATGTTACACAGGAAATATTCTCGGAATTGGACGAAACAAAAGCCAGAAGTCCAGATAATTAATGGAGCTTCCAGAAGACCGAAGAGGAGACGGAGAGGGGCCACAGGGCGCTCACACCACAGGGCGGCGCGGCCTAGGGCTGGCCCGCGCCCCCTGGTGGTGAGGCCACCCTGGTCCACTTCTGACACTGCCCCTTCACCTATAAAGACCCCCCGACGGGAAAAACCTAAACACCCGATCACTTTTCCAGAAACACATCGCGATCCACCGCTGTCGTCGACCCAAGATCGGGAGGGTCCAGAAGCTCTTCCCGGCACCCTGCCGGAGAGGGGAATTGCCACCGGAGGTCTTCTTCATCGCCATGCTTGCCTCCGGCGCGATGAGTGAGTAGTCTACCTTGGACTATGGGTCCATAGCAGTAGCTAGATGTGTGTCTTCTCCACCATGTGCTTCATATTTAGATCTCGTGAGCTGCCTTACATGATCGAGATCATCGTTATGTAATTCTACATGTTGTGTTTGTTGGGATCCGATGAATATTGGTGTTATGATTGAGTTGAAGTACTGAATTTTATCTTATGTTATCTATATGTTGTTTATGATCTTGCATGCTCTCCGTTGTTAGTAGCTATCTTGGCCGAGTAGTTGCTAGTGACTCCAAGAGGGGGTATTTATGCTCGATAGTGGGTTCATGCCTCTATTTAATCTGGGGGAGTGACAGAAACCTCTAAGATTGTAGATGTGCTGTTGCTCCTAGGGGGAAAACAACATTCATATGCTCAAGGGCATATGCTTTGTTTACATTACACACTTTGCTTAATGCAGTTATCTGTTGTTCGCAACTTAATACTTGTGGAGTTCTCGGATTGATTCGCCATAGGTGGATTATTAGTCATAGATGCAGTTGGATGGCGGTCAATGTATCTTGTTGTAATGCCCAGAGTAAATCTCATAGTGATCCTCTTGATATATCATGTTGTCTTTATTCTATCAATTGCCAAACTGTAATTTGTTTACCCAGCATGTGTTATTTTATCTTATGGAGAGACACCACTAGTGAACTGTGGACCCCGGTCCTATTTCCTTTATATTGCTATCACCTGTTTACTTTACTCGCACTGTTTACTTTACTCGTATACTACTATTGCTTTCCACTCGATACGCTCATTCCTTTGTTTACAACAAACCGGTGAGATTGACAACCTCATCATAAGTTGGGGACAAAGTTCTTGGTTGTGTTGTATGCAGATTCCACGTTGCTACTAGTTGAAGACGCGCTAACTCGTTTGATCATAAACGGCACCCTTGTTGGAGTGTCACTAGGCTAGCAAGCATCACCTTTAGTCGTTTGGGTCCTTCCTCTCCTGATCGATAAACCTTGGTTTCTTACTGAGGGAAAACCTTGATGCTATATTCATCATACCTTCCTCTTGGGGTTCCCAACTGGACGGTGCTTTTCATTATCAACACCGTGCCGCATCAAGCTCTTTTCTGGCGCCGTTGCCGAGGATTGAAGAAGAAGAAGCTCCCACGTCAACTACATTTTCCCACGTCAACTACATGCCAGCAAGCTCTTTTCTGGCGCCGTTGTCGGGGAGGAAAAAGAAGGCTTCTGCAAGGGGAGTTTTGCACGCACATCCTTTACTTTGTTTTAAGTTTTGCTTTACTTTATTTTTACTTGCTTCATTTTATCAAAAACACAAAAAAATTAGTATCCTTTATAGTTGTTACTTTATTGCTTTTAGTTCATTATGTTGTTCCCTAAGTATGTTTTGGAGGACCTTTCAGTAGGTAGTGGTTCTATTATTGGGAAAAGTAACATTGAGGAGTTCTTTAATCATATTAGTATGCATAAAGAAGTTGAGGAAAAGTTTTTGGTTGAGCTTGCTCCTAGTATTGAAGTTGCTTCTGCTTATTTAATTCACATGTTGGAAGCTAGCCTTAATCCTTTTATGCAACACATGTTCCTTAAGCTTCATGATATTGAAGATCCTGAAAAGAAAGCTTTTATCTTGGAAACTTTGCGCATAGAATTTAGAGATGTTGCCATTGAAGCTAGGAAAGTTCTTAAGCGCTTTAATAAACTTGGCTCACCTATAAAGGTTATTAGTACAAACAATGAAGGAACCAAAATACCTATACCTAGGAAGCTTTTGGGATTGTATGAAGCTTTTGAAAATAATTTTGATTGGATCTGTCCCAAAAATCTTTTTAGTGATTTGAGTGAACCAAAGTGTGATCACAAAGGGTCTTTAAAAACTTATGTGGATGAAATACAATGCCTTATTGACAAGACTTCTGCAGTTGATCTTAATGCCTATTTTGAAAATACTTGATTCACACTTTCCACATTATTCGAGGAACCCTAGATGCTGTCGCAGTACAGAATCGTCAACAAGGGCATTCTAGTGCGTTGTAGATTCTTATCCAAGACTTGTATCATTTGATGATGCCATGTGAATCGCTAGAAACATGTGAAGTGTATGGCTAACCCAATAACGAAAGTTTCGTATTTGGAGAAGTTGCTACAGTAGTATATGCTTTATATGTGGAGGTTTTGAGTTGAAACCTGAAGCAAAAAAGGGGTTGAATATATATTATGCTTACACTAATGTTGCTAATAGATTTGTGTTTAGTTTTGTATGAAGGAAGTTTTCAAGTGTAGGGATTGGAGAATGATGAGATGAGTTGAGGAATGGACAAAAGCTCAAGCTTGGGGATGCCCATGTCACCCCAAGAAATATCCAAGAAGTACAAGCGTCAAAGCTTGGGGATGCCCTCGAGGCACCCCTTCTTCATCGGAAAAAATCAGGTCACCTTTCAACGCACTATATTTTTATTGCTTCATGCATTATGCATTTTTCTTGGAGCTTCAGTTGTTTTAGTTTCCAGTTTTGTTTAGTTTTGTTTGCTGCAATAAATGGTTGGACCCCAACAAATTTCTTTTGGAGAAGTTGCCTTGTTTTTCATTTGCCAAGAACACTCTATTTTTTACTCTATTTGTTTCCACGAGTGTTCTCTTTTTCTAGAACTGCGTTTAGCTTTCAATTTTTGCCTTGATTTGTGTTCAGATCTTGTTATATCTTTTCATCAAGGTATATTTTTGACCTCTGGTCCATGTTGGTTTTCATCAAAAGAGTTGTCTATAAAAAGTTCGAATGGTGTTGGAAAAGAGAAAAAGCTTTATGCAAAAAAAAAGTGGTACAAGAAGGAGCTTGTGTAGACTGCGGCCTAGGCTTTTGCATGTCGTGCTTGATGTCTTTTTGATAGTATGCTTAGTGGTTTTGCTGTAGCATGACTTGTCTCAAATAACTGAGATTGCTTAATGAGCCTTTAAAAAATCATGCGTTGTTTTAATTATTTGGAAGCATTATTTTGGTTTTCTCCTTGATGCTTTATTTGGTTGACTTGGCGCATGCTCACACATGTTAGACTCATACAAAGTCGCCATAGCCTCTATGATCATTTAGTTTTTGACTTTTGATACCATCTTATGCTTCTTTTAATGTCGCTTTGTCGCTCTGCATGATTATGGCCGTTATTACTCTCTTAGTTGGTCGCTCCCAGTCTTTTGCTAGCCCTCATTTTGTACCGAGTATGAGCTCTACTCGTGCATCCAACTCCTAAAAACCAAGTTGTTCCAAAGTGTCCACCATACATACCTATTAGCAATTTGCTATTCCAAAGTAAATTTGACTTGCTTTTATCTATCCTTCAAATTAAACTCTTTTTGGTGTTATGCGAAAATTGGTTAGTAAAGCTCTCACGAACCTGATGGCACACTTTACTTTTCTTGTTTTAAAATTTTGACATTGTGGCTCTCTTATGTTGACTTGTTATGCTTGGAAGTTGTAAGTTGGAAATTAGCCCAGCCATGCCGTCATGGGGTAAGCTTTCAACATTGCACTATCTTTCATTTGAGTTGATATCGTGATCTTTTGTTTATGGATACTCGCGATGTGAAATAAGTTGGGAATTTTGCGGGATCATGGAGTTCTTATATGTGTTAGGGAAACGCCTGGGCCTCTAATCTAAGCCATGCATCATTGATGGTGGAAATTTACAGCATGCCCATAGTGGACATTCGACGACGCATCTCAAAATAAAAAGCTATACCAATGGTAAATAAAAGAGATGTCGAGGTGTTCATTGTCTGTTTGTCTTGTCATTTTGATGTGGGCTTGTTCCATGTCATCGGGCAGGAGGTACCCCATTGGCAGTTCTCGATGATACACATATATTTACAATGACAAGAGCTTGCTTGGGACTCTAAGTCGAGTAGCATGAGGTTTGGGTATTCGTACTTCACGGGACACGAGGTTTTCAACTTATGATTTGTCAAGCATATGCACCATAAGTGTTTTCGCATTAACTCTAACCATTCAAGATGCCTATGATGGGGACAATGAGAGCTCAAAGCCGGTAAGTACCATAATTTTTTAAGGTTTATAAAACTTGCAATCACTGCTTCCCTCCGCGAATGGGCCTTTCTTTTACTATTATGTTGAGTCTCCACCTTCTATCTTTATGCACCGTCTAAGAGAGCATAGTTGTCATTCTGACTATAATGTGCATTGTCCCAAAGTTTTCATTGATTGATTCATGTTGTTGGTTTCACTTATTCTTAAATTGTTTGTATCTAGTCGCCCTCTTAAACTTGAAGGTGTCCTATGCATTTATGTTTTGCTCTCTCTTGAAGGACAAGCTGAAAACCATTTGTATGTTTTTCCTTATGATTTGAACACACGTTTGACTTTCATTGTTTCATTTTCATGATCTTTTGTTTGTGTTATTTTTCATGTTATAACATGGTTGCTAAGTTTCTTCTATAAAGATTATATCTTTCATGCCCATGTTTTAAGTTCTTTTGATCCTAGCGCACAACGCTTACATATATGATCAAGATTGTGTAGGTGCATGTCACCTCAAAAATTATTTCTTTTGTTATCACTTACCTACTCGAGAACGAGCAGGAGTTAAGCTTGGGGATGCTGCTACGTCTCCAACGTATCCATAATTTTTGATGCTCCATGCTTGTTTTTACACCCTTTGCTTAGTGTTTTGTTACACTTTGTGGCATTTTTATGCATTTTCCGAAGCTAACCTATTAACGAGATGCCACAGTGCCAGTTCCCTGTTTTCTGCTGTTTTTGTGTTTCAGAAATGTTACACAGGAAATATTCTCGGAATTGGACGAAACAAAAGCCAGAAGTCCAGATATTTAAAGGAGCTTCCAGAAGACCGAAGACGAGACAAAGAGGGGCCACAGGGCGCCCACACCACAGGGCGGCGCGGCCTAGGGCTAGCCCGCGCCCCCTGGTGGTGAGGCCACCCTGGTCCACTTCTGACGCTGCCCCTTCGCCTATAAAGACCCCCCGACGGGAAAAACCTAAACACCCGATCACTTTTCTAGAAACACATCGCGATCCGCCGCCGTCGTCGACCCGAGATCGGGAGGGTCTAGAAGCTCTTCCCGGCACCCTCCCAAAGAGGGGAATCGCCACTGGAGGTCTTCTTCATCACCATGCTTGCCTCCGGCGTGATGAGTGAGTAGTCTACCTTGGACTATGGGTCCATAGCAGTAGCTAGATGGTTGTCTTCTCCACCATGTGCTTCAAGTTTAGATCTCGTGAGCTGCCTTACATGATCAAGATCAGCATTATGTAATTCTACATGTTGTGTTTGTTGGGATCCGATGAATAATGGTGTTATGATTGAGTTGAAGTACTAAATTTTATCTTATGTTATCTCTATGTTGTTTATGATCTTGCATGCTCTCCGTTGTTAGTAGCTATCTTGGCCGAGTAGTTGCTAGTGACTCCAAGAGGGGGTATTTATGCTCGATAGTGGGTTCATGCCTCTATTTAATCTGGGGGAGTGACAGAAACCTCTAAGGTTGTAGATGTGCTATTGCTACTAGGGGGAAAACAACATTCATATGTTCAAGGGCATATGCTTTGTTTACATTACACACTTTGCTTAATGCAGTTATCTGTTGTTCGCAACTTAATACTTGTGGAGTTCTCGGATTGATTCGCCACAGGTGGATTATTAGTCATAGATGCAGTTGGATGGCGGTCAATGTATCTTGTTGTAATGCCCAGAGTAAATCTCATAGTGATCCTCTTGATATATCATGTTGTCTTTATTCTATCAATTGCCAAACTGTAATTTGTTTACCCAGCATGTGTTATTTTATCTTATGGAGAGACACTACTAGTGAACTGTGGACCCTGGTCCTATTTCCTTTATATTGCTATCACCTGTTTACTTTACTCGCATTGTTTACTTTACTCGCATACTACTATTGCTTTCCACTCGATACGCTCATTCCTTTGTTTACAGCAAACCGGTGAGATTGACAACCTCATCGTAAGTTGGGGACAAAGTTTTTGGTTGTGTTGTGTGCAGGTTCCACATTGCTACTAGTTGAAGACGCGCTAACTCGTTTGATCGTAAACGGCGCCCTTGTTGGAGTGTCACTAGGCTAGCAAGCATCACCTTCAGTCATTTGGCTCCTTCCTCTCCTGATCGATAAACCTTGGTTTCTTACTGAGGGAAAACCTTGCTGCTATATTCATCATACCTTCCTCTTGGGGTTCCCAACTGGATGGTGCTTTTCATTATCAACACCGTGCCGCATCAAGCTCTTTTCTGGCGCCGTTGCCGGGGATTGAAGAAGAAGAAGCTCCCACGTCAACTACATTTTCCCACGTCAACTACACGCCAGCAGTGGACACACTCCCAACAAATATAACATAATTGAACCAATAGATACTATCATCAATATGCAACTCAAAAGAATTCTCCAATGGATAACGAACACTAATCATGCGTAGGGCCAGGAAGCACTCCTCAAAGTTCATATTTCCCCAAACTAGATTGTCCCACACTATCACCATGAGCGCACTAGATGGTTCCAACAAACACCAACAATTCATAGAGACATTAACCAAAAAGATACACATGATGCGCACACTAGTCACCTTCACATCATGATACAAGGTATCTCCGAAGATTACAAATATAAAGCACATGAGTAGCATAATATCTGAATAATAACATCTACCAATTCAACTAGATACAAAGCTCACGATCACATAAAGATCACATCATGGGAGAGAGAAGTGAACCACATAGCTACCGGTAGAGCCCTCAGCCCCAAGGGAGAACTACTCCCTCCTCATCATAGGAGACAGCAAGGTTGATGGAGATGGCGGTGAGGTCGATGGCAACGGCGGAGACGGTGATGGAGACTGATGGAGATGGCTCCGGGGGCACTTCCCCGTCCCGGCAGGGTGCCGGAACAGAGTCTTCTGTCCCCCAAAAATTTGTCTTCGACGGCGGCAGGCACTGCGGAACTATTCTGGGAAAAATGCCGATTGTTTTAGGGTTTTCCGTCGGGAGGCTTTTTATAGGCGAAGGGGCATCGTCAGGAGTGGACCAGGGGCTCCTCACCACAGGTGGGCACGGCCAGGGCCTGGGCCGCGCCCCCTCATGGTGTGGCCAGCCTCTGGCCCCTCTCCGGCTCCGTTTGATCCTCGTCCTCCGTCCGGGAAAAATAGGAGTTTCCGAACTTGTTTCGTCCAATTCTGAGAATATTTCCTGTGTAGCTTTTCTGAAACACAAAAATAGCAGAAAATAGGGAACTAGCACTGTGGCATCTTGTCAATAGGTTAGTTCCGGAAATCGCATAGAAACACCACAAAGTGTAACGAAACACAAGGCAAATGGTGTAAAAACAAGCATGGAGCATCAAAAATTATAGATACGTTTGAGACGTATCAAGCATCCCCAAGCTTAACTCCTGCTCGTCCTTGAGTAGGTAAGTGATAACAAAACAATAATTTTTGAGGTGACATGCACCATCACAATTTGATCAACGGGGTAGAGCATTGAGTGCTGAGATCAAAGAACTTAATACATGGGCATGAAAGACATAATCTTGATAATAGAAACTTAGCAACCATGTTATAGCATGAAAAGAAACACAAAGGAAAGATCATGAAAATGAAGCAATGAAAGTCAAAAGTGTGTTCAAATCATATGGAAAACATAGCAAATGGTTTTCAGCTTGTCCTCATGGAATAGCAAAACATAAATGTATAGGACACCTTCAAGTTTAAGAGGGCGACTAGATACAAATAATTTAAGAACAAGTGAAACCATAATCATGAATCAGTCAATGATAACTTTGGGACAATGCACATTATACTCAGAATGACAACTATGCTCTCTTAGACGGTACATAAAGGTAGAAGGTGAAGACTCAACATAAAAGTAAAAGAAAGGCCCTTCGTAGAGGGAAGCAGTGATTAAACATGTGCTAGAGCTTTTCATTTGTAAAACAGAGAGATAAAAACTGGATTTTGAGAGGTGGTTGTCTTTGTCAACGACTACCAATGAGGTTCTTACTATCTTCCATACAAAAATGAAGCAAGTTTTTTAGAGAGAGATTGGCACTTTTGTGCTCTTTTATAAAGCTTGGCACTCCTCCCCACCTTTTTTTCTTTCACAAACCATGGCTAACCGATTCCATCGGGTGCCCACCAACATTCACATACCATGGAGGAGTGCCCCTTTTTTCCTTTTTTTGGAATAAAACAATATGGAAGATAGCAAATCCGACCACTACGTCCCCATGAGCTAAAAACAGTGTCACAAAACGAGAAGTGTTTTGATGGTTTTTTTTGAAAGGTAGCACATGAAAATTTACTTGGAATGGCTTGCAAATACCATGCATAGGAAATTATAGTGGACACATTGGCAAACTTGGTCTTTGGGAGTTGGATGAACGAGTAGAGCTCATACTCAGTACAAAATGAGGGCTAGCAAAAGACTGGGAGCGACCAACTAAGAGAGCAATAACGACCATAATCATGCATGGCAACAAAACATCATTGAAAGAAGCATAAAGTGGTATCACAAGTCAAAAACCAAATGATCATAGAGGCTATAGGTGACTTATTTTGTAGTCAACATGTGTAAGCATGTGCCAAGTCAACCCAAATAAAGCATCAAAGGAGAAAACCAAATTAATGCTTCCAAATAATAAAAACAACGCATGATTTTTTTCAAAGGCTCATTAAGAAATCTCAGTCATTTGAGACAAGTCATGCTACAGCAAAAATCACTAAGCATACTATCAAAACGCAATCAAGCATGGCATGAAAAAGTCTAAGCCGCAGTCTAAACAAGCTCCTTTTTATACCACTTTTTTTGCATGAAACTTTTTCTCTTTTCCAACACCATTTGAACCTTTTTAATTAAACTATTTTGATGAAAACCAACATAGACCAGTGGTCTAAATACACCTTGATGCAAAGATATAACAAGATTTGAAAAAAAATCAAGGCGAAAAACGAAAGCTAAACGCAGTAGCAAAAAAAAGAGAATACTCGTTGAGCGATAAGAGTGAAAACTAACATGATGTGATCCAACCATTTATTGCAGCAAACAAAGCAAAAGAAAACTGAAAGCAAAAGTAAAGACGCTCCAAGAAAAACGCATAGTGACTGAAGCAATAAAAATATAGTGTATTGAAAGATGACCTGATTTTTGCCGATGAAGAAAGGGTGCCTCGGGGGCATCCCCAAGCTTTGACGCATGTACTTCTTGGATATTTCTTGGGGTTGCATGGGCATCCCCAAGCTTGAGCTTTTGTCTATTCGTCACCTCATCTCATCATTCTCCAATCCCTACACTTGAAAACTTCCTTCATACAAAACTCAACACAATTCTATTAGCAACATTAGTGTAAGCATAATAATGAATCATCCCTTTTCAGTTCATATTTCAACACAAAACCACCACATATAAAGCATATACTACTGTAGCAACTTCCCCAAAAGTTCCGTGATAAAAAGAACTCAAAAAGAAAGCGATAGAGAGGCAAACACAAATAGTGGCAGAAATCTGTCAAAACAGAACAGCTGACAAAGGTCGATTTTTTAGAGGGTTTTCTGTTGCTCAAATCGAAAAGTGTTAAACTAATGAAAGTTTGGAAATAACCTGGGGCATATGCACAAGAAATCATAGGTTAAAAAGATATTCTGAGAATTTTCATGATTTTTTACGGTGCAGTACCGAAATCTGTTTTAGGACAACAACATCCCCAAATCTTACCTCACTCAAATTAGAGGCTTCTCTTGGCACAAAAACGAAATAAAAATGATAAAGAGAGGTCAGTAGTAATAACTTCCAAGACTCAAATAAAATAAAAAGTACTGAAAATAAAACAATGGGTTATCTCCCAAGAGTGCTTTTCTTTAACGCCTTTGAGCTAGGCGCAGTAATTTCAGAAAATGCTCAGATAGGCGCCCAAAAAGAACTTAAGGCAAAGGCGCTATATAGGAACTTAAAGCAAGAGAGAGCATCAAAAAGTAAATATGAAACACATTTAAATCTAAACCACTTCCTATGAAAAATAGTCTTGTAAAGAGACAAGTGGCTAAATAAGTACAACTTTAAGAATTGCAACATAAAGAGGGGAAACTCAATATTATTGAGATCCATCAAACCATGTTTCCCTCTCTCATAATAAATTTTAGTAGCATCATGAATAGAATTAACAATATAACTATCACATAAAGCATCCCTATCATGAGCCACATGCATAAAAGAATTAATACTCCCCACATGAACAATCATAGTAGGAGCAGATTCAACAGAATAATTATTCTCATCACCATAATCATCAAAAACAGGAGGCATATTGTAATCATAACTAATTTTCTCCTCAAAAGTAGGTGAACTGAAAATATTATACTCATCATCATAACCATCATAAACTAGAGGCTTAGTATCATCACAAGCTAGAGAACAGCTATTTCACAAAGCATACTCATCAAACATATCATCATAAGAAGGAACATGGATAGTACTAATGGTACAACAATTATTAACCTTAGAATTGGTAGCAAAGATTTTCAATATCAAAAGTAGAGTGCTTTTCCCAATCATGATCACTAACATAGGTAGCAGGCATGGGAACATCATCCCAATCAGAATTATCATAATCTATAATAGAAGTAACATGCTTAGGGGAAGATACTGTTTCCTCTCGCCTTTTACTCTTCTTCTTTTTACTCTTCTTACTCTCTCCTTTAGGAGGGAGAGACTTGAAAGGCATCTTCTCCACATAATCTGGTTTACTCACTACAACGTAACCCCCCGTTAAGCAACATATAGCTAGCAACGAATGAGCTATAAGTTGCAAATTTAATTGGTAGATACCCATATAAGCGTTGCAGGTTGCATCCATTCTGTGGACTGTGGCGCTAAAGCAAATGAACCTTTGGCGCGCGTCCTAGAAGAAAATTTCACCGATGCGGCGGGATCTACTCGCGCGTAGTTGAAAATTCGTCAAACTTAGGCCCATCAAATAGCCACTCCGTTCTTATTACTCATATCGATCCGTTCCCTCATCGCTGGTTCTTCCGCCCCACCATCCCGATCTCTCCACCGCCCCAATACTCTTCTCCTCTCAGCAGTTCTTCCTCCCCACCGTCCCGATCTCTCCCATCGCCGGTTGCCTCCACCGCATTAGACCGCAGATCTGGCCTCCCTACAATCTCCTCTGCCCAGCCTACGCAGTGTTATGAATTCGCCAACGCAGCCACCAACTAACCCTAGATTGGCTATCACCCGACGATGGAGGATATCCCGCATCTGCTGGGTCCTATTCGACCAAGTTCCTCGAGTTGTCATTCGCCGGAACCAGGTAATTTGCCTTGCATGCTGATCCAGAAGCCAGATCGATCTTGATCTCCATCTCAGTCGATCTCTGTATTCCTCATCTCCAGGCAGCTGGGTGGGGAGGTCCTAACTTCACAGGTTTTAGTGAGCTTATTACCGTACGTGCTCTTGCTTCAGTATTTCTTTATTGATGCCTTTTTATGCACTATAGGGGAAGACAGGGGATGCACAAGATGGAGTCTGGATGATGCGTCGAGGAGGAGCCGGCACTTCGTGTGAGCAGACTACTCTGCCCATCTTCCTTCCTCGCTTATTATTCTGTATTTTTTTATTTGGTCGACCATGGTTGGTGTGCCCTTTCCAATACGAGGTTGTGAGGCACTGTCTGCCGGGTTAGGATCTGCTAGTTGCTGCATTTGGCCAATGTCACTAGTAGGCACTTGGGCAGATAGCTCATCGTCAGGGAAAGAAAATTTGGTTCCTCAAGGTATTTTATGGAAGAGTGCGTTGTTCTTAAGATATCAGATGCAATTGTTTATGAACCATGAGATCCCTAATTTTCAACTCCTTGACATACGTTGTCACATAATTGAAGAAGCCGTTAAGATGATGCCCTCAAGGTATTTTCTTGTAACGATCTGCAGCACTAATATAGATGGTAGGCGCACAAAGCGGCAATTTAATTATGAATGCTGAATTATCATAAGAAATATTTGGATGCTGCTTTTCAGGCTATTTTAGCTAAATCTCTGAGACTAGGAGTATACATGATTCTATCATAATGATGCGTCATACTACACAATGTCAGTTGCATCTTATATTCAGATCATGTTTTACTACACATAATACATGCTTCTTTGATGATATTTTTTTTGACCTTCAAACCTTTGCTTAGAATACACGTTATTTGGCCTGAAGACATCAGGCAAGCCCGGGAAGCTCCAGTGTATCACCAATCAACAGCGTTCAACTGATAATGAATGTTTGCTACATGTGTTATATTTCTTTTCCAATGTGCTCCATTCTTTCGATTTTGTTTCAGCAGCTCAAGTGTTTGGTTCTGTGAAGTTTATATGACTGGAAAGGAGAAATGGATGCTGAAAGCGAACACTGCTTTGTATCTTTGGGATTTCATTTGACTAGAAAAGAGAAATGGATGCTGAAAGAAAACACTTCTCCATATGTTGATCAGTATTCCATTCCTGAAGCTAATACTATTGGACTGGGGTAATCATCATTTGTCTCCTTTCCCTGGTTCTTAATAATAGAATTCACTATACCCGTCTATCTTTTGCAACTTACATACTAAATAGGAATTTTATTTATTGCAGGACCAAACATCAGCAAGGGCTTTATTTGGACCAAACATCTATAGGCAGAATATTAGTAGGAATATGTATAGGAGTAGTTAGATTGTCATAATTTGAATCAACGTTGTAACTGATGTACTCTTTGAATAATTTTCATATATTGTGATAGTGCTTCATATTGCAGTGAATTCTTTAGTTGGTTTTCATGTATTTGATAGGGATTCAAATAAAATACATGTAACTGTTTCTTCATAAAGTGTATTTTTATTCTTTGTGTGTTGTGGTACGTCTCTTCTAAAATATATTCTTGTTGTGAAAAAAAGATTGAGACTCTGAAACAATGTAGTCAATAAAAAAAGCTCGTGCCACTAAAACAATGCATTCAATAAAATAATATTTATTTTGAAATAAAAACAATGTGTATTTTCAAATAAAATGTTCAAACCCTTTATGTCGTCTACCAATGCATATGACCGATGCTTGAACTATGTTGCTATTTTGCAACACATTATCTATGGGGTTACCAACAGATCTATATGTGTTGCATTGTGCCCTTGCAACGCCCAAAAATGCAACGCATCTTAGTGCGTTGGTACTGGTGCTAGCAACGCCTATCTGGACATTTAGATATAGATACATGTGTTGCTGTAGGAGGGGTCCTCTTGTAGTGACTGACAGGAACAATAGAAGAAACTTTGGAGGATTCCTCCTCTCTATTAATAAGATAGAAACATCTATTAGTCCTGTCATAGCTTGGCAAAACATCATGTTTTACAAGATTTTGTATGTAAGTATTTGCGAGGCAATCTTTAGCACAATAGAGACGACAACCACGAAGGGTGCTATTAATATCAACAACACTCATATCAACCAAAGAAATCTTTCTAGATATCTCTTCACACTCCAAGAACAAAGTAAGCTCATCATGCTGATTGAGAGTAATCTTGTCATCACAATACAAATTTACGGTACTCATTCAATTAAAAGAGTCACGATATTGGCTTGGGCATTCAAAATTAAAATGACCCGTGTCATCGCAAAGTTCACAAAGAAAAGGATAAAGCTCACAAACCTTTTCACCAAGCTCATCTAGAGCCCTTAGCCACATTCGGGTTTCTTCATTCCCATGGGTGATGCAATAATCTTCCTTGTTGTGACTCTGTTCACAAGGTCTATGTACTCCACAAAAATTAACATGCTTATAAGAAATAGGACTTTCAGAGGTTTGAGCATGTTTATTGCAATCATCAACAATAATATCACTTTCTATGCAAGTGTCTTTAAAAGGTTCATGATACACATCCCCATTTCCCTTGGGAACATTAATATGGGAAGCAAAGGCTTTAAAGCAATCAACCATAATCTGAGGATCATGACCATATTTAGCACTAAGCTCTTGAAAATTAGCAGTTTCAGCGAAAGACTTAATGCAATCATGCTCGTAATTTATATCTGATCCTTTACCTTTGTTGCTATCCCAATCTTCGATATTGCTTTGAATTGTTTCAAGAAGATCCCACTTGGTGTCAACATCCTTCCTTGTGAAAGACCCATCTAAGCATGCATCTAGATGGTCCTTGTAATGTCCTGAAAGCCTTGCATAAAAATTATCAATAATAATATTACGGGGAAGATCATGAATAGGACATTTGAGCATTAGTGACTTCAATCTTCCCCACGCTTGGGCAATGCTTTCTCCCTCATGCGGATGAAAACTATAAATATAATTTCTATCTTTATAAACCTCACTAGAAGGATAGAATTTAGAATAAAAGAGAGGTACAATTTCCTCCCAATCAATAGGTCGGCCATCCTTCATCAGTGTTTTATACCATTCCGCAGCTCTGCCCTTCAGTGATAAAAAGAATAGCTTCCTCTTAACTCGGTTCATCGAAATACCTGCACACTTGAACAACTCGCATAATTCATGTATAAAGAGCAAATGATCACCAGGATGGACAGTTCCATCTCCTAAATAGCAGTTATCCATAGCACGTTCAACAATCTTCATATGTATCTTAAAAGGATGAGGAGCACAAGCATCATTAGAAATATCACATATGGGAGATAAAATATCATCAGAGCAAACTTTCTCCACTAAAGCTGGGGAACTAAAAATATTATGCTTAACAAAACCAACTTCCCCAAGCTTAGACTTTTCTAAAACGGTGTTCAAAACATTCATACTAACAACACTATTAGCATGCAAATTAAGCTCCAAAGGTTTTTCAATTTTCTCTTCAAACCTAAACTCAGGAAAAAAGACTAAAGAACTCTTTTCTTTCTATTAAGCCTAACTAGTGAAAATAAAAACAAGAAATAAAAAGATATAATTGCAGAATCTGAAGGAAATAACTTTGAGCACTCACATAGGAGGATGTGAGTACCTTTTACCTTACCTCCCCGGCAACAGCGCCAGAAGAGAGCTTGATGTCTACGCACGCGTCTGTTCTTGTAGACAGTGTTGGGCCTCCAAGTGCAGAGGTTTGTAGAATAGCTGCAAGTTTCCCTTAAGTGGATCACCCAAGCTATCCCTCTCAAACAACCCTGCAATTACGATACAGAAAGTCTCTTGTGTCCCCAACACACCCAATACACTTGTCAGATGTATAGGTGCACTAGTTCGGCGAAGAGATAGTGAAATACAAGTAGTAGTGATGATTATAAGTAGCAAATGTAATCTGAAATAAATATCGCTGCAAGCAAACATGTAACAAAACTGAAAGGAAACGGTGTGCAATGCTTGGAAACAAGGCCTAGGGATCATACTTTCACTAGTGGACACACTCCCAACAAATATAACATAACTGAACCAATAGATACTATCATCAATATGCAACTCAAAACAATTCTCCAATGGATAACGGACACTAATCATGCGTAGGGCTACGAAGCACTCCTCAAAGTTCATATTTCCCCAAATTAGATTGTCCCACACTATCACCATGAACGCACTAGATGGTTCCAACAAACACCAACAATTCATAGAGACATTAACCAAAAAAATACACATGATGCGCACTCTAGTCACCTTCACATCATGATACAAGGTATCTCCGAAGATTACAAATATAAAGCACAGGAGTAGCATAATCTATACCTCTATACCTAATAATAATAAAGTACACAAGGGTTCCATGGTTTGGTTCTTCCGTATTGTCAAAACGTGTTTATTTTGTCTGTTATTTTGACCGGGATGGGCCGGCTACGTATCAAGGAAAGTCCAGATGTTAACGGAGGGAGGAGTCCAACGTGGTCACGCAGGAGGTCTCGTAAGATCTCGCATCATGGGAGAGAATTGATTAATCTGGTTTCTCGTCGGCAATGGACTTGATGGAGACACAGGCGATGACTATAGAGGCGATAATTGTGGTCTCTCATCGGTAGTCCCCCGTGACCTTGTCCAGATCGAGCTCACCGGCGTCCAGGTGCCAGACAAAACAAGGCATTGGCGGCATGTTTCCAGGCCGGTGCTAGCACAGGTAGTGATATGCATGGCCAGTCAAGGGCATCTTCGGCCGTGCGTGTTTTGTCATGGACGCCTGATCTTGATCCTTTTTTTGCTGCCACCGAATCGATGTTCTGAGTGAGCTAGGTCTGCTCCTCCAACCAGAAGAGATGGCGATTAGAGCTGACCTTGACGAGGGTAATGGTTCCACAGTCATCAACACCGCTGAAGTCGGCAACGCCTACATGACAATTGTTATAACGTCTTGGCGAGATCACATGGCAACTTGGTAAGTCGGATCGAAATCCTCGATGTGACACGGCCCGAGACGTAAAGTACACAAGGGTTCCATGGTTCGGTTCTTCCGTATTGTCAAAACGTGTTTATTTTGTCTGTTATTTTGACCGGGCTGGGTCGGCTACGTATCAAGGAAAGTCCAGATGTTAACGGAGGGAGGAGTCCAACGCGGTCACACAGGAGGTCTCGTAAGATCTCGCATCATGGGAGAGAATCGATTAATCAGGTTTCTCGTCAACAATGGACTTGATGGAGACAAAGGCGACGACTATAGAGGCTATAATTGTGGTCTCTCGTCGGTAGTCCCCCGTGAGTCGGCGGAGCCACCAATATGGCAAGGTCTGGCTCACGCCACACCTAAATTCAAAAATTCTTCATAGCACATATGTGTATTGTGTATAGATTAGTCAATTTTGTGTAATCTCTATTTATTCCGCCACACCTAAATTTTGGTTCTAGCTCCACTACTGCCCGTGACCTTGTCCGGATTGAGCTCGCCGGTGTCCAGGTGCCAAACAAAACAAGGCATTGGCGGCATGTTTCCAGGCCGGTGCTAGCACAGGTAGTGATATGCATGGCCGGTCAAGGGCATCTTCGGCCGTGCGCGCTTTGTCATGGACGCCTGATCTTGATCCTTTTTTTGCTGCCACCGAATCGATGTTCTGAGTGAGCTAGGTCTGCTCCTCCAACCAGAAGAGATGGCGATTAGAGCTGACCTTGACGAGGGTAATGGTTCCACAGTTAGCAACACCGCTGAAGTCAGCGACGCCTACATGACAATTGTTATAACGTCTTGGCGAGATCACATGTCAACTTGGTAAGTCGGATCGAAATCCTCGATGTGACACGGCCCGAGACGGAAAGCAATCTGAGAGAACACACAGAGAAGAATCATGACGATCGACCCTGGTGGACCACGACCTGATCCTTCCCAGCGGCGGTCATGAGCCGGGTCGTGAACAGATGTGGCTACTGGCAGGGCATGGGGCGAGCGGACGTCGGCTAACAAACTTCCGGTACAATTATCTGGACGGCAGGACTGGGAGGTGGCTCATAGGGTCCTCTACAGTAGCCTAGCCAGGCGACTAAGCCGGCGATCAAAAGGAGGATCGCTTGGAAACCAAGCACATCAAGACGAAGAGGCAAACGCATTCGCTGAACCAATCCCCTATTTTTATTTTTCCTATCACGAAGCGTTGCCGTTCTGATGACATTAATTGCTGCATGAGATGATGAGAAGCTCTTGCGAGCCCGTGCGTGCTTCTCTTCATCAATTCTGAATGAAGCTGATGCTTTTTAGAGGCTTCATGCATAAGCATCATCAAGGAAAAAACAAATGGAGCGATTGGCATATATGCGTGTGTGTGGATGAGAACAAAAACAGGTAGATGAGAAAAAAACTTTAGCCAAAGTCCAGTTCGTAAATTACTAGAGTTTGATGTGAACTTTTGTGTTCTGGTGCTTGATCCGTAGGGAACGTAATCATTCCAGGAGCTTATATGTTAGGGATTTCTATTTTCGTGCCCTCAGGTCGTTAGTTGTACTCAGTTTTCCCCAGCCGCTTAGTTTTTCCTCAGTTTTCCCCTCGCTCTAGTTTGAAACCCCTCGCACACGCTGGGACGGGAGGGTTGCGGTCTGGTCAGAGGCCTTAGACCGTTACCGGTGACGGCTAGGGAGTCGCGGTGGTTGTGGATTGACCGTTGCTTTTGAATTGTGTTGACTGTTGACCCAATGAGACACGTCGGACTGGCGGTCTGTCACTCACCCAAAGCTTTCCCCTCCGCCCGAGACTGGAAGAGCTCACACACCGCCCCTCCGCCGCCACGCCGTCCTGCCCTCCTACCTTATGGCGTCGTCCGCCACCGAGCCGGCCGCGCCCCCACCACCACCCCCGGGAGGCGGAGAGGGCTCCGCCTCCACTAGATCTAGATCTACCCCTATGGCGGTAGAGTTTGTACATCCGTCTAATGTGCCGATTATGCCCCTCAACAGCGGAGAAGATTGGGAATCGGAGGGATCTAACGCATGGATTCCATCTGGGTAAGCATCGTCTGCCTATGTGAATTAAGAGTACGCAGTTTTTGAGCGCGAATCGTTGTTGCTCAACTAACTGCGTTGCTTTTCGAATAGGATTGATCCAGCGCTGGCTTTTCGGCTGGTGGCTAGGCTGGATACTAGCTTTTTGTGTGATTCTAAACGCAATGTGACCGGATTTTACATCCCAGCGGTGGTTGCAACTACCATCTCGTTGAGGGATTTAAAAGATAACATCTACGCTCTGTACCCCTGGGGCGCTGGCGATTCAGTTGATTTCCAATATTTCAACAGCACGGAGGGAAGATTTGTTCCACTAATTTCCGACGACGATCTGGGAATTCTTTTTGCTTTAAATGATTCTTGCCGTGTCGGTAAAATTCAAATCCATGTGGACAGGGTCTAGGCATCATCTGGTGTTGGGGCATCATCAGGTGGTCGGGCATCATGTCTCTCTAGTGTTGCTGCCTCTGCTAATCGTGTGCGCCGCCCCGCTCCTTGTAGGTCCACAGCAGCACCATCTGTCCCCAGTGCTAGTGGTAGCCAGATTGTTCCTGCGGTCGATGTGGAGGACGATGCAGAGATTGAGGATCCGTCTCCTCAAGATGATGAGGATGAGTTGATGTTTCCTGAATTGGTAGATCGATACAGTAAGCAGGCAATGGAGGATCAATACATGGAAGATATTGCACAAGGTGCCAGATTTGATGACACTGATGATGAAGAGAAGGATGAGAACAATGACAGCCTTGTTTTAGCCGATTACGAAGATGATGACTTGCCAACAATTGAGTGGAACAGGGAGGATCCTCAGCTTACAGAAGGCACCGTATTTCAAATGATGATGGACTGCCGTAATGCAATTACTACATATTGCATTCTCACCAAGAATGATTATGAGGTTATTAAAAGTGAGCCAGGTAGGTTCACAGTTAAGTGCCCATACAAGAGGTGTAGGTGGAGGCTGCATGCATCCACAATGCTCAGAAGCACCGTGGTTCAGGTACTACGCCAACCAGTTGTGTATTTTAGATCACGGTGTAAAATTTGTTAACTGTTACTGACATCACTTATAATTATGTTTCAGATAAAGAAGAACTCGATCGGCCATACTTGTCCACCTCGAGCGGGAGCGCCAGAGGAGAAATCAAAGCTAGCGAAGACTAGGTGGTTAGCAGATGCAATCATAGATTGGCTGAGAGAAACTCCAACACTTGGTCCAACAGCACTCATAAAATTGATATCTGATAAGTTTACTATAAACATACCTTACATGAGGATGTTCTATGCAAAGGAAATGGCTCTTGATAGGATAAATGGTCCATGGAATGAAAGCTTTCAGTTGCTTTACACTTTCAAAGCTGAAGTGGAGATGGCTAGTCCAGGCAGTGTTGTAGCGATAGACAAGCATACAGTTCCCTACAAATTGAAAAGCGGGAGGATGATGCAGAAGGAATATTTTAGAAGGGCTTTTGTTTGTTTCAAGGCTTGCTGGAAAGGCTTTCTTGACGGTTGCAGGCCTTATTTGGCCGTGGATGCAACAGCTCTTCATGGCAGGTTTAAAGGACAGCTAGTTGCTGCTACTGCAATTGATGGACACAATTGGATGTTCCCTGTTGCTTATGGAGTTTTGGAGGTTGAGTCAGAGGAAAGTTGGACTTGGTTTCTGCAGAATTTGCGCGACCTTATAGGTCATCCACCAGGACTTACTATCCACACAGACGCTTGCAAAGGTTTGGAGAGTGCAGTAGAAGCAGTATTCCCTGGAGTGGAGCATAGGGAATGTATGCGACACTTGGTACAGAATTTTACAAAGAAATTCAAGGGTAAAGTTTATACTGACAACCTATGGCCAGCTGCATACACATGCAGCATTAGGAAGCATCTGTTTCATTTGGAAGTGTTGTATAAACAAAAAACTGGGGTGAAGGAGTACTTGGATGAACATCATGGTAGGGTGTGGTCAAGAAGCCAATTCAATGAAATTTGCAAGGTGGACTATGTAACAAGTAACCTTGCGGAGAGTTTCAATGCAAAGGTCAAGTCATTGAAAGGGCTTATGCTGTGGCAAATATTTGATAAGATTAGGCAGATGATCATGATAAAAATCGATCTGCGTCAAAGAATTGCAGCCACAAAATATGTTGGCCATCTCATGCTCCCATCTTTGATTAAGTCTTTGCATGCCAGGGCAAAACAATTGAAGATGAAATGCATCAGAAAAGGGATGGAGGCTGAGGTAACCTACACTGACAGTAAAAGCAGGCAGTGGAGGTATCCAGTGAGTTTGGTTGATAGGACATGCCATTGTAGGCGATGGCAGATCCGTGGGATACCCTGCATACACGCATTGTTTTTCATGTGTGTTATAGCGGGTGCAGAAGGTGAAGTTGATCAGTATGTGTCAGAGTATTTCTCTGTTGCCAAATTTAGGGCTGCATATGCTATGAATGTTCCTACCTTGTTGGGAAAAGACCAATGGATGAAAGTCGATCCAGGCTTCAAACTGTACTCTCCAGTTTTGACTAGACCGGCAGGTAGGCCGAGGAAGAATAGGATCAGAGCTAGTGCAGAGGGTGGTCCACCGATTCGACGACGTAAGTGCAAACGTTGTGGAATCCCTGGACACATTGCTAGGCTTTGTAAAAATCCAGTTGACCTAGCTTTTGGAATGGAAGATCAGGCGGGAGCAGCAAATGCAGAGGAGAATGAAGAAGCAATTCAACATGAGGAGATTGAAGCAATGGATCATGAGGAGATTGAAGCAATGGATCATGAGCTGCTTGAACCGATGGATCCAGAGCAGATTGAACCGATGGATCGAGAGCTGCTTGAACTGATGGATCGAGAGCAGAGGGAACAGATGGATCGAGAGCTGCTTGAACCGATGGATCGAGAGCAGAGGGAACAGATGGATCGAGAGCTGCTTGAACCGATGGATCGAGAGCAGAGGGAACAGATGGATCGAGAGGCCTTGGAAGCAATGGATCGACAGCTGCTTGAAGCATTTGAAGAAAATTTATTAGAAGAAAGAGCACAAGCTTCGTATGATATGGTTGTCTCGGTCTTGGCACAACCCGAAGAGAAGAAGAAGAAGAACAAGAAAGATGGCAAAAGGAAGGTAGACACCGGTAATATCCCTGGTAGGGTTACCCGGAGTAAGGTGGTGGACCCAGCGAGTCACACCAGGAGCAAGAGAAAGATTTTATTTTGAACAATTAATTTGAATTTGTATGAACAATTTGTGTTGGGGATCCCTTTGTATTGAATAATCACAATAATGTAGGGAATATATGTGTTATTTGCTTGAATAAGATCCTAGTCCATGAGCTACTAGCTATAGTTCATCGCTTGAGGTTTCCTCACTTTTCCCCCTCTTAGTGACTAAACTCAAAAAATATAGTTTTGGGTTTATTTTAATTCATAATAATTCAAAACATGGTGGAACCTTCCCATGGAGTCTTGTTATGTTACCTACAACCTAGAGAAATAATAATGGAAAAGGAAATATAGAGATATGAAGTTTCCCTTTCCCAAAACCACTTCCTAGTCCATGAGCTACTAGCTATGAAGATGCAGGGCTTTCTACTCAACACACCTCCCAAATGCCCACAATGCTTACAAACTTTGTCCAAATGAGTCCAAATTCGTCACACTTGTGTATCTTTGAATTGCAAACAATATCACGTCGCCCAAAATGTACTAAATTGTTCAAATAACACAATCTAACAATTTTTATGCCAAAAGCTTCAATTTCCCTTACTCCCTTTATTATTTGGGTGCCCCTGTTTTACTTAGTTTTACTCAGTTTTCCCCCTCCGGGTCCACTTGTTTTATTCAGTCCTACTCAGTTTTGCCCTTCCGATAAACATTTCCTCACTTTTCCCCCTCTTAGTTCTACTCAGTTTTCCTCCCTTGTACTCACTGGCTGATCTCTGATTGGTCGAGATGTATTTCACACGAATCTTGGTTGGTTGATAGCTCAACGCACGCTTGCACCGTTGGATCATTTATGATCGGACGGCCTGTCAACCCTAGCGGTCGCGGCGGCGCGGATCTGCAGAGCACATACCTACCAACCCTGGCAGTCGCATATTCCAGTCGCATCTTCCTCTCTTACTCTGGCGGTCGCGGCGGCGCGGATCTGCAGCGTGCGTGCGTGCGTGCGGCGGCGCGGATCTAACCGTGCGGCGGCGCGGATCTGCAGCGTGCGTGCGTGCGTGCGGCAGCGCGGATCTAACCGTGCGGCGGCGCGGATCTGCAGCGTGCGTGCGTGCGGCGGCGCGGATCTGCAGCGTGCGTGCGTGCGTGCGGCGGCGCGGATCTAACCGTGCGGCGGCGCGGATCTGCAGCGTGCGTGCGTGCGTGCGTGCGGCGGCGCGGATCTAACCGTGCGGCGGCGCGGATCTAACTATGCGGCGGCGTGGATCTAAGAGTGCCGGTGAGGATCTAACCCTCAGAAATAGTTGAAATGTCTCTCTCTGTCTCACTTTCGTTTATCTTCTCAGATCTGTTGTTGATGGACACCAAGACGGCGTGGATCTAACCGACAGTGCTCACCGATGCCAAGACGATTGAAGCCATCGCCTACAACATCGCTGCGACGGCGCAGATCCAGCCTTCAATGTCGGAGCCTGCCGATGTCTCACTTCCGTTACCCTCCTCAGATCTGTTGTTGATGGACACCAAGACGGCGGCCGTGTCGACAGTGGTCATCGATCGTCTTGAAGCCATCGCCTCAGATCTGTTGATGATGAAGAACACCAAGACGGTGGCCGTGCCGACAGTGCTCACCGATGCCAAGACGATTGAAGCCATCGCCTACAACATCGCTGCGACGGCGCAGATCCAGCCTTCAATGTCGGAGCCTGCCGATCGTCTTGAAGCCATCATCCACAACATCGCTGCGACGGCGCAGATCCAGCCTTCAATGTCGGAGCCTGCCGATCGTCTTGAAGCCATCATCCACAACATCGCTGCGACGGCGCTGATCCAGCCTTCAATGTCGGACCCTGCCGATCGTCTTGAAGCCATCATCCACAACATCGCTGGGACGGCGCAGATCCAGCCCTCCTCCATGTCCGAGTTTGCGGATGGCGCAGATCGAGCCCCCTCAGCCGCCCGTCGTCCAGGCCCTTCTAGCCCATCGGTGCGCGGCCGTGTTCGACGCCGCAAATTGGGATAAATTATGATAAATTTGTATTTTTCAATTTCAATTTGGGATAAAATTGTTCGAACTACTACCTCCGTGTCAAAAAAAGCTTCTCCACTTTCTCGATGTGTCCCTGTACATCCGAATGTATGATTTGAATTCTATCCCAACTTGATTGGGAAGATTGATATGTATTTGATCCGAGAGGCTGGTACATGCTTTCACTTTTGGGATCCATTCACTTTTATAAGAGTTCATGCATGAAAATTATCGCGCGCATTACTTAGCACAACTAGGAAATTGTACGACAAAATACAGTGGTTAGAGCCACACCAAAATACAGTGGATAGAGCCATCTACTGAATAACAATTCTATACTATCTAAATCATCTACCACAACCACATAACTGCTAGGACAGGGATGACACCTAATAAAACTGCCCAGATGAATCTACTTTTCGCCTCTCCCATCACTTGAAGTTCATGTTCTAGATTTTCTACCACTTGATCAAATACGGCAAGATCTGTCTCAAGTATCAACTTCTCCTTGCGAATAAGCTCTGAATTCTTCTTTTCTTCCTCCACAGTACGCTTCAGCTCGAATATCATCAGGTTTTTACGGGCCAATTCATCATCTAAATTGGCCACCTTCTCCTCCAAATCCATCCTCTGGCTACACCACTGGGTTGATTCATCTTGATATGCAATGTACCATGGATCATCGGCTTGCCTGGCGAACTGTAACAATAATGGAAAAAAGAACAACTGAAATCAGTCCAACAGGCCATGGCGGCACTTCAAATTCAACGGTAGTACAGAGAGCAGAAGCTAGATACCTGCACTTCCGACGAGGTAGGAGAAGTAGAACGTGGCCACGACATGATCGAATCCCCACCCTCGCCGGTGTACCCGCTACGACCAGACATTGAGGACTATTTCGCACCTGCAAACTCCAAATAAATTACGGGAACCGAATCGATTAGGGGCCGGGGGAGGCAGAAGCGGAGGTCGTCGTGGGCGGCGGATCTGCTTGCGGCGGAGCAAATCCCGGTCGTCGTGGGCGGCGGATCTGCTTGCAGCGGACTTTCCTGCGGTGGGTACAATGCGTGCGGACGAAACAAGTGCTGGAGCCGTGGTTGACGTGCAGCGCCGCAGTCCGTCCGACGCTGCCGGGGAACAGAGCCGGCGGCGCGACGAGGCGCCGGCGATGGCTGCTCCGTCCGAGGGTGGGGGACAAGCTGCCAGCGGTTCTCCGATGACTAATGAGATGCACAACACTAGATTCCAGCCATGTTTAGCACAAGATTCACTTTAGATTAAGCTGCGAAAATAGTCACCTGCTGGGTCTAGCTTAAGAAAAATTAATTAGCGAACTTGTTGCTTCTCTCTAACTAAAAGCAGGGATATATGCCTTTTCACTAAGGGCGACCCCAGCGGTCATTGGCTGAGGCGGCCCCACAGAGCGGCTCTATATGATTTTCTCTAAATAAATAGACGACCCCAGCGGTCATTGGCTGCGGAGGCCCCCACAGAGCGGCAATATATGATTTTCTCTAAATAAATAGACAACCCCACTGGTCATTGGCTGCGGCAGCCCCACAGAGCGGCAATATATGTCTTTTCCTGAAAAATACACGACCCCACTGGTCATTGGCTGCGGCAGCCCTATAGAGCGGCCCCATTTGTCATTGGCAGCACCGCGTATACAATCAGGAAATAAAACAGCCCACACGTCAGCGATAGATGGATGGCTGCTCCGACGTGTCTCCTGACCCTACCCGTCAGCACCATTCAAAAGCATCGGTCAATCCACAACCACCGCGGCTCCCTAGCCGTCACCGGTAATGGTCAAGGCCTCTGACCAGACCGCAACCCTCCCGTCCCAGCGTCTGCGAGGGGTTTCAAACTAGAGCGAGGGGAAAACTGAGGAAAAACTAAGCGGCTGGGGAAAACTGAGTACAACTAACGACCTGAGGGCACGAAAATAGAAATCCCTATATGTTATAGAGGAGATGAAGAGAGCTACAGGAATCGATGTGTTTTAATTATCTTTGACGTACAAGCTTGTTTCGAATTGAAGAGTTTAGTTTGGTCAATTATTTATTGTCAAACATATACATGGACATGTGTATTCTTAGAAGAAATCTGCCATTGTAAGAAACACCTCAAACTCTATTTGGTTCATCTTCTGTCGAACCTACAAGCAATTCGCATTGGAGGCTTTTTGAGATTTTTTTACCATAGATAGTTATTAGCCGTTGTTTCTGTATTTGCAAAAATATTCTGGAGCAAATTTAGCTCAAATTTAATTTGTTTTAAATTCTATGTTTTGATTAATGACAATTTATAATGTGGACTTATGTTGCAGCTGACGGTTATGCAACTCTGCTTAGGAACAGCGTAGATTTTTTTCTATCCCGTTGCAATGCACGGGTATATACTAACACCCAAATCATATAATTAAGTTTTCTTTACTCCTTCCTGAATCTTAACACCACGAGATCGAAAAGGATCAGGTGACGACTTAAACAAAAATAGAAGCCTTGGAAAATTATATTTTAATCTATATCTATATCTATACCTAATAATAATAATAAATGACGTAAGGTTTCCGTGGTTGGTTCGTCCAACATTTTTTTTGAACTGATATATCCTTCCATCAAACTACATATTACCCTCAATGCCACCGGTAAGTAAAAAAACTCTTCACCAAACTACATATTACCCTCAATGCCACCGATAAGTGAAAACACTATTCGATTTATTTGTTTTTTATGTTTCGTCCGTACACGTTACCGGTAAGTAAAAAAACTCTTTACCAAACTACATATTACCCTCAATGCCACCGGTAAGTGAAAAAACTGTTCGATTTATTTATTTTTTATGTTTCGTCCATACACGTCTCTGCAGGTTTCGTGTGTTACATTAGAATCCATTAAAGATACGATTTGATCAGTTCTGGTATAGAAAGGGCTATCCTGACCAAGCACGCAACATACGTCTTACATCCTCCGTTTGGTCGTGCAGAAAAGTACAAAGTATAGTATTTGAAACTGAATTCATCACAAATTCCATCCCCGTTATCGATCGCTTCAATAAAAGCCGCACCTTGGCACCCCTTAAGTCAAGCCGCTCAGGATTTAGGCCTAACACCTCCTCTTGCCTCGCCGCCATCGCCCACTATATCTTCGGTTTGTGATTGCTAGACGAGAAGCTGTCTCTGTGGAGCACACGTAAACCTAGCCGTCGTTGTCGGTGCCATAGCTAGAACCCCAACGACCTCTACAACCTCACTGAACACAGTGCATGCTGCCGTGCTGATCATCCCCACCACGAGGTTGTCCTCTCGGACTACGGCCGTCGTCGTTTGTGCATGTCGGCATATTTTCGTGTGCGTGCGCCCATGGCTGCATCAGCGGATGGAAATTCATATAGTAGAAGGGCATTGACAAGCTACACTACTATCGTCAGCGTTCGGTGGCGGAGACCCGAAACGGCTAGGAAAAGCAGTGCAAGTGCGTGCATGTGCTAGCTAAGCTGATGCGTTTGTGCTAGCTTACTGGTAGCTTATATGAGCTGAGTGGTTCTATGCATGCATGCGGGCTACAGTCACAGACCCGGGTTGGTGGCTTCTGTGCGTATGCACGATGGATTTACTTCGTATATGCACCACCACCTCTGACGTGGGTGGCTTGCTCTCATCCGCTCAGGGCGTGCCTGAGTCTTCACATATCCTGATTGTTGTTGTTTCCCTCGAGTTGTAGTATCTTCCGTCGTCGAAGATATGCTGAATTTTAATGGCACTCCGGCAGCAAAAGGTGGACTCGCATATTATGCTGGCCATGCTCGCTTACATGATTTGGCCCACATCCCATGATATTGAATAAGACAGCGTAGGTGAAAGAAAGCAAGAAAGGAAACAAAACAGAAATGTGTTGTGAAAATTTAAGTCTAGCTAAAGAATTGAAGGTGGTTAATGAATCAAATATGACATATCATGTCGGAGGACGGCAATGCACTGACTACATAAAAGTAAAAATCAATTTCTCAAAATTCACATGTAAAAAATTGTTTCCAGTTGTATTACACTTCTATGGATAGACCTGATAGTAACAGTAAATTGATGGAATTTAGGGATATTTAGAATTGTGCCGATGTTATTTATGAAAAAATATTTTTTTTTACTTCCCGGTGCAACGCACGGGCATGTGTGCTAGTATCTGAATAATAACATCTACTAATTCAACTAGATACAAAGCTCACAATCACATAAAGATCACATCATGGGAGAGAGGTAAACCACATAGCTACCGGTAGAGCCCTCAGCCCCAGGGGAGAACTACTCCCTCCTCATCATAGGAGACAGCAAGGTTGATGGAGATGGCGGTGAGGTCGATGGAGACGGTGGAGACGACGATGGAGACCGATGGAGATGGCTCCGGGGGCACTTCCCCGTCCCGGCAGGGTGCCGGAACAGAGACTTCTGTCCCCCAAAATTTGTCTTCGACGGCAGCGGCACTGCGGAACTATTCTGGGAAAAACGCTGATTGTTTTAGGGTTTTCCGTCGGGAGGCTTCTTATAGGCGAAGGGGCGTCGTCGGGAGTGGACCAAGGGCTCCTCACCACAGGTGGGCGCGGCCAGGGCCTAGGCCGTGCCCCCTCATGGTGTGGCCAGCCTCTGGCCCCTCTCCGGCTCCCGTTTGGTCATCGTCCTCCGTCCGGGAAAAATAGGAGTTTCCGAACTTGTTTCGTCCAATTCCAAGAATATTTCCTGTGTAGCTTTTCTGAAAAACAAAAACAGCAGAAAACAGGAAACTGGCACTGTGGCATCTTGTCAATAGGTTAGTTCTGGAAATCGCATAAAAACGCTACGAAGTGTAACGAAACACAATGCAAATGGTGTAAAAACAAGCATGAAGCATCAAAAATTATAGATACTTTTGAGACGTATCAGTCACTAGGCTTCAAATTAAGATACATTACAATGTTTCACTAATCGAATAAACGCTTGCCCTTTGATGCTGCGTTTAATTTGGCTTTCATTATTTTAAATCTAGCAGCCGATCAACGCGTGAAGTCATCACAACTATCCTCGTCGGAGGCTACCGTAGTTTTGGCCTTGGAACCTGATGTACTCTTGGCCTTCGACGTTGACGTCCTCTTGGACTTCGACGACGCAGCACTCTTACCCTTGGGTTTGACAGGCGCATGCATGAAGTCATTGTCATCATAGTCATCATATGCTGCCTCTGCTAGAGCGTCAGCATATGTATTCGGGCGGTATAACCCACCCCGCACTGGACCAAATAGCTTATTCATCCAGGCAAAGTGCTTGATTCTTCTATTGAGAAACTCCATGTCATCAGGATAGTGCTGCATATGACAAATAGAAAACCAGATAATGTCAGTAGTACTACAAATAAATCTTACGGAATGTAAAGTGCGCAAAATATTAAATATTACCTGCATGTGCAATGCGTATGTTTTTGGCAGCATTGTGATTTAAGTTGAATCAGTATTGATCCAAGTGCGAAAACCAAGACCAACCTCAATATTTTTGAGCTCAATCACTCTATTCGACCTTGCTTGCTGCCTTAATAGTTCTTGGCGTACCTCTAGTATGCTCCTCTGTGGGAGCTGCATCCTCGGTAACCATACACCAATCTCAGCTACGTGGCTATCTTCGGTGATTACCTCCTGGAAAGACATACCTCTAATCTCACAAAATTTTCTGGTATGACTCAGGATACAGTGGGTCATCTCTGGGTGGAAATTGCGGTTAGAGGGATCAAAGAAAGGAAGAACATCCGACATGGTTGGATGCTATACTGATGCAATAAACCCACGGGTGAGAGGGGGGTTTTATAGCCTAGCGAAACCTGCAAATGGCGGGAACATATGGCGGGAAAAAAGAGTGGGAACATATGGCGAGAAAAAGATGGCGCGAACAAATGGTGCAGAAAAATGGCGGGAAAAATGCGCGGGAAAATTTGTACTAGCTATAATTAAAATACATCGGTCTTGCAGGCAATAAAACATAACATGATAGGTGATAAATAAAAACAATATTTTAAAGTAAGATACATCTGGATGTGGAAATAAAAATACAACAGAAATTAAGATACAAACTGGTACAATAAACAACAACGCATCTTAGTCTTGAGTCCAGCGTGGCCATTTTCTGGTAGTATCACCATGCTTTTTTGCTGCTTCTGCCTGAGCAGCCCTTTCCTTCTTTCTCTCCCTCTCCGCCTCACGAATCTGCTCGCATCGCTCTTCCTCCGCCTCCCTACGGCGTTTACCTTCTGCGATTCTCTGGCGCTTCTCCTCATTGTAAGCTTCTTGCGCCGCTTTCCTCTGTGCAGCCTCCTCCTCTTGTCGCTCCTCCTCCTGGAAGCGTTCCCAAGCCCTACGCTGCCTTTCTTCAATCTGACGCAACGCCCAAGCCGGCTGCTCCGTGTCGATCCAATGATACCATTGGCAGAGCGGCGGCGATGACTGCAACAAAAATAATCTTACTAATACATCTTAATATAACACGAGCTAATATGTCATCTCATGAAACTTAAATCTTACCGGAGCGCGGTAAAATAGCAATGAAGACTCCAGAGGATCATGCGCATGATTGGCACATATGAAAAATTTCATGCTCATCCTGTCCAAAAAATCCGTCGACTCCCTAACCTTCGCTATGTCGCCGCACCAGCATCGTGCGGCTTCCATTCCCTCCGGTAAACTAGCGTACTTCATTTTCTTCGACCTTAGGCCCTGGCCGGAGCAAGGCAAACTCATAGCAACTAAATTGAATGACACAGCAAAGATAGCAGTGCAGATGACTGATCGAATGAATGACGAATACCTTGTTTATATAGACCGCGATTAGTGCCGTCGGTGGTCTAGTTACTGCTACCGCACAGCAAACGAATCTTATCTTCCTGCTCAAAAGTGCACAGAGAATCAATTAAAGAGCCAATTTTTCAATCAGTGCACGTTGGAATCAGCGCGGGCTGTCGGCTTGTCCGGGCGTGCTAGGATGCCGCCGTTGCTCCAGGCGGCAACCAGCCACGTCACCCTGCCGGCGTAGGCATTGGCGGCATGGCCCACTTCGGCTGATGGCCGTCGACGGCGTCACCTGCCAGGAAACATGCCGGCTTTGGGGATGGCGGCACCTCCTTGCCGTCGTTGGCCCAGACGGCACGTGCCACATGTCGCCTGGCCAGACGTGCCGTCACCCTTAGGAGGTCTCTTTTAACAAATATTTTCAGAGGTGGTCCTTTTTAACATTACGTTGGCGCAGGTGGTTCTGATGCGTCAAAAATTCAAAGCGTACATGGCACAATCAAAAAAATGAACAAAGGAGCGCGTGGCCGTGGAGCAAAAGCGAGCGAAAGCGATTGAAAGCAATGCTAAGGGTGTCTCCAATGTTTAGTTTCAACACAGGCCATAAGCTAGGCCCCACAAGACGTGGAATAGCAGACCAAATGCCATGTAATGTTTAAAACCGACTCAGATTTTAAGATGGAGCCCACCTAGCAAAATTTTACTTCTCCAACAGAACCGAGACATAGCAGAATCGAGAGGCAACAGTTGCTTTTGGCCCACATCCCACATGCAAATCGTGTAAAGCTGGTGAAATAAAGTTTTAAATTAGCTTGTGGTCCGGTCATACCGGTGTGGCCGGGTCTTAACAAATCTGCGCTATGATCGAGTCTCACAATGTTTATTCTTCACTATGGTCGACCATAAGACCGGTTCTTATTTTCACATTTTGGAGACACCCTAACTGAGCTACCTGGAAGCTGCGTGCAGCACGTACGTACGCGTCAGCCAACGCGGGAAATCACAAATCAGTCGCGTGCTCCGCCACTCCGACGGCCGGCCGGCTAGCTATATAAGCAGACCAAGATCTCCATACCTACCGGCGACCGCGCAAAGCAAGCAAGCAAGCACAGAGGTTGAAGACACCTCGACTCCACCGGTCCTTCAAATATTACAACTGATCTGCAGTGCTAAATCGTCCATGGCCTCCGCCGCGAGATCCTGCGCCGTCTGCTGCTACGCCGCCGCCGACGAGCTGGCGCCCACGGACACCCTCCGCGTCCTGCGCCTGCAGCGCCTCCGCCTCCGACGGGCAGCGACGGGCTCCCTCGACCCCATCGCCGAGGAGGAGGATGACGACGTCCCCACCGCCGGCTCGCCCAGCGCATACACAAGCGGCAGCTCCAGCAGCGTCAACCTTGCGCGAAGACACGATAGGACTCATCTGTCGCTGTAATACACGAATCCAGTTCGTCCACTCTGTAATTAGTCCATCAAGGCATCAACGAATGCGAGTTAATTAGATGTCAATTGCTTACAGCTTCTTAAACGTTTGTTCTCCCTCTGATCCATATTACCTGTCGCGAGTACTGCAACTTCTCCTCAGACCCTGTACCCATACCCTGCTCTACGTCCCAGTGTTGCTCTGCTCTGGTTTTCAAAAAAAAAAGTGTTGCTCTGCTCTGCTCGCGAGTAAATACGTCTTCACCGGCGGGTTACGGGCATCCATTGTGTTCCGTCTTCCACACCCCGTGCTAGCGAGGAAGGAGTCGATCGAGTTGTCGAGGCGAGATGGTGTGGCTGCAGTACGCGGCGACCCGGAGGCAGCGCGCCGCCACAGCCGGGCTCTTCCTCACCGGCGCCGCGCTCATCGCCGCCGCCGCGCGCCTCTCCTACGCCAACGTCGAGCCCCAGCGCGCCAAGGCCGCCGAGCGACGCAAGGTCCTCGAGGCATTCGTCGCGCGCAAGCGCGCCGCCGTCGGGGAAGCAGAAGACTCTCGCTCCCAGCCAGATCTTCCGAAAAGATAGCTTCATGGCGGGCTCCGACCGCGCACATTCGTCGGCTGTCGGATCAAAGGGGATTGATTTCCTCCTGAATTGTATATTACTTGGAACTTGGCCTCTGAATTCGGATTATTTTCCTACCTCAGTGGCAGACTGACAGTGCAGCGTTCTTGTACTAAGCATTCGCACACTACGCATATTATGAAATCTGGGCATCTGTTCTTGTCAATTACGACGACCATGTCTGCTCTGCACTAGCTAGTAGATTGTGCTGTGCACAGTATGTTCTGCAAATCTGAATTGACGTCCCCTCTTTTATAATTGAATTGCTTGTGCTTCAGTGTTTTTGCTGTGCACAGTATGTTCTGCAAATCTGAACCGGTTCTTGTTTTACAACCATTTCACTTTTTTTGTCTTGTGACTGAAGTTATGTAAGTAGATTAGGACATCCACATTTTGTCAGAAATGCTATTACTTTTCACTGTATGCATTTATTCCTTCTGTTAACTAATTTTGTTCATCCAACCATGCGCAACTATGCATCTAACTAGCCCTTAATGTGAGCTCTTGGAACGATCTGTGCTTAGTCAGTTTGGAGGAATATAGTACAGAGGCTGAAGATAATCAGATCCCAGGGGTGCAGGTACAAAGGGGATCTGTGACAAACAAAGAGCGAACTATTTAGTGCACCAGAGGTCCTGTAATTCTTCAGTAAGGATCTGTTTCTTCTTTTCTCTTATGTTAAGTCACCATAGTGCTAGCATTGTTCAATTGAACAACAGTTGTGAAGGCTGTCTATACGAGGTAAACAAAGGAGAAATGTATAAACATTTTCATTTATGTCTCCTCTCTTATTGTGCACCTATGCATGTATGTGCCCATGTAAGTGTAGTTCAATCAAGACATTAGTTATGACTCTCCTTGCCCTTAACTTATAGTTTCATCAATGTCCTGTGTCGATGCTAGTGTATGATAGATTCTTGTACTGACATTCTTCAGGAAAATCCAAAAAAAAAAATCCAATTTGGTTAGAAGTGTAGTAGTGATGTCCTCTATGAACTATGTAAGATGGCCTTACTGTTTTTGGTCTGAACTGATAGCTGTAATTCTGTCAGATGCAGGCATTGTTAGTGCTTATGAATAGATCCAGCAAATTTTCTTTGAGATTCTTTATGCTTCTCTGTTAAGGAGATTCCAGAAATCAAGTTCCCAACATGAAGAGATACCGCAGCTACTATCTACAACATGATGAGAAACATGTCCTGTCATCAGTTAGCAACTTAGCATACATACTGATTAACCAGCAACGTTTTTCGTTTAATTTCATATATAAGGAGACCAAAACATCGCAATCTGTCATGCAGATATAATTTTGTGATGGCATTTCCATAACGTACTATAACCATAAACCTTGGGCCCAGTCTTTTCTTGAACATGTAATTCCATTTAGCCATCAGTTTTACAACATATCATAAAACAATAGTTCTACGAAATCCATCACATCAGTTACTGTATATTTGCAGTTCAGAATCTAGTGCCTCATCTAAAGTAAAGTCCGTTCCTCAAGCACAGCAGGCTCTCTTATTGTGCATCAATGGATGGACCAATTCCTTGCATCTGGATGTACTTGTCAACTCGCAGGTGTAAGTCCCAAATGATGCACACTTGTGCAGGACAGATTCCATGAACACAAGGATTTTCAGTTAAATGATAACATGTATATACAGACTGGAATCAAACAATATTTTGTGTTGGCAGGTAGAACTTTTGTAGTTACTCATAACAAATATGCACTAGAATATATAGCCTTGCTTGCGTGAAGTACTAGTGGATTAAGTAGTCATCCCTGGTTTGCTGGCTGCTGTTGGAGAATTTCCACCCAATCCTAATGGAAATTAGAATAATAGACCCAAACTATGGATGGCCACCCAGATTAAGAGTTGACAGCGTGATGAAATAGTACATTGTTACCACTGTTCTAATGCAGGAATATGAATATGCTCTTGCGTTGAGCATGGAAGATTATGGGTACTGAAGAGCGCAATATAATACAGTACTGATGATCAGAGCAGAATTGACAAGTTCACTGGGGAACTTAGGACCTTCAGAAGGCATGGAAGAAATATATTGCTCTCATAAATATAAGACCTCTTACATACAAACATCTGACATGAAAGGTTCCAGGGACAAACCCATATAGTTTTACACAAGCAACAAATGAAATGAACCGACAGACACAGATAATCTTCTCCTAATGAAGGCAACAATGTAGCCATCATGATTGGATGAAAGAAGAAATGCCAATAATCCATACATCTGATAGAACTTTAACCTTTGTTCATGGGTGAAATCTGTATATCTGCATAACCATAGCCCCCTCTTTGCACTTGTATGAATTACTTGTTTCAACCATTGATCGCCAGGGCCTCTGGTTGTGGTTTCTCAGCAATGTCCTTCACCACACTCTCCACCTTAGGAGGACCAGAGTGCCGCCTCATTGGTGACGGAGACACCGCACCAGCTGGGAAGGACAGCCTCTTCTTCACGGACCCAACAGGGCTTCCTTTCTCTGGTGTCTCTGCAGCATCGATCAACGGCGACCCCTGGAGGCGGGACTTGGCCCTTGCGGATTTTGTGGCGGCCATGTAGCTTGGGACTGATGGAGAGCTTGTGAGACTCTCGTCATCCCGCACTGTTGAGGTGGCTATACTGTGCCGCCTTGGCCGCTCGGACTGCACGCTGAGCACGCTCCTCGCGTCGTCATCCACCTGAGGAAGCCCGTTCTTTGGTGTCACGGATTTCTTCTTCACAACGATCGGTGTTACTTTTGCAGAGGGCGTTGAAGGGGATAGCCGGGAGGCCGGGCGGGTCAGCTTTGGAGTCGTCGGTGCTGACTTGTCTGGCTTGATGCTCCGACTTTTGAAGGCTTTTGTGATCTCACCCTCTCCAAGGTTCAAACTTATGCTCTTCACAGATATGTGGTCACCGTTGCTTTCCTTGTTAATCCCGGTACGGCCACCATCCAAAGGCTTTGCTGCCATCCAGCGCTCCAACCAGCTCCAGCCCCAGTGCGGGTTGTTTGGGTCTACGAACATTGGGTTGGAGGACCTTGAACTGCTCTTCCACTGCAAAGTACAAATTATGGAACAATTATAAGAATGCTATTGTCAAATGACTGGAAAAAATGTAGGCTGGCATCTGTTCCCAAGAATCAAGAATCAGGAAGGCCCCTACCTGATGAGAAAATGCATATGCGAGTGCTCTCTCTCTTCTAATCGCAGCCTCTTGCTTGCTTACTAGACTTGCCTCGATCTTCTCCTTGGATTGAGTGCTGTCATCCCAGTGCTCTCCCATCTGGTATAGTCAACAAAACAGAATATGTTTAATGTTCTCAATGAAAAGTTGTGATTACTTGCAAGCTTCGGAACAAAAGAAGAAAGAAATACTTCTAGACAATATTTGTTTGCGCTACTTCCAGATGCTGGAGTTTCTCATCAAGCAAATATTATATCACATAATAACTTAAAACAGTAGCTATCTTGGGAGTTTAATGAACAACAGTGGCACATGAAATACTTTCTACTTCAATATCCTCCAGCTGCTTTTTGTTTCGCTTCACATACAGTTATAGTTTTTTTTTCTTATGGACCTTTTGTAATATGTGGTTCTATTGCAGAAACTGGGAAACCCTTGCTTAAAATGAAAATGATTTTTTTACTGAGGGCTTTGAGATGGTCTGCCTACCCTCAAACTCTCCAATTCCTGTTTCAGCAGGAGCTGACGTTGGAGGGCCTGGTTCTCCTCAGACATCTTCAGCCTTCTTGAACGTATCTGCGACTGCACCCGTGCTAGAGTCTGCATACAGCGCAGAGTGCTTGCAGCTTGACGCTTAACTGAATTACCTTCGACCAGTAACTTCAATCTGACAAGGCCTCTCAAGGCTCGTAACGCTCTTCTTGCCTGCATTAATATGATGACAGAAACACTCTTAGCATACATACAGTGGAAGTCTTATTCTGTAAGTCAAAAATCTCAATAAATTTGGTAATACTTTTTTCGGAAGGGAATATACTGCTACAAAGTGAAGTTCAAGACATGCTACCTTTGTATTAAGGCTACACCACTAAACAAGTCAGACAATGCCATCAACATCACAAAAATAATTAAAGAATCAATATTAATAAAGAAAGGTGGCTGCCACCAACTGCCAGAGGTACATGAATTGTTCTGTAATATATTATATTTGGCAAGATTGATTTGTCGGCCATCTCAGCAAACATTTATGGAACAACAAACATTTGTGGGTAAAAGTCAGAAGGGGGGAATGACTGCATGGAAGGAGTATGAGAATTTCACTCAGAAACAATACTTACTTCTTGAACCATAAAAGCTCATTTCCACACAAACTTGTGAAATGAATACAGGAACTGTAAATGGCTAAGATGCTGCAATCCTCACTTCAAATTAAAAGCGACTAAACAACTAGTAGTTACTCTTTGGTGAGCTGCCAACACCTAAAACCCAGAAACGGACAAGAGAGAAAAAATCAGGATGGCCACCGGCAGATATTTGCTTGCATGTTGACATGTCGATACCAAGAGATAGTCATAAACAATTTGAGAATGGTTAATCCGACCTCAAAATAGCATAGACCAGCGGCCAGCAGATATAGACGCTCAACATGATGATCTTTATAATTTACAACCGTGCATGGTTATTAAAGAGAACAGCAGTGAAGTAGTCTAACTGTCATGACGAGTTCTCAGAACATTTCAAAAAAGGGGGCATGCATCGCATAATTCCAAATGGCACGAAGTAGATAACTTTAAGAGCAGATGTCAAATTACCAGATAACCCCGGAAGGCGGTCTGGATCTTGATTGCAGCGACCTCTTCGCTCGATGCACCAGGTGGCAATACTGACGGCGTCTGTGCAGGAGCAGCAGGGGCTGCCTCAACAGTAACATGCTTGCTCTGCTCCTGCTCAGCTTCAGGGACCTTAAAATCCTCAGTTTGTCGAGGAGCTGGAGGAGCAGGAGGCGGCGGCACCGAAATATCGACTTCCAATGAAGTAGAAGGGGTTGGATCTGTTGGATTTGGGTCGCTTGCAGCCAATTTCTTCCTCAGTTTCTGTCCATTTCAAACGACAGAGATTGGGTTGTCAATGCAATTCAGTTCAAACTATAATATGGCAATACAAATGGCAACACAACTTCAAGTGAAAAGAGAATAATTTTATCACAAACCTATGGAGTTATTGGGCAATCCAATTGCGATTCGAAAGATGATATCTCCTACTACCTCTGTTCATTTAAAATTTGCATGTATCGAGATATGTTTTATTATATAGATACATACGAATCTAGACAAATTCACATCACTTATTTTTGGACCGATGGAGTACTACAATTATTGAATGGTAAGTCAGAAAATGAATGTCTTTTCCAAATGTAACGCTGCAACTGAAACCATGATAATGAGTGAAATAGATAGAAATTCCAAATCTTTGTGCAGTAGATACTAGTAGACAGCCCATCAAAATCAAGAAACGTCTGAAATAAATTGTTGTTTTCTGTGCGTGAAACAAATTTCTGCTATGAACAAAATGAAATGCCAATTTTAAGAGATATGTTGCCTGACCATTTGAGCTCAGATTTTGTTGCCCAAATTATTCACTGAATCAAGAAAGTGAAAGGTTTGTGCAATTGAGGGAGGAAACTGCACATCCTGATGAGGCCCACAACACCAAACTACAACCACTAAAAACTAGGAAAACTCCAACACAAAAACTCCATATAAAGGAGAGAATCCACCAGCAAGAACCGCCATTAATTATACCTCTTCCTTCTTCTCCTTGGATTCCGGGCTGAAGACCTTCTTGACGGCGCCAAGCCACTTGCCCTTCTTCCCCATGGCCCCGAATTCTTCGCCAAGGAGAAAAAATCAATCACTGACGAGAAAGAAACAAAGACCGATCAGATCTACAGCTCAAACAAAACTCCCTCCCAGATCTATCTATCCACCCACGGGATGGATGCCGCAACGAGAAGGCAAGCGCACATACACAAAGGAGGACGCAGCTTCGCTTTACTGCCGCAGGAACCACCAAAAACCACAATCTTCCTGCAGAAGCGAGGTGATGGAAATAGCCTCTTCCGGTGCGGTGGCGGTGGCGGTGAGGGCAAGTAGCAACTAACTAACTAACTAACAGGAAGGTGTGTCAGGTTGGCGTGGTGAGGTGAGAGGACAGCCGAGTTGCTGCTGCAGGTATCTGGCTATCTGCTATCATGTCATGTGGGAGGTGGTGGAGCAGAGCTGGGAATTTCAGCTGGAGGTAGTAGGACTGACAGGAGGGCACAGCACGGCGCACAGAGAAAGAAAGCTGGAGGTTTAGGTTTGGAAGGTGTGGTGGCCTTTGTCTTTGGTGTAGGGTGAGAAGAAGAGTGATGAGAGTGGGTGTTGTTGTGTGTGCATTTCCTTGGTGTCTGTTGCCATGCTCTTGATACACATTGTGACTTTGGGAGCTGGACAGGTTGGATATAGAAGAGGAACGAATTTTCGATAAAGAGAAGAGGAAGGAACGGGAGTGGAATCTCCACTTGACAATTCTTTGCATTTTAGGATTGGGTGCTTGCGTGTTTTAGCTGTATTGATAGGATCATCAGCTACATGAGCCATTGAAGAAGATAACTAAACAGAGATCCAAAATACCGTTGTAAAATATTTTAGAGTAAATTACACTTTTTATCCTCTAGCTATGCATTTGTGTAAGGTTTGGACCCCTTCTAAAAGCTATAGACCTTTGTTTTCTGACAGGTGTCCATTGGGTTAGGTGTGAGGTGATGACCGAGGTCTGAAAATATCAGGACGACGACGAGAAATGGAACAGATGAATAAGAGAAGTTTGGACATGATAAGCAATGACAACTCTGATCTTTACACATTTTGTCGTGCCACCTCAATGTAACATGTCTTTTCTATCTAACAAAATAAGCAAAATGCTAAACTAGAGTAAAGCGCGTCCAAAGTCTCCTAGATGGAGAAGTTCCACTAAATGGTGGTAATATGTGTCGCAAATGCATAACTACAGGGTCAAAAGTGAAATTCATTGAGTAAATTCGATTTCAAGACGAAAGGCATTACGCCCTAGTTTAAACTAATGAAGCCTCAAACAATTGAACGGACAAAATGTTGAGGAAAACATATTACAAGGACTACAACTTTACCGCCAAACAACAAATAATTAAGGGTGTTGCGAAGACCGAACTCTTTAAACACCAAAACACTCGTTGACCAAGATTGACGTAGACACAATGCCAAGAGGTAGAGGAAGGGACCATCTTCTCTTCGAACAAGGGTAAGCCTACAATTTGTCATGCCCAAGAGGGCCCTAAGCCCCCTCACCCTGGCTCGGAGGGCGTCGACCAGTCGGAGAAGCTTGCATGGCAACCCAAAATCGGGCCCTCAAAGAAAAAGAGGATTATAACATTACCATTGGTGTGAGCCGTGTGACGACGTGAGCAATGATGTCACCATCTTCCATGAACCACACTATTCCGTCGGAAAATGTATGTCCTGCAATAACAATAAAAAATGAAAACGAACACTTGCATTACACAAAAGGTAGGAATCCATATAAGACGTGTGGTATATATAAAAAATGGTGAGAATATATAAATTTTCTAACTCAAATTATGTGTTGAACGGCATGAAAATAAATTATATGTATTAAACATGGTGGTTAGTAGATAATTGTGTGTGCAAGGACTTAAACTACCAGCACAGTACCGTGCATCTAGCCACCTCAACAAAAACCTGGAAATGTAGGCAAAGCTGATGCACAAAATGAAATCCTATAGTACCCAAGTGGCAAGGAATTATTTGCGGGTCATCTATCAACATTATGCCAACTCATCAAGAACTGTTCGTATCTCCCTTTCTTGTTCATACCCTGGCTCCCACATGCGCCTGTGTTGTGCTGGCAGAAACTTTACATTATAAATCAGTGCTTTATATCATAAATTCTCTATAGCTTGTTACAGGACACACATTAAATAAACCTCTCTGGCTGTTCACTGGGTCCTAAATAATACTACAAGCATATCCAAATATAGCCCGTCGAACTGTAGATATTCCATGGTTATACTTGCAACCATGTACTCTAGAAAGCAAAAATTAGTCATATTTCCAAAGGACAAGATATATAGCCATGAAAGATAGGCAGAAGAAGTATGCATGTGCGGTGATATCAACCTGAGGTTTGTCTCTATGTTATCTTGGCCATATGAATAATTAATCACAATTCATAGTTAATTTTTGAATGACCTGACACATTAACTACAAGTCAAGCACTGCAATCATGGTCAAACTGACGCCAAATATAGTAGTGATACGTACTGAATATACAATGAGTGGCCTTCGTTGTGTTCCCCATCGCCGATTACAAAATGTCACGAGTTGCAAAGCGACAGCCTAACGCGCGATTATAGTAGGCCCCATATTCATATATTGTACTTTATATCAATTATTTTTAAGTAATCTTCTTGATAAAAACAATCGAGGCTGTTTGGTTTTCTGCAACAACTGCCATCGGGCTTAGGTGCACATCAAGAGAGCACCTAGGACCATCTCTGTGTTGGATCCGTGTGCCCATTTCTCGGTCTCACACACATAATTTTCATGTTTTTAACCTCCTTCGAGGCTAATTTTAGTAATAAACCACTGTGAACACTCGAAGTCTCGAACCACATCTTACCTCTAGGGTTGGAGCTAAACTCAATGGTGCTGAACTCAAAAATGTCGGTGCCATTGCGCTTGGCGTGCAGGTTTATGTGGTTGACACGCGGATTGCTTGCCACCTGGCCGGAACGACAACTATGGTTCCACAAGAAAGCCAAAATCGGTGTCAATCCAACAAATGTTCATCAGTGACATTGAATGTAACGTCTACCAAGGTGTGAGATGGCATTTAAGCTTTGAATGTGATCTACCTTCAAAAATAATTTCAAAATTGTCAAAATCATTTTACCTAGCTTCCAACAAAATTTATAACTTTACACTTGCCTATTTAATTTGGAAAAATTATTATGTTTTCATCTTGCTCATAGGCAAAATATTTTATAGAGCAAGTTATCTGCTTCTTCCATCTATGGAGACAAGACCACTTACTCTTTAAGTTAAATGTGTTTAAATTTAATCAAGTTTTCATATAACAATAACAACGTCCACAATGTCTCATAAATATCATATAAAAACAGATTTTATGATAGGCGTAGTGATATGGTTCAGTACCTAACGAGCTCCCATGAGCGCGGATCAATGAAGCACCAATAGCTCTGCTATATCTACTCAAGTCGAATGATGCATAGTATTCCCTCAGATCCATATTAATTGTCATAGTTTTGGTCAAATCTGGTCTATACATATATGTATCTAGGTGTAGATTCGCTTATTTTGAAGAAAAAAACTCTTGCTGAACAAGGGTCTGATAGGGAGCAACAAATCGGCATCTGATTTCTAGCGGTGTCCTTATTTTTATTTCTTGAGTTTGTTAAAGTCTTGTGTCATCATAGTCCTTTACTTTATCTAAAATAAAATTTACAGTAGTCTAAACAATTTATCTGTAGGTAATCATACAAATATATCTACCACATAAAGTATATGATAATTACGGTAACTTATTTATTGGCAACTTAAGAGGTAATGTCACCAACATTTGTGAGTTTAAAACCAAACGCAATGGCACCAACATTTTTGTAGGAGTATAGATTAGTAGTGTTGCTACCACTAGTAGAGATTTGCTTATAGCCAGCCCCCTTATCGCCGGTGAATCCATATTTCGTTCGCCCGGATTAACGAATTTCAAGCCAGCTGCGTTGTACCCCCGATGAATCTGCCTGTGTGCGCCGGGATAGTCAAAATACCGTCGGCGAATAGGCCTCCGATTCGCCGAGGATAAGACCGACCAGGCCCACCCCGGGAGGGCCAGCCCCTATTCACCGTTACCCCCGGCGAATAGACCAGAGATGCGCGAGGGATAAGGGGTGTATCGCTGATGAATTGAGAGCCCATGCGCCGGGGACAATAATTTAAAAGTTTCAAAAATGAAATTCACATTTAAAAAAATATCGCCGGCGAATGGAGGCCTTATGCGTCGGGGATAGGGGGCTACCCCCAGCGCACCTTGCTACTGCGTCGGGGATAATGGAATTTTTATTTCCAGCCACAACACCCCATAGATCGCTTTTTTAGTTTGCCAAAAATAGTAGAAAATGATAAAAAAATTCAAAAAAAATAAAAACTTCAATATTTTCATATATTATGTGTTCTACTCGATACGAAAAATAACAAATTTGAATTTCAATATATTTTGCAAAAAATGTTATGTCACAGTAAAAAGACGATAACTTTTGCATACGACGTCGGATTGAAAAGTTTTTTATATGAAAAAGTATCTACGTGAAAGGGAAAATAGACTTTTTTGCACTTTTAGATTCGTAAAATTTTAAGATTTTTGGGATTTTTGAATTTTTGTATTCTTTATCATTTAGTTGGGATTTTTGATATTTTTTGAGGTTTTTGAATTTTTTGAGAGTTTTGAAATTTTTGGAATTTTTTTGAGATTTTTGGAATTTTTTTAGATTTTTACACACACTCACACACACACACATACACACATTCACATACTCTCACACACACTCTCACACACAAGGCTTATAAGGATTGAAAGGGTAATAGTATTAATAAGGTATGATGGGTGTAGGGGCTAGCACATGCAAATGGAATGAAGAAGTTAAGCGTGATTGGCCTAGAGCAATGTAAGAATGGGTGACCGAGCAGGAAATTGTAATTTTGGTGTGAATTGAGGACATTCAAGATGTGATAAAATGGTCACAAAAATCTTATATTTATAGTTTTTAATATTAGTTAGGTTTTCAGAATTTTAGATTTTTTTTAATTTTTTTGGATTTTTTGAATTTTTATCCCCGGCGAACCACTTTTCTTGTTCGTCGGGATAACTTTTATCCCCGACACACAGAGTAAATTCGCCAGGGGTATTTTTTATCCCCGACGCACTGAGTAAATTCACTGGGGATAAGCCTTTCTGGTGCGCCAGGATAAGCTTTTCCCTACTACTATATTAGTAAAAATGGTGCTGGTTTAGAGGTTGAGAAATATGTGTGAATGATAAAATATTTGTGCATAGCCTAAGGGAACTTTGAATTATTTATGAGAATGGAGAACTTTTTAATTTGAACAGTAATGTCTGCTAGATTAATAAACTTGAAAATTTGTAAGTACTCCCCAATCAAAATTAATTGATGTTTTACCTTTCGCATACATCAAACTTCCTTAAGCTTGACCAAGTGCATCCATACATAATAAAATATAGTTGTGAATATAGACATATTTTTCTATAGTCTTAATCATAGATAGAGAAGTTTGGTTTAGAATAAAGATGGAATTTCGATTAGTTTGGAACAAAATGAGTGTTCAAGTTTCCTATATCTTGAGATTAACTCTCTTTTAGAATGAAACATCCTCCGATGTGGCCCGCGAGTTAATTAGATAAATATTATAGGTTTTCTCTAAAAGAATGTACCATACGCCAGTGATGGACCATGGATGGATTTGATAATATTAAGGTTATATTTTATAAATCTTTTTACTGAACGGCCGGCCCTCGTGGCCTCATGGACGGGTGTGATATTATCAACAGTTGATACCATCCTTATACTATGGCTGCTCCAAAAATATCAGTATATCTAACTTGACGGGATGATCGCAGATTAGCAAATCACCCATGGCTCAACTATTTATCTATCGTCCTGCAAAGATGCATGGTACTCCCTCTGTCCCCGTGTATAGGTCTTGTACGTATCCCTGGGTTGCCATTTTAATCAATGTAATATATGTTATATATTACAAAATATATATCACTAAAAACTTTAGATTATGTACTTTCTAATGGTATAATTTTTATATTATAAAAATTATATTATATTTGTCAAAATGATGATCTAGGGGTACGTGCAAGACCTATACACCGGGACGGAGGGAGTACTATTTTTTGCACGTATTATGTCAATTTAATCGGGTAGCTAGGTCCGAGAACACATGTGATTCATGCATTCAACTATAATTATTAATGTTGCTACTAACAATAATGGTGCTCATCTAGTGGGTGAGAAATATTGTGTAATGATAAAAGGTCAATCCAAAAGCTGAGAGGAAATTTTTAGTTGAATGATATTATGTACCTGACCAATAAAGATGAAAGTGGGTAAGTAACTCACTCCAGAAATAATTAAATTAAGTATTAGCTTCTTCTATGTCAAAATTCATTTAAGGTTGACCATGCATAACTATAGAAAAAAAATATTACAAGTTTGACCAAGTCCATTGAAAAAACATATTAACTTCTACAAACAATCAGTTTCCTTATGTTCACCATAAAACATATTTTGTATACTATATATATATTCACATATCGTTTCCATAAATTTAGTTAAATATATAAGTTTGGCTTGCTATAAGCTGGAACTTCAACTAATTTGGGATGGAAAGAATTTTTGACGAAAAGGACCAGCCCTGCTAATGAAATGCTAAAAAAGACCACCTGCCAAAAAAATTGTCAAAAAAGACCATCCCTTAGTGGCGGCATGTCTGGGCAAGCGACATGTGTCACTTGCCGCCTGGGCCAAAGCCGGCATGCACCTGCCGCCACCCCCAAAACCGGCAAGCTGACTTTCGCCACCCGAGTGGGCCCTGCCGCCTGGGCTGAATCCGGCAAGCTGACATAGCATGCTGCCATGTCAGCTTGCCGGATTCAGCCCAGGCGGCAGGGCCCACCCGGGTGACGGAGATCGACGGCGACGGCTGTCAAGCCAGCTTGCCGGCTTTGGGGGTGACGGCAGGTGCATGCCGACTTTGGCCCAGGCGGCAAGTGACATGTGTCGCTTGCCCAGACATGCCGCCACCGAGGAGTGGTCTTTTTTGACAATTTTTTTCATAGGGGGTCTTTTTTGATAATACGGTGGCACAGGTAGTCTCTTCTGTCAAAAATTCGGATGGAAAGGTACTCAAGTTTTTGTACATTGAGATTGTGGTAGTGGTGCCTCCAACTCTAGCACAACAAGATCGTTGCATCTCGATTATACCACTCACATATAGTCTCATCCACTCCATGTGTAGTGTTCTTTAAGAATTGTGTGGGCCAGAAACGATAATTGGCTATTTAATAGGAGAGAAAATAGTAAAAAAAAACTCAAACTAATCTCTTGCAAAATGAGAAATGCCTAAGAGGATATAGTTAAATGCATGAGAGTATCTTCTTGGATGAGAATAGCCAGCTCGTTGGCAAGCATCGGCTTGCTATATTACAAAATGCGTTGTAAGTTCATCTATGTTGCGTGGGAGAAGTTCTTCTCCTACGCGACATAAATGAACACATCGATCGGTAACAAACCGTATATCTATTCTTATTGAGGCGACGGCGATATGGAAGACGTTCGAGACGCAAATTTTGTCCCGTGCTACCTCTCTAGTAATTGAAAAGCCCCGGCATAGCCGCAAGACTGTCTGCAGGTGAGTGTGTCGGCCATGCATTAAGGAACATTATTCCATAATTAACGGAACACAATTTGAGATTAATTAAGCATCAGAACCGACAGAAGAAGCTAGCTAGTGTCGTGTGTGTGATGTGTATTGCTAGGTAGGCAGCCGTTTTCACCTTTGATAAAGCCTAGCTAAGTGGTTGCCTAATCGATCGATCAAGAGAGGTAACTGCTTGATGCTAAGCTAGCCAGGATGTTTCCTTTCCTCCTTTAGTTTGCCTTTCTCTTTCCCCTTGGAGACGAAAGGCATATCCATGGTGGGATTTTCTTTTTTTTGGTTTTGCGATGCCCATATGGGAGAGAGAGACACACACGCACACACAGTACTGACGCACATACCCACCGTGTAAATTCATGGAACACTGACGCTGTGTATGTACATATGGAACTCACGAGCAATTGTACGTCCGGGAACACACAGCATGCATGAACATGTACGTGCTTGTGCGAGTGTAAATATCTTCCCTTCTCGTGAGCTGCTTTAAACCATTTGGAAATATAGACATACTATGGGGACTATCTGTCAACACCCTTCTTTTGCAAATGTACTCAACGGTAGCAGAAACGTGATTAGTGGCATTCCCCTGCAAACAATTTAAGTACTTATAATTGGTATGCCAACACCTCAACAACAACGACCACCGCACAGATAAACTCGAAAGACAATGAGGAAACTATATATGTTACTCAATAGAAGGTTCAAACACATATTAAGCATGAGACAAGACCGATCACAGGTTCTAACATATACTCCATCCGTTTATAAATATAAGATGTTTTAGCTTTGTAAAGCAAATATATTTTGACATCTTTTAGTGTGTAGGTTCACTGAAATATACACACTAAAACTTGTCTAGATACATTTGCTTCACAAACTTAAAACGTCTTATATTTATAAACGGAGGGAGTAGTTGCGTGTCCCTGGTAGAAAACATTCTTGTTCCATCTAGGAGCATGGTGGCGGTATGCTCGTTTGCTGAACCAGCTTATCATGCTTGAAAAACAGAGAGCAATTGACTGAAGGATACGCCGAGAAAATGTTGTGGGTGTCCACTGAGCAAGCTTTAAATTTATCTTGTTTAATCCGAGGTGCTATTCTGACGGTCATTCTTTTAAGCACTGGAGACCATTTGAATATCAGTCTCAAGAAATCAATCTCACGATCTCCTCCTCTGAAGTTGTCGATTTCCACTTCTGCAAGATTATGCAAGGAGATACTTTGTCTTCTCCAGTTCCTGGGCTCATCACAAGGACAATTTTCAATACATTCTTGTGGTCCTGACATCTAGAGCATGAAAAAAACATTACAATGGATTTTGAGCAAATAGTATGTATATAAGACACAGGTGGGCATCATGAAAATTTACCTCATCCCAAGGTAGGATGACCTTAAGACTTTTGATAGCATTTTGAATGTGAGGCGCACCGAAAAGGCGCAACAAAAATGCTCCGTAAACATGTCCTCTTGGGCTGATATCTAGTTTCAACACAGAAAAGGTGCTAACTGGAAGTTTTTCTATCTCGTTCTCAAAGTTCATCGCTGCATCCAAGCGATGCTGCAAAACAATAAAACTATTTAGCATGCCTCAAATACCACTTAGAAGTTAGAATTAATTTAGGTGGAAAATTCGGCAGAATCAAAAAGAGGACACGCAAGAGACTTACAGAGGCATATACGCTCAAGGATATGACATGAGTATGTAGGTGAGCGTCTTCTGCGTCATTGTTGAGCACCCCATCTTTGCATTTGTAGCTGTCTGCCGTCACTAACCTTAGCATTCGAAGCACCCAAAAACCAAACATAAGAGCCAACTCTGTATAGAAGTAAGACCATGATATTTCCTCAATCAGTGGCGCCGAGATGGAGACGCTAAGAGCTGTGCTGCCATGAACATTGAGCTTCAGTTGTTTAAGCATAGGGGTCATGATGTCTATGGCTTGACATTTCGAGTCTGTATCGACACATATCTCAAGCTCCTGCAGCAACGCCGAGTGGATTGTAACGTCCCATGTGAACATATCTGCGGTCACTACACTCTAAGAACAGTATCCGGCATTGTATGATATCGTGCGTCATAAGGGTGATACAATTGCCCATGTTTTGGAGTCTGATCCTCCAAATGTGACGTTCAGGAGGAATTTATACGGTTCTAGACTTGTTTCATGGGAGAACTTGCTTCAACGCTTGGCTTCTGTCCAATTAACAGATGGGAAAGATGAATTTCAATGGAATCTATATGAGAATGGAAAGTTCTCGGTGGCTTCTATGTACAATGCGCTTATTTAGTTCTAGATAATAAGAACATCTGGAAGATGAAGATCCCACTTAAAAACAAAATATTTGCATGGTATCTTTGCCGAGGGGTTATTCTTACCAAAGATAATCTTATTAAGCGGAATTGTCATGGAAGTAAAACATGTGTTTTCTGTTCTCATGATGAGACAATAAAACATTTGTTTTTCCAATGCAACTTTGCACGTTCTATATGGTCAGTCATCCAAGCGGCTTCGGCTTGTATCCACCAACTAGTATTGCCAATGTCTTTGGGAATTGGGTACATGGTATCGATAGCAAATACAGAATTCTTCTTAGGGTGGGAGCGATGGCACTAATTTGGTCGCTATGGCTATGTAGAAATGACAAAGTCTTTGATAATAAATCATCTTCTCTCTTGCAGGTTATCTACAGATATACGGGCACTCTCCGACTATGGTCACAGCTACACCGCTCGGAGGATCACGACCTCTTTTCGGAGGTGTGCACGCGCCTGGAGGATACGGCGAGGGACCTTTTCTCGCATCATGGATGGCAGCATAATCTGCGGATTGGCCCTCCACCAGCTTAGGCGTTTTATAATTTCTCATTCTGATATGTAATTCGTCTACTTATTTCTTTTTTAGAACTGTTTGAACCTTGTTTGAGTCGGCTGTGTGCATCATCGCAATGCAGAGGCCGGGTGTAATACTTAACTTTTAAGTAATAAAGCCCATTTTTTTTAAAAAAAATATCTGCGGTCACCTTGAGCACGCGTAGGCGTGGGCAGCGGCTGACCAGTTTGACAAGGTTCACCAAGGTGCAGCACGTTAGGGACAGCCTCTCGAGCTCGAGAACTCGCCGTCCGGCAATTGTGTCAAGCGGGCGGTGTACAAGCTCATCTCGATTGACATGGCATGCGGAAAGCAAGGCAGGTCAAGATTAACCCATTCGCCGAAACCGCAATCGAAGACGAGCTCTTGTGGAGAGAGCCTAGCCGCGGCGCCGAGAAGGGAAGCAAAGCGAGCGCCGCTGATTCTGTGCCTCCCATCAGTGTGATCAAATTCGATGCCGAGACGGGACACGGCAAGGCCGAGTGCTGCCGCTGCCTCGAGTGCGGCGAGCGCCGCCTCGAGAGAGCCGGTCTCAACGCCGCGGAAGGAGACCCCGAGCACCCGAAGGTGTGGGCAGCGGTTGAGAAAGGCGCCGAGGTCGACGATCTTGCCGGAGATGGACAGCGTCGCAAGTGCGGGGAGCTCGCCCGTTGGCGGCAGCTTGATGGGGAGGAACCGCGTATCCAACTCGATCGAGGTGGCGCGGCGGAAGCAAGGCAGCACGATGGTGACAGGACGGCCTAGTTTTATCATGTGAAGCTCCGGTAGGATGAAGATGAGCTCCTCCGGAGAGAGCCGCGCGGCGGCACGCAGCAGCGACTTGGCGCGGGAGTCGTCGAGCTTGCACGAGGTCGACTTGAGACGGATGTCCAGGAGGGACACGGCGGCGGGGAGACCGACGCGGGAGAGCGCCGCCTCGATCTCGCCGGCCGGGATGTCGTGGAAGGTGAGACCGGGGAGGCGAGTCCAGAGGCCTCGCCACCGGCGCGACAGGAGGCCGGTGCGCGCGGCGGCGAGGGCACAGCGCAGGCGCACGAGGACCTGGAGGAGCATGTCGTCCGGAAGGGCGCTGAGGGGGTCAGCTCCTCCGCCTGGACCACGCTCGGAGCCCTCTCCATGCGGCGGCGGCGGCGGCGGCGAGCGCCTGAGGCGGCGGCTCGATTGCAGTTCCATCCTGGGCGAAAAAATGCGAACCCTCCCCAAACAACTCGCTGGCAAAAATACCATGCTCACGCGGCACGGCCCACACTGACCCAAGTCTTAACTGTCACTGCTCACAGCCCAGAGTTACCCAAGCCCGAACATCACGGCCCACGAAGCAACCCTGTCCATTCAGGAACGTTGCAAATTGCAACAGAAGGGTTGACGACATAGTTGCAATTTTAGCCAAAATCTCATGATATATATTACAAATGCTCGTGCGAAATGCTTTACCTTTTCCTGAAGATGGACCCGTTTTTGACACTGCAGGTGCATCGACAACCGCCTACAACATCGACAACCGATCAAGCACATCTCCGATTCAAGCCGCAAGCACAAGGCCAATGTCGCATGCGCACATGCATAGGGGATCAGGATGGGTTCGCTCTACATCAAAGCAAGTCTAGGCCGTCTACACCAAGCCGATCTGCTCCGATCTACGCCAAGTCGTCGTGCGCCTCTATATCAACCTTGGCATCGACACATCTCCGGCTACTCCTCATCATCGACCGCGCCGGATCGTCTTTGCCAACATCGACCGGGGTATCCGCCCCGAGTATGCGCCTCGCCATCAACTTTTTCGCATCTACTTCGTCTACTCCGACGCGGCGAACAACTTTTTCGCATCGACCGTTACGAAGTTCTTCTCTGCTACCTCCACCGGCTCTGGCGCGCATGGCTCATGATGGTCCCTTTCTTCGCACGTCCGGTATTGGCAACACCAACACGTGCCTTCATCCCCGACACGCTCCCGAGTCTGGCAAGCTCGACACTGTGGGTCGAATTATCTTTGGCTCAACGACGACATCGACCATGACAACATCAACCTCATCGACTTCATCTACGGCGACTACATCACCAATGGCATCATCGACCACGACTACAGCGCCCTCACTCCCGGCTACATCGACCTCGGCAACAAGGGCTACCACCTCACCTCCGGCTTATGTTCTAGTCAGACCGTCCGCGTCATTACCGATCCGACTGCAGGGGGTGTTAGAGTATATCACGTATTGGCTAGATTAGGTAGTTTAAATATTGTAATCCTATTCTATCTCTACTAGGTTTCTTAGTCTCCAAGTTTGGTACTACTCCCTCCATTCCTTAATATAAGGCGTATAGTTTTCCTACATGAATATTAACGCATATGCTAAAAGGGCAGATTTTGATACTTTTAGACGTTAATACTGGTAGGTGATTGATGGGAGGATAGAGGAAAAATAGAGAAATCTCTATATCTTATCTCTCCTAATCAGATTGACTTCTAAATTGTGTAAAAATATCACACAATTTCGCCATATACCTTATACTCTGAAATTTTTCACAGAAAACTATACACCTTATATAAAGGAACGGAGAGAGTACTATATAAATAGCCCAAGAGGCTCATTGTAATCACCGAATCAAGAATAATACAATTACTATTCCGCAATCTATCAAGTTCCGGAGACTGAAGGCACCGCAAAGTGCAGGCTTTTCCTAGGAGATCTTCAGCGAAACTCAAGAGAGACAGAAACTTACATGCACACCCAGCTATACTATATCTACTAGCATCTCCCAGCTGCGTGATGAAGAATTGAAGATGGAATGAAATTTGGAAGACGAAACTTCACTACACACCCAGCGCGCCGTGCAAAACCGAATAGCAACTATAGGGTTGAATTAAGAACCCATAGCGCAAGTACGCTCTTTGGATTCATTTCTGACTTAGTGTAAGGTGGAGATGTGGAACTTGGAGAGCCCCTCTCTCCTCGCTCTCGCTCTCCCCCTTCCCTCCTTGAGAGTCTCTGTCGGCCCGCCGGCGCCCCTCTCCCCCTCCTCCGGTGGCCTCACCGGCCGGAGTGACTGGGAGAGGGGCGGCCGGCCCCCTTGTACAGTCTGTAGTCTAGGTTCCTTTAGAAGGTTTGGCGCTATGCCATCTGGGAGCTTCAAGCCGGCGTCGACGGGTGGTGTCGGTCGGTGGCGGGGTCTCTCCCCTCTCCGGCGTCCATGGAGGACGGCGGGCAGGGCCAGATCCGGCCGGAGCTCTTCCAATAAGCCCGTTTTTCTTGGGAGATCTTGGTCCCAACCTCAGGTCCTGCGTTCCCTTTTCGAGCTCGTCATGGGGACGAGGGAGGAGGGGATCCGGCTGCTCCTGGTGGAGGTGGCCTCGATCTGCAGTGGAGGATTCCGCATCATCATCTGGTTCATCTTTCAGCTGGCCATGGTGGTCGGGTTGGGAGATGGCTGGGCTCGTTGCCTCCTCTGCTCTATGTCGTCTTTGTCCTGCTGCTCTCTTCCTTGCTGGCCAGCCATGGCGGCGAGGAGCTGGAAGAGGGTAGCAGTGGCACGGGCGGCTATCTCCCGCGCGCTGCTCGGACGCGTCTCCTCCTGGCAGCTGGGCCGCTGGTCTGCCGAAGCCCTCATCTCCGCCTGCCTCCTCCCGCCCGTGGCTGGTGCGGGGGTCTCGACGGCAGGCCTCTTTTCTCCGTCGGCGGCGGTGGAGTGGCGCCCTCTGCATCATCTATCTAGCATCGCTGGGGTTGGAAGCCCCCTTCTTCGAGCACCACCTTGACGGCAGGTCAAAGCCGTTCTGCATCCAAGGTCTTTCGAGGACCTATCCTTAAGCCGGCCAAAAGCTCCGGCGAAGTAACCTCCACGGTGAGGCCCTTTCCGAGATTGGCTACCGCATTCAACGTCGGATTGAAGGCAAGTGGTTTCGTCCCCGTGTTCATCCTTGATGGCGGTTGTCCAGATCTCCGGCTCGACGGTGGTAATAGAGGAGGACATGTTTGCTATGTTAGATTTTTCAGGAAGGTCTTTTCTACAAATATCAGGGACCCATGTGTTATTTCTATTCTCATGGGGTCCTTTGTAATAATTTGTACTGTCACCGCTTATGCTTAACGTGATGCTTCCAGACCCTTCGGGGCTTTTCTTGTTAAAAAAAAAGATGGAGATGTAGGGCCCGTTTGAATTGTGGCCGGCGGCTACCACACAAAAAATTAGCGTTGACTGGTAGTACAAGCTGAGTGTTTGGATTGAAGCCCTTTCTTAGTAGCCGTGCCAAAATTTTGGTTCGCTAGTTTAGATCCGCGCCCAGAGACCACGCGCTGGTGGAACGGTGGCGAGCGAATTCCTTGCCAAAAAATTGCTTGTCCCGATTTGGGCATTTGGCGTGGCAGGTGCAGGTGTAACCTAAACATGCATGCCCGTAATACGCGAGGCACTCTTCCGTTGTGGAGTTCACGCATTGTGTAGAGATGGACACTTCGATTCTCTTTGGTTGAAAGAGTGAACGAAGTGCATGACGAAAAAGAACACAAAGGGTGTGCCTCGTGTCAGTCCATAGGTGATGGCGTGCCGTTCAAACTACAAATGCAATCATGGACGGTTACAGGCATGCCCAACGTTTATATCTACGAAGTTTGAAGCGGAGATGTGCATACATGTGAATACTAGATGGGATTTGGTTAACCATTTATCTTCCAAACCTGAATAACCTTTTTGTGTAAAAGGATAATATAAGTTATTCATTAGGTTATTAGGGTTTAAATGGTGAACCGTTGGTTATTAAGGTTTGAACCATTTTTTAATTTATACAATGCTAATCTAGCACAACTAGTTAGAATAGGAGAACATATTATTATAGCATATGTGAAATATTCGCTTAGTTCGTCAGCTGAAAGGCTCTATGAAAAAAATAAATGTGACCTTTACTGAAAAGTTCACAAGTATATCCAAATTTCACAATTCAGATGACAAATTTTTACATGAATCAACACTAAAATAGTCCGACAAGTTCAAGAACACTCTTACTAGGGTTATAGCATTGATCTCGGAAATAACAATACAAATAAAATCGTCCGACAAGTTCAAGAACACTCTTACTGTTGCCGCGGGTGGGAAGGGTGGGTTAGGTCACTGTTGCTGCAGCCTATGGGGAAGGGTGGGTTGGGTCGCTGTTGCTAACGCGACAAGTTCAAGACAACCGCCGGTAATAATCAATACTAGATCATGATGGCGCATGTTGTCGCGCCCATCTACTTTTACACTCTTGATCGATAGGATATTTAGAAGCTATGGATAAAATTTTGTAGCAAAAGTGACATTTGGTAAGCAACCATGCATGCAAAATTATGAAATGTACATCCAAAAAATTATACTGCCAAAAACCGTCTAAGAAACCACGCACCTTCGGACATGGTGTTTTAGCTACTAAAGGCACCTATTATTGAAAATATATTTTTAATGCTTTTCAAAATGTCAAAAAATAGGCAATAATACTTGGGTGTACATCTGCACATTCTATCTTCACCCATAAACTTTTGCGGATAAAAGATTATTTCGTGGCATGTGTGAAATGACAAAAAGAAATGTCACGTAAATAGTAGTTTTGAAGTACAAAAAATTGTTATTAGCATTAAGCACATCCGGTCCGGTGTTGTGTCGTATACGGAATGTATACGTGTGTCCGGGTAGGATTAGTTGATCTTCTAGTCGGTTACGAGTCCTAGTTTTGCATATATATACGTGTGTATCTTGGCGGAAATTCAATTTGGCTCCCATGTGCATATGTTCCCTATGCCAAAAATATATATTTCCGAGTATCAAAAAATTCAAACGAAAAATTTCACATATACATCTTCATAATCCATATGCGTTCGTAAAAGTTTTGCGAAAAAATGACATTGCATGTGGTTGGTGTAAAAAAGACAAAACATGTATAATACAATGTCTTATTTTTAGCATCGAAATTTATCTTTTTTACGTAGGCCAAATGACAAGTCCGTTTTTCGTAAAACAACTTTGTGCACACACAACATGTGAAGACGTACGTGTGAATTTTTCGTTTGAATTTTTTTAACATTTCAAAATGTGTCAAATATTACATCCAAATAGTTCTTGCGTGCGTGTGTTCTCGGCGAGGTGCAAGTCGCCGGAATCAATATCGATACATACGTGAGCTAGCTGCATGCAAGAAACTTGTGTGCCTACTTAGCCTATACGTACGTGTACGTCTCGCCAGAGTTAATCGAGTTGCTTGCTACTACGTGCGCGTATCGCCGGAAAGTACTCGGCGAGTTAACGCGGTGTATCGGGCCAATTCCAACAATTGGTATCAGAGCCCGAGATTCGTCGTCCGTGATTTTCTGAAAGTCCTAGAAGATTATGGCGATGGTCAAGGTTGGCGAGAACTCGGGATCGGCATCGGTGGTGGAGATGGTGGGGGCGGCTTTGTATCCGCGCCTCAATCGCAAGGACTACGGGCTTTGGGCCGTCAACATGGAGGTGGCCATGGAAGCTCAGGAGATTTGGGAAGCCGTCGATCCAGGCGGTGGTGAGTACGCCAAGGGAGGCGCGAAGTACCGGAAGGATCACCAAGCTCTAACGGCGCTCTATTCCGTCGTACCGAAGGACGTGTTACAGCACCTTGTCGGAAAGAAATCGGCGAAGGATGCTTGGGAGACGATCGAGATCTCGCACCAAGGTCATGCCCGCGTGAAGGAAGCGCATCTTCAAAGTTTGACAAAAAGCTATGAAGATCTGAAGATGGAGGAAAGCGAGACGGTTGATCAGTTTGCCGCCCGTTTCGTCACCCTCATCAACGGAATCAGGGGATATGGCGAGAAGTTGGATGAGGTCAAGAACGTCAGAAGATTCTTGCATGCCGCACCGGCACGCTATATGTAGATCGTTACGTCGATCGAACAATGTCTCGACCTGAATACACTGACGGTTGAGGATCTCGTCGGAAGGTTCAAGGCCCATGACGAAAGAATCCGGCTTAACTTCGGCGACCCGGAAGAGAGTGAGCACTTGATGCTCACAAAGCAGCAGTGGATGACTCTTTCAAAAGAAGCGCAAGGAGGATCCACGAGTGGCGGCAAGAAGAAGGAGAAGGAACGCTCAGCGAGAAAGTACGTCGCAGAGCAGGAGGACGATGACGAAGCTCCGCCGCGGAGGAAGTTTGACATAAAGCAAATAAGGTGTCATAACTGCGGCAAAGCTTGGTCACTTCAAGTCTGATTGCCGAGAACCACCGAAGGAGAGGGCTCTTATGGCCCAGAATGGAGATGATGGACCCATGATGATGATGCTCGAGGAGTGCGAGCAGATGGACAAGGAGGATTTAGCTCTTCTGACGCTGACTATGGAGATTGTGAAGCTCGTAGAAGAGAAGGTTTACCTTCATGACAAGTGGGGGACAAAGACGGGTGACAACGTTTGGTGCCTCGACACGGGCGCAAGCAATCACATGACCGGCGACATGGCCCTATTCTCCAAATTAAATCTCTCGGTGGGAGGCACCGTTCGGTTTGGTGATGGAGCGAAGGTCAGCATCGCAGGACGAGGCAATGTTCTACTTGAGTTGCAGAGTGGTCATAAGGTACTCACTAGTGTGTACTATGTTCCCAAGTTGGAGAGAAATATTATCAGTCTTGGACAGTTCACAGAGCGTGGATGCAAGATTGTACTCGAGGAGAACTATCTATGGGGATATGATCGTCAAAGGCAGCTTATCATGAAGGTGGAGAGATCGAAGAACAGACTCTACTATCTTGACTTGGATCGGGTGGATCCAATATGTGATGGATTTCTCGTCGAGGAGCAACGGAGTGCCCCATTCTCACGTGAATCCATGCATATCACGCAAGCCGCAATTTGCGAGGGAGAAAACAGCAGGCCACCATGGCCAGAAGGAGATGAACTGAAAGAAAAAAGTCTTGCTAGAAGAGGATCCGCCAAGAGATCCAGAAACAGAAGGTCTACATGAAGCTAGTCCAGCAAGCAGGCCGGATGACCGCAGCCCTTGTGCTGCTCTAACCGGACCAGGAGAGAGTAGTGATCTAGCTAGATCGGTTGGAGGGATGCCAATTCAGTTGGAAGCTAACACTCTAGCAAAAAGAAAGACACGTTACCTGTGTTTGGAGCTTCTTAATCTAGCTGTATGTGAGCTAGCTTGTACGTGGGTGCGGTATGGCCAAAAGAATCGGCCAGAATCAAATCCATCAGACAAGTTAAGCAGCCCGAGCGTTGTGAAGTCAGGACGCGCGTCAAGGAGGCCATCCAGCTCATGTGTTGTGTGGCCAGAAAGAAGCCAAGACCTAGGAAGTGATGAACGTGAGGAGACTAGGCCAGAAGCACCGCTAGGGACTCACGTCCTAGAAAAGATAGGAAAAGGAGGAGGGCTCAATACCCTAGCAAGAAAAACAAAAGAAGAGTATGTCGTATCAACTCCGACAACATTGGAGACGAGACGACTATGGCGCACGCGAGCATATATGCGACGTGCGTTGGACTGCTATCCGAAGAAAGTGCTTCGGACGGTAAATCCGGTGAAGTTGAAGAACAAAAACCAATGTTCATCCAGCAAGGGACCGGTGAAGATCAAAGACGTGGACAAGAAAGACAATCAGTGTCAAGCCATGGAGAAGCCGGCGAAGCTAAAGTCGGTGACATGGGTGCTACGAGGGACGACGAAAGCAATGTCGACGAGAAAGATCAAGATGGCAAAAGCAGCCGAGGGTAACACCTACGCGAAGTAAGTGGCGTATTTGGGACCCAGGTCGAAATGAAGCGGTCGTGCTTAGGGAGGTGATTGTTAGCATTAAGCACATCCGGTCCGGTGTTGTGTCGTATACGGAATGTATACGAGTGTGTCCGGGTAGGATTAGTTGATCTTCTAGTCGGTTACGAGTCCTAGTTTTGCATATATATACGTGTGCACCTTGGCTTGTAATCAGTACCCAGAAATCAAAAGAAAGAAAGACACGCTCGATATGGGCGTGTGGCAATCCAAATAGTTCTTGCGTGCGTGTGTTCTCGGCGAGGTGCAAGTCGCCGGAATCAATATCGATACATACGTGAGCTAGCTGCATGCAAGAAACTTGTGTGCCTGCTTAGCCTATACGTACTGTACGTCTCGCCGGAGTTAATCAAGTTGCTTGCTACCGTCGGAAAGTACTCGGCGAGTTAATGCGGTGTATCGGGCCAATTTCAACAACTTTTACATAGGTCACAAAAAAGTTTGTTCTCACGAAACTTTATGAGTAAACATAAAATGTCTATATGAACTCCAAAATATTTTTTTTAGAACTTTTAGTCATTTTAAAATATATGTTTTGGACAGTGGGTGCATCTACACTCATGAGCCAAAGTGCAACTCCACGGTACCGTCATTCTTTGACATCGATATTACGAAGGTCGCGGCGACGGCGGATACGAAGCTTCTTAGGTCCTCGGCATGGATATTACACTATTTTCGAACTATACAGGACAGCTGCATGTTATGCATTAAGAAAGAAAGAGCAGCCTAGGAAAGCTGGAAGTACATAGGAGAGAAATCCCAAGCCGCACAAACACACACAACAAACCCGGCAGTCACATGTCACACACGACCCTTGCCTAACCAAAACCCGTACAAGCGACCACAGAGAAACAGCAAGGTGGGAGGAGAAACGAGAAAGGTCAGCCGACCCATATGATGCTTGCCGAGGCCCAAAGATCAGCGTCGACTTTAAGTTGATCAACGACCTGCTGAAGCAGTTTGAAAACGTTCTCGAAAATCCCTCGATTCCTCTCGCACCATATTGTCCAGACGACCAGAATCACAAGCGAATTTAGACGTGTCTTGAGTCGCCATGAAGAATTCTTCTTGAATTATTCAACCAAACATTCAGCTTAGACCTTAGGGCTGGTGGCCAGCGCAACCAGCGGGAGGCCTGCCCAGCTTAGCGCCTTGCTCCGTATGATGTTCCCGACTGCAAACCCCATGAAAAGAGGATGAGCATCCTCGATTGTTTAGTTGCAGAAGACGCATTCCATTCCAGGCCATGTTCTGGTTCACTCCTCAGCCCAACTGTTCATCTGCTGGACATCAGTAAGCCAAACCCAGATTTTGGCCCAAAACACCACAGTGGTTAGTGATTAAAAAAATTCGAGAATCTTTTAAAATTTCCTAAAAGTTGATTAAGAAATTCTAGTAGAAGAAACACCACAGTGGTTAGTGATATTTGGATGGAACATGCCACCAAGCTCTTTTGCAGTGCGATCTACATATGAGAAAAAACATAAAGATTTTGTTTCGAACTTACAAATACACATTTCTCTTTCTGAAAATACATTTGAAACAAGAGCTTTGTATTTGAAACAAGGAGTTAGGAGTCATTGCACTCTAGAGCATGCGAAATACATACAAGCATATGAAATATGAAAAGTATGAGAAAATACGAAGGACATTTTCAGATGAACTCCTACAGGTCCGACTCCAGGCTCTAAAACAATATATGCCTGTCAAGCGTGGGCAACCCGTATCATTCCACAGGGGCTACCGTCTGTTGCATGATCATCATTGCACGAATGTCGATGCACCACAACAGCACAGCTCGTCAGTCTTGTTCGTACGCAGGGACTACTTGTCTGCCGACGCATGAAAGGTTGTCGTCTGCTACATTCGAGTGAGTGAGTACGAGTACGACGCCTACCAGCACGAGCTTGAGCTAACTCCAAGGCTCCAATAATGGAGGAGAGTAGCAGTAGATCTGGGCGAGCGACGCATTCATTCCAGTTCATCGCTGCAGATATCACTGCACTGGCCGGGCAGATCCTCGCTCTCTGAGTGCTGTCACTGCCGCTGCCACGTGCTGTGTGTTCCCTCAAACAAGAAACCATTCATAATTCTACAGAATTTTTGAACTTATTCCACCTGAAAACAGTCTGAATTTGACACGAATCCTGGAAGCATGCAGTTCATTTTTTTCACATGGATCCTGGAAAATAGCTCCAAGGCTCTAGTTTCATTCCGTAAGTGTTTTTCCGGGGCCTCAAATTGCTGGAAATTCAGGCTGTTGATTCATCATGTCATTCGATAGAATTTTTTCCAGATTTGCTACAACAGCTGTCTTATTGCACTCCACAAAGAGATTTACCCGGAAGCGAAGAGGAGCTCCGGTCGAGTCAAAGAATCGCAGGTAAAATCTGAATAAATAATACTATTGCCTGGGGGGAGATCTCCTGAGGATAATTCATGACCCCCAAAAACCAAAACAAAACTGAGAGAAAGAAAAAAAAAGAACCGAGTGTAAGCAACCTTCTTCCTTTTCCTTTCATTTTCGCCACATTTACATAACTCCCAAGTCCCAACATTGTTCTCTCCTCATTTCTGCTGAGGATTTCCTCTTCTTCTCCCCATCCCTACCTTCTATGGTGAGTTTTTGGGGCAGAGGTTTTTTGAGGAGCTTGGCTCGGCATGGTGTACTGCCACACCATGATCTGCGAGCAGTCGGAGGGGATCCCCTTCAGCTTGGTCCTATCCTCCAGCACCACCTCTTGCACAAACTTGATGGAATCCTGTAACCGTAACAAATAGAGAGATTAGCACTGGACCATTTGGTAGGTGTGCTAAGCAAATTATTAGCTGGGAGAAACAGTTCAGGTGACCAAAAGAGAGATCAGCAATGGACCATTGGTAGGAGTGCTAAAAGAAATTATTAGCTTGCATATGACAACTGGAGAGTGCCATCAGCATCAGCTAGCAGTTCGCACCGAAGCTCGCAAATGTGTTATCATGTTGTAGCACTAGGTTTGATATGGACTGGACCAATGCATTGGTGGATGGAAATTAGGACCTTTCTGGTGCGACTCGCTGGCATGGAGACGCAAATGGAGTGAAGGGTTTGGTGAGGGACCAAAGTGCTCGGTTATCTTGTTTCAACAAGCAATCGGTATTTTGGTTATAGTGGTGCATCCAGCTTTCAGTAGCAGTAGTGGGGTGCAGCTCTAGGTTTGATGATGGGATAAGTAGGTGAGTCGGTGAAATGAACAACCAAAATCACAAATTTGAGAAAGGAGTGGATGATAGTGATGGTGGGACAAATAATGGCTACCTGATCTCAGCCATGTCCTGTTGAAAGCGAAGTTGATAATTTTGTGACGCTAGGTCAGTCGACTTGGAAAAGAGAGTTAATATTTGTGCAAGTCGGGCAGTGAAACTGTAACACAAATATTACTCAATCATTCCGCTAAAATTCAATATCTGTTACCTTCAAAATTACTACAAGGATGCATTTAGCAGTTATTTTTAACTGGATAGTTGTCAGCGGGTCAAGATGATTTATTTGATAATCTTACTGCCGTTGGGAATTGCTGAAACATGCTCATGACTGGCTAGCAATATATTAGCGCAAGTCCTTGACGTGGTCAGTACGTAGTTTCTTACTTTCTTTGCTTGCCTAAAGAAACTCGTGACTCAGTTTCAGAGTAAAAAGAGAAAATCAATAAGAGTATACAAAGAATTGCACAAGTCTGTCAAACCGTACATTTTCTGGAATTGCTAGTGGCCTTCCACCAATTGATAGGATGATATCTTTTAATCTGATCGACTTGTGAAGTTTGAGTTAAAAAAGGATAGAAGCAATTCAATCTCATGCTTATTTGAATTTTCTTTGATGAACATGCACTCCACAATTCTGAGGGTCCTAGCTGGTTAACTAATTTAGAAGGTTTGCTATTGGCTATCATGATATCAGGAAATGGACAAAACTGAAGTGTCAGACTCAATCCTTCAATTAATCAAATCTTCAAATTCCACACTTAATTTTTTAGAATGTCAGGGACTAGATAAGTAGTTGCAGAGCGTGTTGTCCTATTACTTAAATGCAATGTGTGGCCTGATCAACAACTGTGATGTGCCACTAAGTGATCAAATCTTGGCTTAACACTTCCGTTCATGAGGAAAACGAAGTTAATTTAGGATCCACCGACAGCAAACATGCGTGGCACTCAGAGATTAAATACCTGTTTCTACATTCGTAAAGTGTGACAAGCATTAGATTGACAGCATTACTGAGAGTGAACTGACCTGTGAAGTGTCCGGTAATGACGTTGGTCGTCCCCACCGCTCAGGGTCCCACAAAATAGAACTGTTAAACGCAAACCCTGATACGTCAATCGTGTGGGCTCGCGTGCCAGCAGAACCGGCAGGATTCAAGTCAGCCTCTGTGTTATATGTCACTGATCGGGTGGTACCATCATTGAAATTTCTCGAGAACCAACCGACTACCTTTGAGGCACTGCACAGTGGGCCCTCCACCACTACTTTTTTCTCGCCCGCAGACATCGTTGCCACCGGCCATGTGCCAAACGCCCTGTCCATTATAACCATTAGAAAGAACATCAGAAAATGCATCAAGTAAATATTGTTCAACAATCGTTAGCAAACATGTAATTCGGGAGTCAGCGGTGACCATAGCAACCTCATCTTGATTGATGAGCAGTTAAGAATTGAGATCTAAAGAGAACTGTTACAATAAACCTTGCATAGAATCAGGATCCACCGACACCAAGCAGTCATGGGTCAGTTGAGTTTGAATTTCTCAAGCTACGACATTTGAACGAGAAAAGACATGATACCATTACTCCATTGGCACACCTTCCACATGCTGCCTTGTTGAGAGCATCATGACAAAAGCTAGTATTCTAAAACTTTCTCTCACTAGACACTAGGCAAGGAACACAATACAAGGTGAGTGAGTTATTACATGCAACTGCCTCACAATACGTGGGAATAGACTACATCCTCCACATGCCCACACATGTGGACGAGTGACGAATAGCATAATTAATGGACAAATTCCAACTTCGAAGTTTGAAATGCCTTGAACAAACTAGGGGATGAGACAATCGTTGACAACGAATGGAAGACTTTATTGTGCACACATTTTCACAATGCAATGTATGGTCAACCACTACTGTAAATAATGTGTTTATGTACCTTTGTCTGGGCCCTCAGGAAGACAGTATTACACAAGTTTTAATATTTTAGTCATCTAGGATTACAATAAGTCTCAACTCTAATCCGAAGTTAAGCACCGGGGATACTGTTAACCATGGTCAAAACCTATGCCAAACTCAGGTGACTGGACTGGTAGATTCTGGGACACGCACGCCAGTGAAGATGTAGGATGAATATATGAGTCAGATGCTAAAAACAGCTAGCTCTGTTGTGTTTTGTGCTCCAGCGCCCAGAAAAGCATCAGGGGCCACATGTGCCCGCACCACGAGGAACTATACAAGAATAAAAACAATGTGGGCTGGCGAGATGCAGCAAAAGTATGATTGGGAAAAAAAGTGGAGTGCTTTGATCTCATCATGGCCCCCTCAACAAAAAAGATTGTCTTCATGGGAATATCAACAACAACATGCTCTCACAAGACATGACTGTAGTATTGGTAGTAGTACCATATATAGCACTAACAAGGAATTTTTCTTCTTATTATGAAAGTAAGTACTCTACTCATCAAGCCAGAATGCTAGTTTTTCAAAAGTAAAATCGAAAGGCCTGTCAGATATTTTAAGAGTTATAAATTTCTTGTTGAAAGGCCAAAGTTTGAAAGGATCTATTTTGCATCCAATGGCATCTACAGTTCTAATAGCATCTGTAAACATCTTTCCACAGGATGAGCAAAAGCCAAATGAGAAGTCAAATGCTAGGCCTTTTTCGTAGAGCAAAGACGGTATGTTTGACCTGGAATTTAAGAGGCTCAGAGCAAACAAACTAGTCACATTCTGTGGCTGCTGATAGATACCAGAATCACAATATTGGAGTACAGCTAAGATGGAAATGCATGATCATATTATTTGGTACTCTGGTCAAGAAAACCAATGATCAGCATCAAGTGTCGGTTAAAATTGCATATACTTCTTTGCAAGAATTCGGGCACTATTTTCTCATGAACAGCTGGCGAGTGAGACTATTGTTGAAAATTTTCAACAAAACAGTGGGCAAATTTGTCTGTGCATTTCAAACAGCCACACATGTGGTCAGAGAAAGGGGCAGCAGACAGGGCATTCTTTTAATGGAGTTCAATAGCCATGGCCTAACGGTTACTATCTTCTACTTCCAGTAAGTATTTTTTAGCCAATTTCTGCCGGCCTCTTCCGACCGATTTTAGGAGCATCAACATCGCAACATTCATTGCATGCTTTAGGATCATTCAATGCGTGTTTTGTTAGGTTAGTACTAGGGAGGTCCAGCATGTCAGTGAGCTCTAACAACAAATTAAGGGTACTACTATTAATCATTACGGCTGTTTTTTTATAGCTCTGCTTTGCTCATGACTCACAAGCCACGTAAAAAAGTCTTAATTAAACTACTGATTGGAGTGGTTGCAGCACAATTTGGTCGTTGGGGGGTGAGCAAAAGCAAAGGTAAAATATTGTAAATTTCAAATCTGCAACAGAAGCATAGTTTGCTGGAATAAAGAAGATGTAAAGCTAGATCCAATAATTGACTCCTAGCATCATCAGAGCATAGTCTCTCAGCATTTGCAAAGTTCATGGTGTGATGTGAGGGGTCAATAATTTTATTCTAACCCTTATTCTCCCCCAGCTAATGACAGCTTTTGTGCCTTCAATTATACTCACACCAGACTACACGGCTACTAAAACACTTTTTTAGATAGAAATCAATAGAAATAAAGAAGTGGAGGTTAGTAATGAGGAACCCTAGTCGGTGGCCACCTACACAGGAATCTGAAATTTATTACTCTAATAACGGTTGAAATTTGAAGTATAATTAATCATCTAGGAGTAGATTCAGCACCCTGAAATAACGGAATGCAAACAAGAAACAGGGATCGATCAATTAGAGCTTAGAATTGAAGAGGGAGATAACTGAACCTTCAAAATCAGCAACGAAAAATAGTCACGAATTCTTGCGATTTGGCACATTCTACTAATTTCCAATCAGAAAGTAAGCAAGATTTGGGTGAGAAATGGACTCACTCGATCTGGCGGATCTCGTCGAAGAAGCGGGCGTCGTAAACGCCGGCGGCGTCTGCGAAGTGGACAACGCCGGAGAGGCGGTGCTTCTCGACGTGGGCCAGCGCGGCGTTGCGCTGCGCGTGGGCCTCGGCGGCGGGCGTGGTGAAGTTCTCCTCCGGCCGAAACGCCAGGTGGCGGTACATGACCCCGGTGCCCCGCAGCACCTCGGCCGTCGCCGGCGCGTCCGCGGCCGGCTCAACCACGACCCAGACCACCGGCGGGCGAACCAGCCTGAGCGTGTGGGCGAGCCGCAGCAGCTCCGGCCGCCGCCGCCTGCGCTCCCCGGCGCCCGACCGCGTCGTGGTGACCACTATCAGCATCCGGCGCGGCCCGCTCCCCTCCTCGCCGTCGTCGTCCACGTCCACCGTCGCGCCGCCCCCGCCGGTGCCGTCCTGGTTGGCGCTGGCTGAATCAATGTGGAGACGCTGGCTGCCGCCAACGGACATGCGGGAGGGGGCGAACTGGTCGCCCACGCGGTGCGGCGGCGTTGGGTCGCCGCCGTTGGCCCTCCAGGAGGAGGAGGAGGAAGGCGCAAAGCCGGTGAAGAAGCCCATGACGAAGCAGAGGGAGAAGTGGAGCAGCGCCTTCTTCCACAGGTAGCCACCCCGCCGCTGCTTCGGGACCCGCTCCGGCACCACCGCCCCCGTCCCCATGGACAAATCCGGCCGCCTCGCCCCCCAAAAAAACGCAAGCTTTCAGATCAAGACCAATAAATCAAGCAATGGACCCTCCCAATAACAAACCCACAGACTGGGTTTCCCCAGATCAGGACGAGCAGGAAGAAACGAAGCTCAAAGGCACAGGAATCGAGCTCAACGCCTAAGTGTAGAACGGAGCTGAATCAATGTGGGTGGAGCAAGAAGTAAATTGAAGATGGGGAATTAATGTGAGCACTGAATCAGCACCAAGTTTTAGTGGGGGTGGTGGAATGTGCCGCCGCCTGGGGGAGGAAGCAGAAGAAGAAGATCAGGATGGAAGGTAGGAAGGGGAAGAGGGACGGAAGGTGTTGTTGTGGAGGTGAAACTCTGCTCCCCCAGTTGAGGTGGAGGTGAAAATGGCGTTGGAGGAGGTTGGTGAGGCTGGCTTTCGTTTAAAGAGGGCGGGAGGAGGGTGGTGACACTTGCCCGTCTCTCCCTCAACAGCTGCTACTACTGGATTTTTACCACCCGTCTCAGCATGACTGTCTGTCTCTGCGCATATGCCTTCAGGGTTCAGACATGTTTTGTCTACCGACACAGAAACTGAGGCGAGATGAAAACACCTGGCAGCCAATTTTGGCAAGGATTTACCAAGGAACAAGCTCAATCTGGATCGTAAATCAAGCTTGTTGGATACATTTGGCTACTGGTTCCATAGCTGATTTTGAGACGCAAACACCCCAGGAAATCAGAGCAAGCGACCAAAGAACCTGCCGAACAATCTCATTAGCCTCCAAATAGTTAACAACAACCTCTCAGGATATCCAATTCAATTACACCACCACTACTACCTCTGCCACTATTGCACAGTGCTTCCAATGGTGTTGAGCATATTCCATTTCTTTTTTAACAGCAGCTGATTTGCAAGCTTATTGGATAGCAATTTGGATTGGCATTTTTCAGATGTGTAGCAGGCTCCCAGATCGATCCAGTATAGCACCCAAGAATATTGTAGCACTGCCTCTACCTCTGCTACTATTATATATTGCTTCCAATGGTGTTGTAGTAGACCTGCAGTGCATTCCATTTATTTTGTAACAGGAGGTGATTTGCAAAGCATATTGGATACTATGTTTTGGATAGGCATTTTTCGAGAGGTGGCTGGAGGCCCCCAGATCGATCCAGGATTGCGGTATAGCCTAGAAGAATATTAGGTGAGCTGCAGCTTTTGCTTGCCCTCCTCCCTTTTAATACACCACCAAACCTAATCTTCTGCTGACCCTGTTGCTGAACTTAACTTTAAGCCAAAGGAAGATGTTTTTGAGCTGGACAGGACCTCTTTGAGTTGGTAGGGGACTGGAACATGAAACCTAACTGAGAACAGAAAAGAAAAGAATGGAGGTGCCATGGCATCAAAGCTGAAGATTTCTTTCTAGAGGAACACTTGTATTTCTTTTCTCTTTGAAGGGATTCAGAGGTGTAGATATGTTTTTGGAGGAATTGATAGTTTTTGTGTTTCTCTGAAGAAATTCAAAGCTGCAGATTTCTTCCAAGGTACATTGTACTATACTACTGGTACTATACCAGGGTTGTTGTGCATGTGTTTGTATCTTGCGGATGCACACAATAAAGTGATTAAGAAACTGCCGAAAAGTTTGGTGTGAAAAGTATGTGACAAAATGGAGCCAGTCCAGGGGTCCAGGCATCTGAAAAGAAAAACCGGTGGGGGTCATCAGCGTCCGGACTGGTACTGTCGGTCGTGGTAGCTTGGAGTTTTAGCAGTTAGCACGACCGAGTGAATCAGAGATTTACATGGTTCCAATTTTTCATAAAAGGACTTACTAAATGGAATTTGTGGAATCCAAAGGAGGAGCCCCAGCATATCTTGATGTACATACATCTGTGGGGACAAATATGCACATAAAATCTTGATGCATACATGCGATTGTTTTCAAGCCTTTGTGTTTTAAACTGCAACCAAAGCTTTGTCTTAATCTATTAATTAAGAAAGAATTGCTCGGTTAAACAACATAAAACTGAACAAAAATCTTATAAACAAAATACGCGTAAACATTAAAATATAAAAACCAGACTCAAGCCTAATAAGACACATTAAAATATGTGTTTCAATTTTTCTAATTAGACTCCATGGAGCCCGAGATCCAAATAACCACACTAAGGCACACACTGTCACAAAGCCATTAGAGAGCATTGGCAAACATGCTTTTACTCGAGGAAAGAAGGTTTATGTATGATCTTATTAAATAAGGTGCTTCAAGTGGACCGAACGAATGAGGTCGATGAAAGCCAATGTTCATGTAAGAGTTCCGCGAGTTTTAGGATTCATGTATGTATGTGTTGAAGGTCACTTTGATTTGCAAGAATATCAAAACTAAGAAATAGGATGGTTGCAAATTTTAAGCGTAATATCTTGTTGAATCCTATAGAATTTGGAATTTTTCCAAGGCTCTAAACCCTCTAGAGAATCTGAAATCCTATGAAATCTAACTGAATGTAGTGAGCCCTTCGTATTTTTGGCCAGTTCGACTGGCTTCACCAAACATGAATGGGATTTGATTTCTTTGCTCGTCCGCCCTCTTGCCTCTCTTTGTATGTGATTATTTATTTCTTCGAACTCTAGCATTTTCACATAAAAAAGAAACTTGATTCATCAAGCATTTTGAGTGTCACACCTTCAACTTTTTTGTGGGTAATTTGACAAGTGATATCATCTAGGACACACATTGCCAATGCTCACCGCAGTGCATATAAGTTTTCCTGTGTTGCAAATAAGCTCCTGCTTTTCGCGGCAAAATGATTGACGATGCCAGTGTTTCATGTTCAATTTTTTTTTGTTATTCTGAACACCCCCTCCCCCCCCCCCCCCCCCCCCCCCCCCATCACATGGTAAGGTTGCACAAGGAGAAAGCCATTGGCCACTAGGCATCAACTTCATCAAGAACAAGATGAGATACAACAAGAATACATGTCCTTTGGGCACTCTTTATTCCGTACCCACTTGCCACGTCATTATGCAGGCTCCTGCCACATGTGGGCTCCAAGTGTCTCTCACGCATCACAGTACGCAGTACAATATTCAACAGCATCAAAGCCACATGCAGGAACTGAATTCCTCCATTCAAGAGCAAACATAGCGTTCAAGATGAGTACGAAGTACCAAGAGATGTGCTGAGTAATGCTAAAAGTAAATATGAAATTTAGCCCAGGGGCGTGAGCGTAAGAATAAGCGCTAAAAGATGCAATAGACAGGCACACATGTAATCAACCACAAATCAGTCCCAAAATATATGGATATTTTGTGAGAAAGGGGGAGAGGATGTGCTGGGATTAAGACAGAGTACCTCTCCCTATCAAATCTTATTTTTTTTCCAGGGAGAAGTCAATTTTCTTCTCAAAAGCCCATGTGATCGTGTCCCACCAGCTTACCTTCCAGGATCCAGGTATTGAGAGCTAAATGATGGTACATGTATTGTAATACAAAAGGTCAACTATTGACGATCTCGAGTAGTTGAGGAATATTTGTCTCTAACTATGTATTGGTTACTTGGTTATGTAGTTGCATTAGCTTGTTGGAAAAAATGATAATGATTAGCTTTAGGTAGCGTTACTCTTAAAAAAACTACTATCAGCTACAACATAATTTAACCAAGTGGTGGGTTGCATTGGCTTAATAGAAAAGATAGATAATGATTAGCTTTTGGTAGCTATCTTGCTCAAGTGATGATCGACCACCATCTTACCTTTGTGGGGAGCTGGAAAACTAAGGAATTATATATTTCTCACACACCAGCCGTGCGTTTTTTATGGTATTTCTCAACTTTTATCTCTTTGTAGTACAGAGAGAAAGACGGATTGTTAACTTAACATGGTAATCTAATGGCTATCTGTGAATTGTGTACAGTCGCTCACCCACTCACTGAATGAACATACAGAGGCCGGAATCAATAAAATCCTCACTATAAAAATCTGAGGGAAAAACAGGCAAGGATGCTGGAGTACTACTGTACTATAGTAATCAACCAAAGCTGTTAATTTCAGTTTAAGCCTACGGTCGTTGGACCAGCCTACTTTACGGATCCAACATCTAGAAGCGTAACTCTCAGTTTGTACACATACCAGAGACTGTTCAGAAACAGTAATGGTACATTGTCCCATTCCATATGCGTGATCATTGATCAGCCTGCCCAAAAATTTGCAATGCAGATTTATGAGAAGCATCCTAGGTACATCTACAACGGCTATTTATACCCAACCTCACTTTTTTTTTCTGAAATGGGCCATCTCAGCCTCTGCATCAATCGATGCATACGATGCATACGGCTCTTTATTAAAATTATTATAGAATCCACATTATTGCAGTTCACGGATCAGAGAGGATAGATACATTAATCAACCATCTAAAAATATAACGTGACAAAGCTTGGCGCAAATTCAACATGTCAATCTTCTATCAGACCGCCACCCGAATCGGATGTAAATATCCCGAGTAACTATTTTCAAATGGTTGCACCCAATATTCATGTCCCGGCGCTGCTCCGTCGGTCGAAGAAAAGACTATATATGGATCCAGTGGATAGCCAAAGGGATAACCTACAAAAATAATGGGAAATTTGATTTGTTAAATATAAATTCATTTCAAACATGCCATATTTTCCATATAAGTGCACAAAGTCCCACTCTTATGTTAACTTTCTTAGACTTGATAATGTCATTCAGCCAAGTTTCAAAAAGATGATCAATACTGATAGTTTGAGTAATATTAAAGGCCATGTGAACAATTGTCCCAATAATCTTAGCAAAAGGGCACCCAATGAAAAGATGTTGCACGGTCTCCTCATGATCACAGAAACAACATCTTGTGCTCCCGTGCCAATTCCTTTTTATCAAATTATCTTTCGTTAAAATTTCTTTTCAATAACAAACCACATAAAGATCTTAAGCTTCAGGGGAACTTTCAGTTTTCATATATATTTTCTTAGAAAACTATGTTATCATTTAACATATCTAAATACATGCTCTTGACTGAAAATCTAACGGACTCAACAAGATTCCATTTGAAGACATCATTATTTGAGTTTAACTGAATGGGCATTAACCGTTGAACCAAATGGATCCATTTATTCCACTGACCCCCGGTTAAACCACGTCTGAAACCAATGTTCAGTGGTGTTGTCGTCAGGGTTGTAGCTACTGTAACTTTTTTATTCCTTGCAATACTATACAGAGACAGGTATTGGTCTACTAGAGTCATGTTGGCTAACCAAGTATCCTCCCAAAACTGGCCGCTCATGCCATTGTTAAACAACAAAATAACCACGTTTAAAAAATTCTTCTTTAACCTTTATTAGCCCACGCCAGAATGGGGAATCATGTGGCTGCACCATTACTTGAGACAGGGTTTTTTTGTTTAGATATTTGTTATGTAGCAGTTCCTGCTATACCCCCTCTTGATTAATCAACTTATCAAGCCATTTTCTTAGAACACACAAATTCTTAATTTCAAGAACTTCGATTCCTAAACCCCCTTGATCTTTGGGGAGGAAAATAACATCCTATTTTGTCAACCAGTATTCCGTTTTATGGCCATCACTCTGCCAAAAAAACGGGATCTAAAAAATCAAGTCTCTTTTGAACTCCCTTTGAAATTTTGAAAAAAGACAACATGAACATCAGAAGGCTTGTGAGGACCGAGTTAATCAAAATAAGCCGGTCCCCATAGGACAGTAACTTAACAATCCAACTACATAATTTTTTAAAGAAACTATCTTCGATCGGTTTCCACTCCCCATTTTTAAGCTTGCGAAAATGAACTGGAATACCTAGGTACCTGAATGGAAGCGGACCTATTTCTCAACCAAAAAAGGATTTTATAATCGTTCTCAACTTCTTTTGCCTGGCCGAAGCAAAAAAGGATTTTATACCCAAGCTCACTAGAGGTCTTTATTTTAAAAATTCTAAAATTTTGAAGATTTTAAAAAATGAAAAAATAATATGTATGTATAGTTAATGATGTACATCAAGCATGCAATATCTCAATCTAAAAAAACAAAAAGAAACAATAGGCCGATTCTCCCCCAACAGGAAATTCTTGTCGTGGTTTTAGGAAATTATATTTATTAAACTTTGCAAATGGTGGTGGAAATTGGAGACAGAAGATGGACTATGCAGAGATTAGTTAAAGCCAAGTATGATATAAATAAAAGTTTACATCATATCAGGATGAAAAATGATGATTCTCCTGTTTGGAAGGACTTGTTAAAAGTGAAACATCTGTATCTCAAAACTAGGGTGATGGTGGTTGGTGATGGCAACTCTACTGATTTCTGAAATGATGCATGGTGTGGCTTATCTCCATTTTGTGAGAAATATCCTCAGTTGTTTGACATTTGCTTGTGTCAACAGTTGACCGTGGCTGAAGCTGCGGCCCTAGGTTGGCAATTCAGATATAGGCGTTGGATGAATCCTGTGATTCAGACCCAGTGGCGCTGCATGAGAGATAACCTGGCTATGGTAGCCCTCAATAGTGAACATGACAAACCTAGGTGGAAACTTACTAAATCAGGGATTTTCTCTGTTAAATCTCTTTATAATAAACTTTCGGCAGTTGGGGTTGATAGAAGTTTTAAACAACTTTGGAAAGCTTGAATCCCTCTTAAGATCAAAATCTGGCTCTAGTTTAATCTGGCACAATGCAATAGCCACAAAAGATAACATGAAAAAACGAAAGTGGATTGGTAGTTTTACTTGTCAGTTTTGTCCTAATGATGAAAGCATCACTCATTTGTTTTTTACTTGTCCCATGGTTGCCTACATGTGGAGTACCATTAGCACAGTTCTAGGAGTTTACACGAGACCTTCTTGTTTTACTCAGTATTTCTGGTGGATTGCCAAGATTCTTCCTGTTGGTTGTAATATACATATTGTGGGGATTGCAGCCCTGTGTTGGGCTATCTGGAAAACTAGAAATAATGCTTGCTTTGAGGGCAAACTTATTTCCTCTCCTTTGGGTTTAATTTGTTATATGTGTGCTTTTCTCCTATACTTGGCAGGTCTCCAGGATGAAAAAGATAAGGAGTTGTTGCTGGAAGGAGCTTCACGTCTTCAAAGGGGAGCGACGTCGGCTCATGAGATGGCCAAGCAAGGTGGTGTACCTAGAGCAAGGATTCGGGAGGAAGTTGATGAAGAGGAAGATGTTTTTGTCTGAAGTATCAAACCAAGATGAAGTAATACCATCCTCAGCGGGGAAACGAGGAAAATAAAGTTGAACTTCGGCTTTGAAAAACTGTTATTTTGGCTCCATATGCCTTTTGCCCTTTGTGCTATAATAATTTCGTTAAAAACGCCTGTTGCATCGCGCGTAGTTTGGTCAGAAAACTAAGTTTAGGTTGCCTTTAGTAGCAGATCCTTGCTGCTGTTAGTGACCTAGGGTCTTTCCTCGTTGTCCTTTTACTTTCTCTTGTTTTTGAATCTGGTGTAAAAAACCTTTGTTCTGTTATCCTTTGATAGTGGAACTCGGCTCTATACGTGGAGACGTATGGAAAAATAATAAAAAATTATATGGAACGGAGGAGTATTTCCGAGGATGTTGGGCTCCGGATGCACGTTTGGTCTGGTCCATCGGAGAGTTTGGCTGTTGTCATTTTCGGACAATGGATGTTGAGCTACTCAGGAAGGCGATTGATGGCTTCAGAGTATTGGGACTCGCTTGGCTCCCAGATGCTCTGCAAGTAGATTGCTACCAGCTGACGTCCGTATTGGATGGATGCAAGACATTGCATTCGTAGCTTTGAAGAGACAACAACACGCTACCTACGATACACCATCTCCTGTCTCCTGGGGTCACACAAGTCATTGACATGGGGTCCCTACTGGTGGGGCTCCAGTTGTCGGTGTTCTTATGTTATGTCACATGAGACATTTGTTCTACTTCCTTCGACTCAAATTACTTGGTGCTAATATAGATATATTTAGATATATTTGTTGCTAATATAAATGTATCTAGACATATTTCAATGTCTAGATATATCATAGCAGCGACAGGTAATATTAAGTTGGAGAGAGTATTTTATGTTGTATTTACTAAGAAGAATGGTTGAAACTCTACATGTGATCATCAAAAAAAAATTGACCATAAAAAAAACCTCTACGTGTTGTTCCATTTCTTTTTGTGTTAAAAAATGTAAAATAAGGTTACTAAAACTGTAATTTACGGTGTGCTATAAAACAGCTGCCTAGGTCTTAGGAGGCTGTGGGATGTTTCGACCCATCCACATCCATATTAGATTTTTTGTAGAGCAAAATATGCTTAGCTTTATTGATAAATAATGTTTACAAGAATTGGTAAAGATACATGCATAAGCCACACATGGCGTCCTTTATTAAGAGCAACTCAAGCAGACTCTCCATTTTTGAAACCCCATCCGTGAGTTCAGTCCAGCCTGCATCCGCAGTTTGCGGGCCAAAACCACGCGGGGCGGAACAGACCCCGCATCCGTGGCCTATTTTGCGGGTCGCGGATGCGGGGTCTGTTCCGCCCCGCGCAGTTTTGGCCCGCAAACCTGGAACCGTAAAGCTTGAAATGAAGCAAGGCAAATGAATTAACACAATTATATGTAACAGTTTTGCATGCAACATGCAATAGTTTTGCATCAAAACAAGCGTTCATCACGCGATCATCATCTCCACGTCGCTGCATACAACTTCGCGACACAAAAAGGGGCCGTCCTCTCCGATTTTCATGTGAAGATCAAGCATCACAGCCGGCACCACCACCACCACCGGCTCCATCACCACCACCGGTAGTCGCCGCCGTAGAAGTACAATGAGCCACCAACACCGCAGCTTCCCTCGTTCGTTGCAAGATCTCCATGCGTGATAAGTTCCACCATTCTTTTGTGAATCCATCCATCTTTGATGAATCCATCATCATTAGCTTGTTCTCCTCGGCGATGAGCTCCGCCGTGGCACTTTTTCTTCGGCTCATGCTCTCCTCTCATCGATGCCGGCCTTCATCTTCTCATCTTCTCGGAGTAACTCCCAACGCATTTGCTTCTCTTGACTCTTCTTCTCCATCAACATCACTTTGGTTTCCAAAGTTTTGTTCACCAAGTGCTCTCGTGACTTCATCATATCGTCCATCTTGTCTCTAATGCTTGACGACTCCGCTTGCTTCTTCAGCTTATCTTTCTCCTTCTTGACACCATCCGACCTCTTCTTGTTCTTGTTGGCATTGAGCTCGTCGTCCTCCTCTTCATAATCCAATTCTACCAATGCTCCTCTTGCCATTGGTGCTTCTTGATCTCTAATCTTCCACTTCTCGCTATGCTCAAGTAGCTTATAGCAATGTTGAAGTGTGAACATTTTGCCCTTGGATCCGGCCATGTCTTTGTATCTGACAAGGGTATAGATAATAGAGCCCGTCAGTTGAGTACCCCTGAGGCCCGTTAAGCTAGGCCCAATTGTAATACTAGTCGAAATACGAGTTCATGTCATATGACGATATTGTAATCTGTATCGAATCCCACCCGATCCTCGAGACATGGCTGCCTATATATAGGGGCCAGGAGGGGACGGTGTGGGACAGATTGAAAGCAAGCCAGGTTCTACACCCACGTTTACTTTCATAGCCACCTTGTTTGACTGAGTTTACCTTCGAGTTCATCTGACGCCCTATCTCCCCGATCCTAAGTCCTTCATCTAGGACATTTGTCGAGTTTAACCCTCGTCAATTGGCGCCGACTATGGGGACTTTGGGCGTTGGAATCATGAATTCGATGGCTTTTTCGTTTTTAGCCAATAGCAATCCAGAAGCCGATGAAAACCAAAGGATGGAGTTGACATTCGGAAGCTTGAGTTTCTATGTTGGACCTTCGGGTTCAACTTGTCTTTCGAATCCGGCGAAATTGGGTCCGTCGACAAGTAAAGCCGAAATAATGGCCAAATCTGGATCATCTGTAGGCTCTTCTAGCGAGGCAAACTCGCCAGTCAGCTTAGCAGCAACGGAAAATCTGCAAGGAAAATTAGAGGAACCCGATGAAATCGGGCAAAAGACCATCGTGGAAGCAGCAGTGGATAAACCAGGGGACTTCGCCAGCGGGAACATCGGCGTCTCCAGAAGCATACACCAATTATGCGTCATCATCACTGAAGCAGCAGAAGAAGAAAATAATCACGCAGGCAACAAGGAGGTCGACATGCAAGTCGACAAAATAAGGAGCAGCGACAAGAAAGAAAAGGAGAAAGTGCACGTTTCCGCCGGAGAGTGGAGAATGATCATGACAGCTATCAACCACGGGACTGATGTACCCGCAGATTCAAGAAGAGAAGTTTTAATGGGATACCAATACGCGCTACACCAGCGCAGAAAGAAGTTAAGGCAGGAAAGAGATATGATTATGAGAAGCCCAGATTACAACAGCACACCAAGTGAAGGATATTGGAGTGAATATAGCAACTCATCAGAGTCTAGCATGGAGAGGCACAGGGACCCGAAGCATAGCAGAAGGACAACAACACGTATAGTAGAAGAAAGCTATATGAAAAGCACAAGCGTGAACCAACCAGAGGAGGAAGAAGAATTCGTGCAAGAAACACCAGAAGCAGCATTGATAGCAGTACAGGCATACCTACTAACCACGCAACCAAAACCTGGAGACCCGCAGGAACACATGCATCAAGCCGCCATACGAAGCCTCGGGTTAGTAGAAGACAAGCTAAGGGGAAATATTTCAGAGAAAAAGTCGACTCGTCGCAGTGAAAGGAAAAAAGAAGAGGTCAAGCGCAAATCTTCGCGGAATGAAACTAGCGAGTCCTCAGAAGACGAGAAACGCCGAAAAAGGAAGAAGGATGCAAGGAACATAATAGCACAGGCAAGGGTAAACAACTCATGTTATGCATGGAGGGAAGAAAACTATGAAGACAACGAAAAAGAGATGGGCGCGTTATGCTTTACCCGCAGGGTTCGCAAAACGTGAGTACCCAAAGGATTTAAGTTGCCGCATGATCAAGAAAAGTATGATGGGTCACAAGAACCAACGCTATGGTTGTCAGACTACCTACAAGCAGTACAAATACTAGGGGGAATAAGAGCAACGGCAATACATAGTTTGCAGTTACACCTCACCGGCGCAGCGCGGTCCTGGTTAAATACTTTACCCAACGATTCCATCGGAAGTTGGGGGAACTAGAGAGTCAATTCGCAAGAAATTTTCGCTTAACATACAAGCGACCAGCATCATTGGAAGAAGTTAAATCGTGCATACAGAAAAGAGATGAAACTCTGCGCTCTTATATACAACGCTGGAGTGTCATTAAAAACTCTACAGAGGACGTCTCCGATGAAAGAGCAATAGACGCCTTTTCAGCCGGACTTCGTCGTTCAGACCTCGTGGAAGAGATAGGGAGAATAAAGCCAAGAATAGTTTCAGAACTAATGGAGATAGCCAATAGATTCACCGACGGAGAGGACGCGTATAACAACAAAAGGGGACGGTCACCGGAAGTCGATAAATCAAGCAGGCAAAGGCGACGATACCGCAACAGCGACAACCATGGAAAGCGAAATCAAATAGCCGCGGGATACGATGGAAGGAACAAGGAAGACTACGGAAGCAAAGAGTTTCAAGCAAGAGATAACAGGGGAAAGGAGAAACCAAGGTACTCGGGTCCCTCGGCAAAAGATATGCTGTATGGTCCTTGTCGCATCCATTATGCGTACCTGGACGGGAAAAGAGTCTCCAACCATTAGATGAAGGATTGCAGAACCTTCCTAAGGTTGCAAAGCGACATGGATTCAAGCCAAGGAACACGACGGGGAGGAAAAAGCACGAGTCAAGGATATCAAATGCAGCGACTCGCAAAGCAACTGGAGTCAAAGGTATACATATCAGCAATGATTCAACCAGTACCAAAGTCAAAGAAAGAAAGGAAGAGCATATCTAGACAGGTAAACCTGGCAATATCATCACCACCAGCTATTACAGAGTATCTCAGGTGGTCCGATCAACCAGTTAGATTTAGGAGAGCAGACCACCCAAGGAAAGTTCCCAGGCCAGGGCACGCACCAATGGTACTAAAGTCGCAAATAGGGGATACGACATCGGGAGAGTATTCATGAATGCAGGAAGCGGCATAAACCTAATATATGCAAGAACTCTGAGGGCAATGTGCATTTCACTAGAAAGTCTAAAGCCAACAGATTGTTCTTTCCATGGAATAGTACCAGGAAGCGCAAACTACCCTCTCGGGAAAATAGAACACGACGTTTGCTTCGGCAACAGCAACAATTACCGCAGAGAAAATCTGGAGTTCGAAGTTATGGATTGGCCTTCACAGTATCATGCAATCCTAGGACACCCAGCATTTGCAAAATTCATGGCAGTACCTCACTACGCATATCTCACGCTCAAATTCCCAGGACCCAAAGGAACGATCACGGTACAAGGCAGTTTTGAAGTATCCAACACCTGTGACAAAGAATTCAATAGACTGGCGCAAACCTTCGGCATGATAGCAGAGTACGCGAGGCTAAAAGGCGAAACCGACCACAACGTGCTACCCGATGTCGGGCGATCCCTGCCAGACCAGGCTTTCGATGCAACTCAAGACGCAAAGAAAATCCAGGTCCACCCTACGGACCCGAACAAGACTACTTCTATAGCAGTAAACCTGGATCCCGCATAGGAAAGCGCGCTCGTCGAGTTCCTGCGTGAGCGCTGGGAAATCTTCGCCTGGTGTCCTTTAGACATGCCAGGGGTTCCCAGGGAACTCGTCGAGCATGCACTAAACGTCGATCCCAAAGCAAAGCCAGTCAAGCAACCATTGAGAAGATTTGATGAACCCAAAAGGAAAGCAATAGCATCCGAGTTACACAGACTCGAAAACGCAGGGTTCATCCAAGAAATCAAAACATCGACTTGGGTGTCTAATCCAGTTATAGTCCCCAAGAAAAACACAGATATGCAAAGAGTGTGTGTCGACTATACATCTCTCAATAAGCATTGTCCAAAGGATCCCTTCCCTCTACCTCGCATTGATCAGATAATTGACTCAACAGCAGGGTGCGCAAGGCTTTCCTTCCTGGATGCATACTCTAGCTATAACCAGATAAAGTTGAAGAAAGAAGACGAGGAAAAAACAACTTTCATAATACCTTACGGCATGTTCTGCTACCAAGTCATGCCTTTCGGCCTAAAAAACGCAGGAGCAACCTACCAGAGGATGATGCAAAACTGCCTCGGAAGCCAAATAGGACAGAACATCCAAGTCTACATCGACGACGTGGTCATTACAACAAGAAAAGAGGAGTCACTAATCAGTGATTTAGCAGAAACCTTCGACAACTTGAACAGGTACAAGCTCAAGCTCAACCCGACAAAATGTTCTTTTGGGGTATCTGCAGGACAACTCCTAGGATTCCTGGTATCTGCAAGGGGAATAGAAGCAAATCCAGAGAAGATCCAAGCGATATTAACAATGGGCAAGCCCACAAAGCTGCACGATGTACAGAAGCTCGCAGGACGCGTTGCGGCACTAAGTCGATTTGTTGCAAGACTAGGGGAAAAAGCACTTCCCTTCTATGCACTGATGAAAAAATCAGACGATAAATTTGAGTGGACAGAAGAAGCGGACATAGCCTTTGCACAACTGAAAAAAAGTGCTTTCCACACTGCCGGTGTTGGTCGCACCAAAGGAAAAAGAGCCATTGTTACTATATATTGCAGCAACACATCAGGTAGTGAGCACAGTATTAGTAGTCGAAAGAAGTGAAGAAGGGAAAACCCATGGAGTTCAGTGGCCAGCATATTTTGTCATCGAGGTATTATCTCCAACAAAGCAAAGATACCCGCACTACCAGAAACTTGCATACAGCGTATTCACAACAGCACGAAAACTACAGCAATATTTTGCGGTACACCCAATCATAGTGGTCAATGAAGCACCACTATCCAATATATTGAACAACCCTTTAGCAACAGGGCGTGTCTCCTTATGGGGAATTGAGTTGTCACCCCTGGACATCACGTACGAAAAGCGAAAGGCGATCAAATCACTAGTTTTACCAGACTTTACAGCATAGTGGTTGGAGTTACAAAACACAGGACCACCAGATCTATCGAGTGTATGGACAATGTACTTCGATGGATCAAAAAGGGTCCAAGGCGCAGGAGCAGGACTAGTCCTGATATCGCCACAAGGCGACAAATTGAAATATGTGCTAAGGATGAGCTTTCCTCAAGCTTCTAATAATAAAGCCGAATACGAGGCACTGCTCCATGGGATGAAAATGGCCAAAGTGTGTGGAGCAACTCGACTGAAAATATTTGGAAATTCAAATCTCGTCGTCCAACAAGTGATGAACAAGTGTGATGCCATTAGTGACAACATGACAGCATACAGAAATCTATATTATTATCTCGAGGGAATATTTGATGGATGTGAAGTTTCGCATGTTAGCAGAGCAAGCAACGAGGAAGCCGACAATTTAGCAAATATCGGGTCCCAGTGTTTACCCGTACCACAAGGAGTTTTTTGGGAGGAAATCATAGAGAGATCAATAAAAAGCACCAAAGTCTCGACTACAGGAGAGCAAGCCTAGCACCAAGCAACAGGCTTGGGGGCTGGTAGCAGCGGGACAGCTGAACTCGAAGAAGTCATGATGATCGAGGAAACTTGGATGCAACCATACTTGGCGTACATGGTAAACAAAACATTACCCGAAGACACAGTACAAGCGAAAAGGATAATACGACGATCCAAGGCTTTCATCGTGCTGCAAGAAAAATTATACAAAAGAAGTATAACATGCGTCTTACAACGATGCGTCACCCCTCAAGAAGGGCAAGAAATCTTAAGAGACATCCACGCAGGAGTATGTGGACATCACTCTAGCTGCAGATCCATTGCAGCCAAAGCTTTTCGTGAAGGATTTTACTGGCTAACAGCCATTGAAAACGCAAAAGACATAGTAAGGAAGTGCGAGGCTTGCCAATGTTTCGCATCTTGACCGCACGCGCCAGCATCAGAACTGCAACCAATACCATTATCTTGGCCCTTTGCACAATGGGGTCTCGACATGGTAGGGAAACTACACAAATACTGGCCAGGAGGGCATGTTTATATGCTGGTAGCAGTCGACAAATTCACCAAGTGGGTAGAAGCAGCCCCAGTGACAACCCAAGATTCCACAGCCGCGGTTAACTTTATCAAGTCCATAGTTTTTCGCTTCGGAGTACCACACAACATAATCACAGATAATGGGACAAACTTCACATTGAAAGAGTTCAAGAACTACTGTGAAAGTCTAGGAATCAAATTGAAATTCGCATCTATAGCGCATCCAAAGTCAAATGGGCAAGTTGAGAAAGTCAATGGCTTAATATGCAATGGGATAAAGAAAAGGCTGCTAGCGCCCCTCGAAAAAGCCAAGCACGCTTGGGTCGATGAGCTACCCTCTGTACTCTGGAGTCTACGAACTACACCTAACGCAGCTACTCAAGAAACGCCCTTTTTTCTAGTCCATGGCGCAGAAGCCGTGCTCCCAGTCGAAATAACTCATGAAGCTCCAAGAATCGCAGCATATGATGAGGCAACTTCTACAGAAGCACTTCAGGATGATGTTGATGCACTTGACGTAGCAAGAGATGTAGCGCTCGCCAGAGCTACTCAATATCAGCAAAATCTGCGAAACTACACAGTAGTTGAGTTCGCCCACGATCCTTCATGGTGGGAGATCTAGTTCTGCGACTCAAACAAGACGGTCATGGAAAACTCGAGTCCCCATGGGTGGGACCTTACATTGTCACAGAAGTAATACCAGGAGGAGCTTATCGACTACAAGACAAAAAAACGGGGAAGGACGAGAGTAATCCGTGGAATGCATAGCAGCTACGACGGTTCTACGCATAAGAGATATAAGGCGACAAAAGAGTCTTTCGAGTTCTGACCCTCTGAATCCAGAACATGAGGCCATAGGTCGGATTCATTGGGTCAAATTGACAATATGTGTAAATATTTTACTTTACACTCGGGGGCTCAGACCATCGAGTCGTACGAAATAATATTAACTAGTTATCGAGATTTGTGACTATCTGCGGCATGCTACAAGGTTGATTGCAACCCGATATTTCGTCTACGACATAAATGGTTCAAAGGAACTCGATTAAATATTAATGCACACGCCTCAGAACCATGATTCGTTCCCATGGCCTATTAATAAATACATAATCCAGATACGAATATTTATTACAAATAGCACGAGGAAGAACAACTGGGAAAAGAGATCACATAAAGAAGAAAACTAGTGAAACTATACTTCGGCTTCATACTCCTTCTGGCACTGGGTGCCGTCGTAGATTCTCACGTCGAACTTCGACGTGCCAACATGGAAATCAAAGGTCATGAAAAACCCCTGATGGAGGTCGTGATCCTCCACAAATCGCGACCAGCCGCCCTTGAAGAATTGCTCACCGGCGTCGTCGTACCACACCTCCACTTCGTATGGAGTTCCTCCACCAGAGTGTTCACGCAGAACCGCTTCCCGCAGTTCTCGCCCATCCATGAACTTGGTGAATTTCAGTGGCAGGCGTTGAATTTCGCGGCACTGCGCGTTGGCGATGCAAAAGAAAGAGTAGATTCTGGGGGAAGAAGGAGAAGCATCAGTGGAAGGAGCACTTGGACCTGGCACAACAGATGAGACCTTGGGTTTATTCTTGCTCCCGGCCAGACGACCGGGGCGTCGCTTCACCAGAGCAGAAGATGACCCTACCGCAGCTGCGGCGGTAGTCTTGTTCTTACTACCGCGAGGACGACCGTGGCCCCGTTTCTCCACCGGGGCGCCAATGTTCAAGCGAGATTCGCTTGCATCGACCATGGAGACAAGCGCCAAGGAAGAAAAACCCTAGATGGGGTGAGGAAGAAGAAGACGATGCGGTAGAGAAAGGTACTAATGAAGGAATTAGGGTTTTTTACCCTGGCCAAGCGTGCTTTATTTATAAGCACGTACCAATGGGCCTCTGGAGAGACAATGCCCAAAGTATACTTCTGGGTTTTATAGTGCAAATAGTATTAACGTATCAAGGAAAAAGATGCAAACGAAAAAGAAAGAGAGAAGAGAGCAGGGAGTAACACTACAAGGAAAATGCTAACTTACGACCCTCCATTTTCGTCACTAGATCGTCATAATAAGTCGTTTATGACAATCTTATGACGAAAATAGGATGGTCAAAAGCTGAGCGTCGCAAATGAACTATAACGACGATTTTGTTGAAATCGTCATAACCGACTATGACGATCCTAGATCGTCATAACCCTTTTGACGATCCAATATCGTCACTAGCCCTCCGACTAGACCACGTCAGATCCTATGTGGCCAATCCTACGTGGCAAAATTATGACGAAATAAAATCGTCGTAAAGCAAATTTAGCCCGGCCTATTTTGGTGGTTTAGATGGGCCAAGTCCAATAATTCTAGCCTTTTCTTTTCTAGGCCGTGGCCTTTTACATGCAATGCTGTTTTGGGCTTAAATTTTATAGTTCCAAATTGTTTCTTCGCTGGCCTTTTTAAGGTCCATTTATTTCTATTTTTAGCCTTTTTCTTAATGAAATCTGCAATGTTTCTATTACTATAATTTGGGCCTGAGCCCTTTTTAGGGCCCATATAGTTCTTCGTCCAATGGAATATTCACTCTATTTATTTAATCGTTAATTCCAAAAATAATGAGAAAACAATCAACTATGCTCAAATTTCACAGATTTCAATAATACAAGTTTTGACAGCACACAGTCAACATTTCTATCAGGTAGCAGCGAAAAATATCTATTACAATGTTGCATAGTTCTCAATCACAGTATTACAAGAAAAATATCTAACTGGGGCTTCAGGCTTCAGGCTTAGACATCCTTCAACCTTGCTCTCATAAAAGAGAACACCACTTTCGTCTTGAATTAAGGTAGTACCTGCTAACAACAAAAGAGAACAGTTAGGAACAAAATATTAAGAATAGATTGTTATAGCGTAGAAACTACCAAACAATCTCATGCTTATGTAAAATCAAGCATGAAGGGCTTCCCCCATCTAATTACACACTACCAGAATTGTTTCCAAAAAAATCTTATCTTCCATTTGATTTTTTATTCTAGTTTTATAGTAAAACACAGGATTTGCTATACATAAGTTCAGTCAATCATGGTAGCAGTAGTATATTTTAACTACTTAAAAACATCAACAAACTTTCCTTGACAGAAAACATATGGCTGATAAATAGAATAGAACAGAAAGGGACTATTAGCTCATGCATAGCAGCCAGATATTCTGACCGTTACATATTAGCTCTAAAATTATACCTACAGATCTTTGCTGACTGGGGCTTCAAGGTTCTTCTAATTTCTTTGGCTGGAACTCCTAGAAAGAAGAGGAAAAGCAACATTTTAGAGTCCCAATATATAGTAAATATCTGGTACATATACAAAACAATTAGATAGCAACATGTAAGAGTCAAGGTCTAGCAGTTGTCGATAATAAAGCCTAGAGCCAACAGTTTTCATTTCAATAACACCACAAGATGGTGCTGATACGATCTGTGTTGTGAATTGCAGGAGCTAAACAAAATTCTTTGGAAATCATGAAGCATGTGTACATGCATAACAGTAGAACAACCATGTAACTCTGGCGGGCACAAATGCTCATTTGGTTAGGCATGATGTTTTTCATCAGATTATGTTCAAACTAGCATCTCATGGTTATCTAGTGAAAATAGCATGCAAAAGAACAAATACAAAGCTATGAACAGAGCAACCATCAGCATACATCCAAGAATACTAGGATCAACCAGATCATAACACGATAACAGGCGACTAGACCATGACCTATCCATCACATCACAAAGAAAATAAGAGAGTGGAAGACACCAAAGACTTATCTGAATCAGAGCACGGTGTACTCGCTAGATGGAGAGGGTGAGGAGTGTGCCAGAAAAAAATAAAGGATGGACTTCATGTCTTCCACTTCTGATTTCATCTGAGAATAATATTATCCTGGTAGAGCATATAAAAACAGATGGTTTCAGGACATCAAATGGCAATAAATGATCATGTTCAACACTATTCAAACTGGCAAGGACTATTCAGAAGTAACATTGTTCCGCTTACACAGGTAAACAAGCAGAGACTGCAACTTGGAAAGCACACAGTGTATTAATCAAAAGATGCATGATCAGGCATGCTACTCTCTAAACCAGCTAGTTATAGGAAAGCATTCGATGGACATGTATAAATCATGCATAACCAATGTAATAGGTGCAGCAGTAACTGGAAACATGAAAACAGGAAATTTACACAATAGTATGTCATGGCACCACGTAATATCACTCACATAGCAAAGGAAAAGAACGGGAGAAGACTAAAGACCTGCCTAATTTAGAGATAGCAACCATTATTGTTTGCAGTGTGGTGAACTTGAAGCTGCGAGCTTGATTTAAAAAGAAACTATTAAAAACCTAGGGGGAAGCCTTCCCATAGCTCAAGGGGGAAGCGCTCGGCCTAGGGCAAGTACAATCAGAAAGTTCCAATTTTAATGATGTAACAGTACGTTGGGATAATAATCCTCAAGCAAATGTGCCATGCAAGGCAAATAAGCCAACAAGAAAGGATAACTACTGCATGTGATGTATATATATGCACTGAAGATTTCATCACAGGCACACACACAGTAGGCTACCAGAATAATTCTAAGCGCAACAAGAATTCCTCTAGTTACTAGAGACAGTATTCTACTCGAATAAACTAAGGGACTCGATGGTCCAGCCAATCTGCACAACTTAATCAGATTCATCAAGCTGAAACGACGAGAAATTGTAAGAAAATTTTATCAGATTAATCTTGGTCCCATGAGAATGGATTCAGTATCGAACTAGCAGCGCAGATCTACCAAGCCTGACATGAACAGAGGAAGAACAGATGGCAGGGGCATCAACGGGGCAATACCTGCTTGTTGATCTCGACGCCGATGGCGCGCTTGGTGACGTTCCAGACGCGACCGGTGCGGCCGTGGTAGAACTTGTGGGGCATGCCCTTGTGGACGGCGCCGTTCACCTTGACGTCGACGTGCTCGCCGACCTTGTAGGTGCGGAGGTAGGTGGTGAGCGGGATGTACCCCTTCTTGTGGAAGGCGCTGGTGCCAGTTTTGTCAGGGAAGAGCAGATCCGGAAATGAGCAGATCCGGCGGCGGCCTTGTCGGGGAGGAGCGTGAGCGGTAGGAGGTGGCGCACTCACTGCGGCTCCTCCGTGCACGAGAGGACGAGGTGACCGCCACCGCCCACCTGGATCGACACCAGATCGGCCTTGTGGTCGGCGTAGTGAGCTCCGGACGGACGGACACGACAGCTTCGAGGTAGGATCCCGATCCACCGGCTATGAGGTAGGGACGAGGCGTCGGTTGCCAGCCGTGCTCGTGAAGGAGGTTCAGGGGCGATGATGGTGAGGCAGTTGCGCAGGGGCTCGAGGTGGCGGAGGAGAACGGTGTGGATAGCGGCTGGATCTCTGCCTCTCTGGCGGCGGGGAGGGGAGAGGAGTGGTGTGGAGTTAGGGTTTCAGAGGGGAGTGGCTGGTGTGGAGTTAGGGTTTCCGTGGGGACGCGGGTTGGATCGGGTGGGTGCTGAGTCTCATCCGTTCCGGTCCGTTGGATCGGCGCGGATGTACGGTACAGATGGTCCTGTACAGGAGGATCCGTGGGAAGCCAGTTTCTGAGTTCTGATTGGCTCGTTTGTGGTTGGCTGGTTTGTGCCTTTTTATTATTTTTGTTTTAAACCTTTTCAAATTGGTTCTTTGTGAAGCATCTATCAAAACCATGATATAGTTTGTTAAAATTACCTCATATTGTACACACGTGTGCGACTTGGGATGTCAAAAAATGTTCATTTGGGTGTTTTCCTTTTCTTCGCATAAAAAGTTCATTTTCTATTTTTTGAGTGACAAAAATGGTTTTTTTTGTGAAACAAGTACCAAATATTTGATGTTGAATTATACCACAAGAATTTTATAATATAATAGATGATATTTTATGCTCAAAACATCAATTTTTTAGTGTCAAATGATTTCCATCCATCTCTCATAAAAAAGACAAACTTCTGCTGAATCAGCTGGAAAGGGGTCGAATTTGAACTACAGGTGCCTCATAGTATGTTCATGATTTTTCCCAAAAATCATTTTTAGCTTCACAAGCATATATTTCCTCATATATCCAATGATATTTTTGCAAGACTCAACCCCTAGCTAAGAAGGGTCATGCCCGCTGTTTTGAGCGCATTTTGAATCGAGCATAAGTAATTCAAACAAAATCAAAAAAATACAAAACCTTCGCATTATGTCATGTTATATAATATAGTTAGAATAAAAAATAACAAACTTCGATTATCACAAATATTCTAGAAAACTCTTCTCATAAATGAGCTACGATGTACAAAGTTTCATAGCTTTCAAGCCAAATGAGCTAGGTCATGACCAAACTCATAGGATAGTTTGTTAAAATGACCCCATATTGTGCATATGTGTGCGACTTGGGATGTCAAACAATGTTCATTTTGGGTGTTTTCCTTTTCTTCACATAAAAAGTTCATTTTCTATTTTCCGAGTGACAAAAAAGGTTTTTTTTGTGAAACAAGTACCAAATATTTGATGTTGAATTATACCACAAGAATTTTATAATATAATAGATGATATTTTATGCTCAAAACATCAATTTTTTAGTGTCAAATGATTTCCATCCATCTCTCATAAAAAAGACAAACTTCTGCTGAATCAGCTGGAAAGGGGTCGAATTTGAACTATAGGTGCCTCATAGTATGTTCATGATTTTTTCCAAAAATCATTTTTAGCTTCACAAGCATATATTTCCTCATAGATCCAATGATATTTTTGCAAGACTCAACCCCTAGCTAAGAAGGGTCATGCCCGCTGTTTTGAGCGCATTTTGAATCGAGCATAAGTAATTCAAACAAAATCAAAAAAATACAAAACCTTCGCATTATGTCATGTTATATAATATAGTTAGAATAAAAAATAACAAACTTGGATTATCGCAAATATTCTAGAAAACTCTTCTCATAAATGAGCTACGATGTACAAAGTTTCATAGCTTTCAAGCCAAATGAGCTAGGTCATGACCAAACTCATAGGATAGTTTGTTAAAATGACCCCATATTGTGCATATGTGTGCGACTAGGGATGTCAAACAATGTTCATTTTGGGTGTTTTCCTTTTCTTCACATAAAAAGTTCATTTTCTATTTTCCGAGTGACAAAAAAGGTTTTTTTTTGTGAAACAAGTACCAAATATTTGATGTTGAATTATACCACAAGAATTTTATAATATAATAGATGATATTTTATGCTCAAAACATCAATTTTTTAGTGTCAAATGATTTCCATCCATCTCTCATAAAAAGACAAACTTCTGCTGAATCAGCTGGAAAGGGGTCGAATTTGAACTACAACTACATCATAGTTTGCTCATGATTTTTCCCAAAAATCATTTTTAGCTTCACAAGCATATATTTCCTCATATATCCAATGATATTTTTGCAAGACTCAACCCCTAGCTAAGAAGGGTCATGCCCGCTGTTTTGAGCGCATTTTGAATCGAGCATAAGTAATTCAAACAAAATCAAAAAAAATACAAAACCTTCGCATTATGTCATGTTATATAATATAGTTAGAATAAAAAATAACAAACTTGGATTATCACAAATATTCTAGAAAACTCTTCTCATAAATGAGCTACGATGTACAAAGTTTCATAGCTTTCAAGCCAAATGAGCTAGGTCATGACCAAACTCATAGGATAGTTTGTTAAAATGACCCCATATTGTGCATATGTGTGCGACTTGGGATGTCAAACAATGTTCATTTTGGGTGTTTTCCTTTTCTTCACATAAAAAGTTCATTTTCTATTTTCCGAGTGACAAAAAGGGTTTTTTTTGTGAAACAAGTACCAAATATTTGATGTTGAATTATACCACAAGAATTTTATAATATAATAGATGATATTTTATGCTCAAAACATCAATTTTTTAGTGTCAAATGATTTCCATCCATCTCTCATAAAAAAGACAAACTTCTGCTGAATCAGCTGGAAAGGGGTCGAATTTGAACTACAGGTGCCTCATAGTATGTTCATGATTTTTTCCAAAAATCATTTTTAGCTTCACAAGCATATATTTCCTCATAGATCCAATGATATTTTTGCAAGACTCAACCCCTAGCTAAGAAGGGTCATGCCCGCTGTTTTGAGCGCATTTTGAATCGAGCATAAGTAATTCAAACAAAATCAAAAAAATACAAAACCTTCGCATTATGTCATGTTATATAATATAGTTAGAATAAAAAATAACAAACTTGGATTATCGCAAATATTCTAGAAAACTCTTCTCATAAATGAGCTACGATGTACAAAGTTTCATAGCTTTCAAGCCAAATGAGCTAGGTCATGACCAAACTCATAGGATAGTTTGTTAAAATGACCCCATATTGTGCATATGTGTGCGACTTGGGATGTCAAACAATGTTCATTTTGGGTGTTTTCCTTTTCTTCACATAAAAAGTTCATTTTCTATTTTCCGAGTGACAAAAAAGGTTTTTTTTTGTGAAACAAGTACCAAATATTTGATGTTGAATTATACCACAACAATTTTATAATATAATAGATGATATTTTATGCTCAAAACATCAATTTTTTAGTGTCAAATGATTTCCATCCATCTCTCATAAAAAAGACAAACTTCTGCTGAATCAGCTGGAAAGGGGTCGAATTTGAACTACAGGTGCCTCATAGTATGTTCATGATTTTTTCCAAAAATCATTTTTAGCTTCACAAGCATATATTTCCTCATAGATCCAATGATATTTTTGCAAGACTCAACCCCTAGCTAAGAAGGGTCATGCCCGCTGTTTTGAGCGCATTTTGAATCGAGCATAAGTAATTCAAACAAAATCAAAAAAATACAAAACCTTCGCATTATGTCATGTTATATAATATAGTTAGAATAAAAAATAACAAACTTGGATTATCGCAAATATTCTAGAAAACTCTTCTCATAAATGAGCTACGATGTACAAAGTTTCATAGCTTTCAAGCCAAATGAGCTAGGTCATGACCAAACTCATAGGATAGTTTGTTAAAATGACCCCATATTGTGCATATGTGTGCGACTTGGGATGTCAAACAATGTTCATTTTGGGTGTTTTCCTTTTCTTCACATAAAAAGTTCATTTTCTATTTTCCGAGTGACAAAAAAGGTTTTTTTTGTGAAACAAGTACCAAATATTTGATGTTGAATTATACCACAACAATTTTATAATATAATAGATGATATTTTATGCTCAAAACATCAATTTTTTAGTGTCAAATGATTTCCATCCATCTCTCATAAAAAAGACAAACTTCTGCTGAATCAGCTGGAAAGGGGTCGAATTTGAACTACAACTACATCATAGTTTGCGCATGATGTTTTGGAAAAATCCTTTTAAGGTACAAAATTATCTATTTAATCATAGATCTAGTAATGGTTTTGCAAGATTCAACACCTATCTAAGAAGGGTCATGCCCGGCGTTTTGAGCATATTTTAAATACACCATAGTGGCATTCTAGTGATTAAATTTTGTTTTATAAAAAAATTGGGGAGAAAAAGATTTAATGATATTGTATATATATTAAACTAAATTTACAAAGTTTATTTGAATTCATTTGGTCTTGTTGTGAATCTTCTTCAATTCTTTTTGTTAAAATCAGAAAACAAATGAAAAGGATGGAGAGGAAAAAAACATCACTGATGTCATGGGTAGAAGAGGCCCATGCCTTGTGCATAAGCGGCCCAGCCCATAACTCACCGGAAGCTTCTATTTAAAAGCCTGTGTGCATCGTATGCTATCACGAAGAGTGGGCTAGCTCGGTGGTCTTGAGGAGGATTGGAGGACGCCCGTCGGGGAGGTGGTGAGTTCGACTCCCTCCTCCCGCGACTTATTTTGCCAGTTTATCTGGCCAGGCGGGAAGGTTGTTGTCCGAGTGGGCCAGGCTTGCAGGTCGGTGTGGGGCCAGTCTGCCAGGGTGGTGGGCCACCTTGTCAGGTCTGGAGCTTGGGCCACCTTGTCAGGTGTGGGCCTGCTGGCAGTTTGAAGGGTCCACCATGTCAGGTCGGGTGGGGTCAGGGGCCAGTGCTGCATGGCAGGTGACATGTGTGTATAAATATACATATAGAAATAACACATAAGCGATAAATGCCACGTAGACATGACATGTAGATGAAGTAGATGACGTGGCAATTAAACATTTCATTATATCTATGTTTAAAATGTTACGACCATTCAAAATGGTCGTAAACGGCTGCAAAAAAGGTCGTAAGCTGTATCATTTAGCTTATGACGATTCTATCTAATGAAAGTATGACGTTTCTGGATCAAAACGTCGTAATTTATAAGGCTTTTAGCTTTCTCAATATGCTAACGACCATCTAGTATAGAATCGTCATAAATCTATGACGTTTTTATTCGTGGTCACTACGAGAAGGTCATAAGTTGACATATTTCTTGTAGTGTAAGGGAATATCTGTCAAGAAGTACAAGTTCACCTCGTCTTCGATTCGGGGGCTTGCGACGTAAAAAGGGGAGAAATCCACTGCAAAGGTGAATAGAGTCGACAAATGATGCGAGAAGAAATATATGGAGCAGGTTTATCTATTTTCTTGAGCCTATACTCGAAAAATTCGGCTATAGCCTCGGGGGCTACTCCCATCGGGAGCGCTATCGCGCACCCGATAGAAAAAAGTCGACAAAAGGAAAGAGGCAAGTCAAAGTTGGTAGTAAAAGAACAAATTGATGAACATAAGGTTGCATCTCTTCAGCTAGGAACTTTGGCTACATTGCCAACAAAATAAATGCCGATTACTCCCATCGGGAGATATTCATGAAAGTTAAAAAGGATAACTCGATAAATTACATATATCGGACCAGTCAAACAAGGCTGCGAAATATAATTCTCGAGTTGCGTCATCGCGACAAAACTTGAATGCCGTGGTTGAAATATACCATGAAGGTAAGACCCCAGGATCCGTCCTGTGTGGCCCGGTATACCCACATGGATGCGCTCTGCTGGAACTTATCCGTGTCTACGACGCGAAGAAAATCCTGGTGGACGCTCTGGGTACCCTAAGAACCACTGGGATTCATTCTTTGTAAGTCCTAAACGCGGCAAAAGTATGGGTTTGACCGGTTTCCCGAATTCAAATCCAAGGGGATTGAATTTGAAGTAGGTGGCAAGTATCTGTTCTGGCAGTTAACTGGCCTCTTGATCCGTCAGAGTTGTCAGGCTTGTTCATCAGAGCCCCTTGCAAGATATTATAATAAAAGATAAGTCGAAAGACCAAGTCGAAGATTTGAAGAAGTCAAGTATTGATCAAGTCGAAGAAACGAAGGTCAGAGATTCAACCCGAATCTGCAATTCTGATAGAATCTCGGGGGCTACTGACAAGGGTATAGATAATAGAGCCCGTCAGTTGAGTAGCCCTGAGGCCCGTTAAGCTAGGCCCAATTGTAATACTAGTCAAAATACGAGTTCATGTCGTATGATGATATTGTAATCTGTATCGAATCCCACCTGATCCTCGAGACCTGGCCACCTATATATAGGGGCCAGGAGGGGATGGTGTGGGACAGATTGAAAGCAAGCCAGGTTCTACACCCACGTTTACTTTCATAGCCACCTTGTTTGACTGAGTTTACCTTCGAGTTCATCCGACGCCCTATCTCCCCGATCCTAAGTCCTTCATCTAGGACATTTGTTGAGTTTAACCCTCGTCAGTATCTATCCATTGCAATTTGTTCCTACATGTTCCAAACACGTGATGAAGCTAATCTACCCACAACGAATGCAACAAATAATGATATTGCAAACACATGATGAAGTAAACTTACATAGTCACGTATGGTGCATCCACTCAGAGGTGCAGCCCGCACTTGGTCCATGCAGCGGTCCACCGGCTACATGGACTCTTGATTGCATCCCATCGACCTTGTAGTGACCGGTATGTCCTAGGTGGCCTATGTGCAAGCCTAGGCATGAAATGGCAAAACTTATCCTCAATTCGTTGACAATACCGCTTACTGGTTTGATCGGTCCTGGTGACACCACCAAGAGTGACACTATCCCATGCCCGGATCAAAGCTTCGTCTTCCACCTCGGTGTAGTTTGCCATCCTTCTTGTAATGTGATCTTTTTTGCTTGTGACATCTTCGTATGTACCGGCGTCCACCTCTTCCAAGTCATCATCACCTCCCTCCTCCTCCACATCATCGGCACCATCAATCCCAATGTGCCCATTCTCATAGTCACCAAGCGGTTCTTCGTCAATGTCGATGGATGCATCGTTGAGCATGCCAACAAAGGGATCTGCCCCTTGGCTACACCGCAAAATAACCAAACAATCAAATTCACCGCAAACGAGCTCACTTTACCGAGAAGAAAATAGAAACACACCTCTCCGGCATTTCATTGAACACCTCGCGGGTGTGTCCACCGCTGGCCACGGGCGCTGCTGCAGCGGCCGCATTGATTGCCGGAGCGAGACCTTTTTCGCCGGTGCCCTCTTCACCACTAGGGGCTTTGCCGCCGGTTTCTTCGGACGTTGCTTGGGGATCGGGGGCATCTTGGCAACCCGGTGGACCGGCGGAGTGGACAGCTCGCCGGCGGCCAGTCCAACCTGGCTGCCGCGGCCGGCTTCCCCTGCCCGACGACGTGAGTGCCCATTCTCTTCCGTTTCAAACCCGCGGCGGCGCCGGCGATGGTGCCTCCACCCGCGGACGTGGCACCACCATCAACCATAGATGCGGCGGTGGCGGGAGGGGCCGAATCGGAGGTCGCGGCGCGCTGGGCGACCCCCGGCGGTTGCGGGGAGGCTATCGGTGCTTCCGTTGCGGCGGAATCGTCCGGCGCCGATCGGGGAGAGGAAATCGGGCAGCGGAGGCGGCGCAGAATTGGGTGGAGCGCGCGCTGAAATTTCCCTCCCGCCAACACCTTGCACGAGTTGGGGGTCGGGCTCGGTTTGCCCTTTCAACCCCCACAAGTGTAGGTCAGGGCTGCGCGGATGGCGGCGCCCCCAAATTTATTTGCGGGTCGGCGACGGATGGGGGGTCTGTTCCGCGTAATTTTTTTGCCCCTAACCCGCAAACCGGCGGTTATTTTGTGGGTTAGGGCGATTTTGGGGGGTGTGCTGGAGTTGCTCTAAGACCTAAAGCATGTTTTGCAAGACAATGCGCCTCATTGTTTGATCTTCGTCCTTTATGGATGAAAGAAACTGATTGATAATCCCTCACCGACAATTCAATCGATCTCCTTGATGATTGTAGAGCTAAGGCCTCCATTCTTGCTATTTATATCATCAACGGCCCCTTGGCAATCTGATGCAACGATCACTTCTGTAAACATCAGGTCTGCACTTAGGGCCAGAGCCTCTCTACATGCCAACGCCTCCAACCGAGGGATCAGAAATGCCAGCAACCTTCATTGCCGGAGCTCATCTCTGCATATAGCCGTAAATGATCCACATTTGATCCTAGCAACAACACCATCGGCCTTTATCTTCACGGAACCCGAGGGTGGAGGAGTCCATCGTGAAACATGCACTCCTGAAGTAGTGCTCTTGTGTCCATGGATGTTCACCACCGGTTTAACTGCACCAAGTTCTGCAATGAACCTCTGTATAAACATGTGGGACGAAAGAGGACTTTGAAAGTCATTTTCATGTATTGCTTTCCTTCTGGCAAACCAAATAACCCACAATGTGACCAACATAGTGGTAAACTGTGAGTGTGGAACTGAAGCCAATGTAGTAAATATCCAACACCTCTCGTGTCTGGCTCACTTGTGCGGTTCATATGTTCTACCATCTCTGGATCAGCCAAAGCGCAAACGCTCCGAGACATCTCGCAATCAAGAAGGGCATGTCGCCACGAGTACGTCCTCCCTCCCGCACATCTTACATTCGCTCGATGTCACCATGTTTCTATGGTGATTGGTGAAGCAGGTCAGCAGATGGTAAGGATTGATGTGCTAGGTGCCACACAAAAATCTTGAGCTTAGATGGTACCCCTTAAGATTGGATTTAGACGGTTGTTGACTGATAACAAATGGAATGAATAGTTACATTTTGTGTCAAAGATTAATATCGGTACAATTGTCCAATGAACCGGACAAGTTTATTTAGAATCTTACAATCAATGGGTTATTTACGGTCAAATCGATGTATGAAGACTTAATGAATGGACATACTACATTTCTCCATAAATATCTATGGAGACTAAAAATCCCCCTTAAGATTAAAATTTTCATGTGGTTCCTAAATAGTAAAGTGCTTTTGACAAAGGATAATTTGGCTAAGCGTAACTAGCATGGGTGTATCAAGTGTTGTTTTTGCGATTCTATGGAATTTGTAGAACATTTGTTTCTATCTTGCCCGTTTGCTCGTATTGTTTGGGGTATGATCTACTTCACTTATAATATTCCACCACCAACTAATATTACTAATATGTTCGGTAATTGGTTGAATGGTGTTGATAGAAATGATGAAGCTAGGATATGTATTGGCGTTTCAGCTTTATGTTGGTCGATTTAGAATTGCCAAAATACTATCGTGTTTGACAAGCAAAAGGGGACCAACTTTTTGCAGGTTACTCGCTGCGTATTGGATACAATCATGGTCCCTACTTCTTTTAGGGGATCAGTGGAGCTTATGGTTACTGAATGCAACCGGCTGCTGATGATCGCACAAGACTTCTATTTCTAGGCTACTGGATAGCGTCATACTAGTAGACTCCAGAATGGATAGCTTTTTGTTGCTACTTTTATTTCGATGGTTGATTCATATCTCAACCTTAGCTGATTCATGATTGTAATAATTTGAATACTCTAAACCTTTCAATAAAAACAGTTGTGTGCATCTCTTAAATCTTGATGCAGAGGCTGGGCTTCATTTCCCATTTCAAAAATAAAAAGATGGTACTTTAGCTGACCAAAGTTACGTCCACATTTTTTATTCCCTCATATTCTTGGACGACCATCATTGCCATCAAGACATACTTCTCGGACGTCTAGATTAGTCAAAGTCTGATCGGAGCTGACGCAAGTGGGACGCGCATAGACGCCCACACCGCAACGGCGCAACCAATGACCGCCCCGGTTGGAACCACGAAGAATTTTTGTGTTTGCAGCAATTTTGCATAGAGAACGGTTCGATTTCAGTCGTGGATCAAAGAAAACAAAGTAATTTATGCAGTTTCCTATAAATCCAAGGGGGTCAATATTATGATATCTTCTATACCATTTTTCGTTTAAAAGGTAAAAAAACATAAAATGATAAAAAATAGTTTATTTTAAACTATAAAAGATAAAGGTGCCCTAGTATTAACGCACATGCATCTATACAGCTGCCATGTGCACGTGTGGAGACGCATGCATGCCATGTCTTGTGGTCATGCAGCTCACGCTGTAGCTAGTACCACCTCCTAGCTACTAACTTCCAAGATCACTGCAAATAAATCGAGTTATATCACTAGTACGATACAGGACCATGCATATGCATTGTAGGTATGGATTATGGACCGGTATACTGGCCATTTATTTGCATGCGCATTTCTAACTAAAATCCGGATTCGTCTTGCATACCTTCCTGGCCAAAGAGAGGTGAAAATCATGAATCTAGGAAATCATATAAAATGTTTGATATAAGTTTGCAATTGGTTTTGCTGTGATTATAACAATTGAGATTTTTTTCCCTATATTTCATTGCCTACTTAACCATTTTTGATAACTATGAGTGGCTTTTTTAAAGAAGATTGTAAATAAATTTAGTTTAACACATCTATAGGCTTGGGCTTAATCCGGAACTAACATATAGACTACTTGGTGACGTGTATGTCAGACTAAATCTACTTTTGTGAAGCGAACCTTTTTTCAATAATTGAGAGCTTTTTAATTACTCTATATATCTCAAAATTTAAAATGTCTAAGATTACTTAAAATTTAAATCTTACTTACTTTAAGCAAATATTTAGGAAAAATATTTACATCTACAATATTGAGGGAACATATGGAGAAAATATACTCTATGGTAAATCTAATTATGCTGATTAAGTATTGTGGATGTTCGTATTTTACTGTATAAATTTGGTAAAACTTAAAAAATATAGACTTTTGACTAATTTTAGACGTGTATATTTTGCGACGAAGAAAATAACTGGCAGGATTACATTCACCTACATGTACTCATAGTGGGAGTAACTTAGATGGAAATATATACCTACATGTAATGCCAACTAGATATTTTGACGAGAGCAAGACGTAGCAAATTGCCATGGCATCTATAGTCATCCCTATAGCAAATATGTACAATAATAAGCTAACAAAATAAACTACTTTATGAATATCTGGCCCACATATCATTCTCACAAAATGCCTAGGTGCACATGCTATTGTTGTCTCTTGTATGAGAGCCCACTTCCCTTTCCTCTCTCCTCCAACAAAGTATAAACATATTATTTCAGTCCTTTTAGCCAAATGACTAAAACTTATTGTACTCGCTCTCTGAATGATATATAATTAAATAAAGAGAATGATGTTTGGGGGTAACTAGCTATGTCAACACAACATCACACTTCTAAAAAATAATTAAGTCTAGAAATTAATAAATGTGACATTATAAATTACTATCACTATGATATTATGCACTATGGAGTAGTAACATATAGTACATGTATGTTACTGGAGAAATGCATAGGAGCTCTCGGGTGCTACAGACCCCTATACTTGGAAAAATAAAAAATAATTCATTTAAAAAAAATCGAACCTTTTTGAAATCAAAGATGAATACTGGTACTATACTTATAAAAATATTTCCCTAGGAAATTACTTTTATTTTATCCTGGGTAAAAAACAAACTCAAAATGCCTCATGACCAAGTACTATTCACTTTATATTCGTCATAATTTTGTTTTTTTTCCAGTTTACAATGACAGTAATTTCCTAGGGGAAATATAATACACAAATACAATACCTGATCATCTTTGATTTTAAAAAAGTTCGATTTTTAAAACTTTTTTTGAATTATTTTAATTTTTTTCAAGTATGGGGGTGTGTAGCACCCGAGAGCCAAAAGTCCGTGTTATATGTTACTGCTCCTATAGTCTAAATGATACCGAAGTTGTAAGTTGGAACCTTTAAGAGACGACAACAACAAGGATGCTACCATGCAAGAAAAATTACATTGATTACTACACACGCTTGATCGATGGCCTTCATTCAAGTACTCCCTCTGTCAATAATTACCCTATATATTAGATTTGTTAGAGTTAAACTTTGTAAACTTTAACTAACCATGAAAATATTAACATCTAAATATGAAATGTATTATTAGAACCATTATAAACTATATTTTCATAATATATGTATTGTCTATTAAAGATGTTAATATTTTTCTATGTATGCTTAGTAAATTTTTCTAAAATTTAACTTTAACTAAACCTAGAATGCAAGGTAATACTAAACAAAGGGAGTGTTGCTCCAATTGTGCAAAACAAATGATCCTTCAAGTAGTTGCTTCCTTTAGAGAGAGGGAGTAACTAAGTTTCAACCTTGAAAACTGAGATAAGAACTTGCACTACCACGAGCTGTTAGTGTTAGATTAGGTTAGCACCAAATCTTTCCTGCAAAGCAAGAAAGGTCGTTAAAAGAAGAGCCAATCACGGGAAACAAGACACGGTCGCCATCGACCAAACCAAGAAAAAGATGCACGTGCAAATCGCAAGCAAATGAAGTCACAGTGGCCGGAGTAGTATTCAGCTTCGACTCGCCCAAGAAAATTTCAGGAACAAGAGAGCATAATAATACTTTGTAGTTTTGGCTACACAAAAGTGATCTAAGTATGTTTATTCTGCTCTCTTGTGCCTGAAATTTTCTTATCTCAAGATCATTAAGAACATAAATAACGAGGAGCACATGATAACTGTACATGTTTAGCACCAGAGCCAGTGAGCCACACCAACTGAACCCCAACATTTAGTACTTGATGTCCCGTTAGGTTAAAGACTCAAAATTAGAGTCCCGGGTCCTATATAATTCTTTAGTTTTGGAAAACTAAAGAATATGCATTAAAGAGGAGTGGAGATTTTTGGCTCCTGGGCACCAGTGATCTTACTGTTTTTTTTAAAAAAAATCGAAAATCATATTTACGAGTTTCAAAAATAAATGAAAAATAAATCTGAATATAGACAATGATTTATCCCACCAATCTGTAAAATATCAATTTCAAATACTTTGTAGTTTTGGCTATACAAAAGTGACAAGTGTGTGGATCTTAGTATGTTTATACTGGTATCTTCAAATCTTATCGGATTTTGTCATTTTTGGGTAGCCAACAATACAAAGAATTTCACATTAAAAATTTGCATGCTTGTAGGTTACATTATGTACTATGTTCGAAATTTACTTTCATAATTTTTTGAAATATGTAACTATTTTTTTTATTTTTTTTAAAACAATGAGAGCATTGATGCCCATGAGCCAAAACCACTTCCGCATTAAAGAGTGTTTGACATCACAAGAAGAACAAAGGAATCACGACAAGATGTCAAAGTTAATGGAAATTTCCTGGAAACAAAATGTATTGTTATCTTTAGAAAAAAATTTAAAGTTTGTGATCAACGTATCAAAGACATATATAGATTTAAAAAATGAAATTAGTATTCTCCGAAATTTCTATGAAGCTATTTGAACCAAAGGAACCCAAACTATGTGCAATAAAAAAATATTTATACATGTAATACTTGACATGCAATCAATGAGATATCAAACATACTTGATATACAATTATTTTACACAAGCAATAAACAAACAAATAAAGCCCGAAACATAGATGGACATTTTTTTTGTAAAAGATCACCTAGCTAGCGACTCTGATTCATAGTTTTAAAAACCAGACCGGACCAGCGGTTGAACCAGAACCAGAGCCTTGTACGATTCTTTAAGCGCACTAGACCAACTGTGCAAGCCAACCAGAATAAACCGGCGAAACTGCGGTCCGACCACCGGTTTCACGTATTAAACCGAACATCCGGTCTGACCGGCTCAATAGTCTCAATGTGGGAAAACATAAACGCGTTGATCGGGATTCGAACCCAGAACGTGAGAAATTTGCGGGCAGCAGAAGGATGTGACGAACCAGCTGCGCTGCGATAGCATGTTGTTAAAAGAAGAGACAGGCCTTTTTTACATATTATCTACGTGGTAGCACTATAATTCCAACGAATAGGAAGGCTTACTACTTGCTTTTTCTTTCTACTAGGGGCGACTTGCTGCATTGCAGTATTGTCCATCTTCGACATGGCAATGTTGGCAAGTTATACTTGTTATATCATTATGTGAATTATTATGCAAAAATGCAAGTCTACAATATTATTTCATACATAATTATCTGTTTATTGCATTAATTAATAATAATAAAATATATTTATGTATATTTAAAAACCAGACAGTAAACCAATAAACCAGTGGTCCAACCGGTAAAAACCTGAACCAATGACCTCACCGGTTCGATCACCGGTCTGATTTTTAAAACTATGCTCTGACTGAATGGATTGTCTTGGCAAAGTAGTGAAAAATAGAAGCTCAATCAAATCAAAACACTTCCATTAACTCAATCTAGATTCTTTGAGTATTTTGGTGAAAAATAAGACCATTTTTCTAATGGCATTTGAAAGTTTAAACTATTTTTTATAACGTACATTCCAAAGGCAATCTAGGTTCACCACAATCGCTAAATAGTCGACACCCCTTAATCTCTAGCAGTCTGAGTTGCAAAACAATCTTATTCATCCATCGATGTCAATCCCTGCTGGAAATAATTCAGTTCGATCGATGTCAATCAACACGGGAAAAAATCAGTCCGTCTCTTTCCCCCCAAATTATCAAAACAAATAAGAATATAAAAAATGATAAAACGAGAATAGTTTGCACAAAGCAAACATGAATAGCCGGAGAACAACGAGCTACCAACGTTCATCCGCATCACTCCAAAGCTTGAAAGAAACATGAGATGCGAGCCAGGGACACGACAAACAAACAAGAAGAAGAATACTCCATGATAAATCAAATAGTACGGTCGATCGATCGATTGGCTTGTTCAGGGGCCTCGTGTAATGCAGGCACGTGAACGCGGAGAGTCGCAGCTCAAAGCTCATAGAAGTTCTTCTCTTCATATTTTTTTGCCTGTAAGAGAGGCTCGATTCTATTTAGTTCTACCTTTGAGATTCGCTCTGTAGTACCGTGGATTTATACTGGTAGATTAGAATAGTTCGCCAAAAGCAGAGCCAAACACGCGGAACGAGATACGGTCACCAACGAGCAAACACCTGGAAAAGCTACACATGTCACATCCAGGTAAATTCAAACCAGCTTGCGGCTGGAGCTGGCCAAGAGAAGTTGCATGGGAAGGGGTTTCAGCTCGTGTGCGAAAGAACCTCTGGCTCAGATAAAGCTTTATTTTTAGAGTATGGGAATGCGTACTTTATTTCTATAGAAGGCTAGAATGTTTATGTATAAGCAGGAATCAACTGCAAGGGCAATAAAAATAAACAGAAAGAAAAACAAAAGGCAGTTCTAAGCCTACTCTCTCGCGACATCATTTTGATCTTGCACATTCTCTCTATGTGCTAGTTTGAGCAGATTAAACTCTTCTGCTACCAGAGCAGCGATCCTGATCGGCCCATGCTGCCTCTTCTCATCCTCGAAGACCCAGGCGTTCCTGTTCTTCCATAGAGCATATGTAATCGTGCATACTAGGGTGTCGAAAACTCTCTTGGTACTACCACGCTGCCTGTTGCGTTCAGTTGTCCACCATTCCTACAAGACGCTCTCGCAGATAAAGCTGCAAGGTCAATGTCGACGCAACGAAGATGTAGAAGGCGGAGATGCGGGAGAAGCCATGGGTGTTCGCGTTGGTCTCTGTGTCACCGCCTCAGATGAACCTAAACGAGTTTGGGGGTTAGGGCATCTCCAGCGGGCCGATGCATCAGGCCGACGCAAACCGTCCGTCCTCGTCCATTTGTGTCGGGGCCTGGATAGGATTTGCGTCGCGGTTTGGCCCGCCTGGCCAGCGCGTGCAGCGGGCCGACGCATCCTGTCGGACGCATTTTTTTATTGTTTGAAATTTATAGCAAATGAAAATTAGTGCAAATTTAACTAAACTTGCATTGATTTAAACGAAATTTACAATGGAAATTTAAAAAGAAACCCTAATAACTACGACGCCGTCCCCTATGGACGGCGACTATGCCGCAGCCAGCTACTCCTCGTCGTCGGAGATGAGGTCGACGATGACTTCCGGCTAGGGCTGCGGCGGCTGGTTGATGACCACTCCGTGCGGGCGGTCAGGACGACGCCGACGACGCGGGACGCCTGGCGGAGGCAGCACCTCCTGCCCCTCATAATCCGCCACCAGCCCCGCGTGTGGCGGTAGTGGTGGCGGAGGTGGCAGAGATGCCAGGTGGTCTGCCACTCTGCCACCATGCATGAGGGCAATGTCATCGTCGTAGCCAGGAAAGACCTATTGGAGGAGGCAGTTGGCGCAGGAGCACCGACGGTGTCCGAGCCGCTGGGGGTGGCGGGGAGGGACGCCTACGGCCCCGGCGCGTGGACTGGCTCGACGATGCCTCTGCGTCATTCTTCATCTTCTTCAGCCAGGACGACATCTTCATGGGCGCGGGCTGTGGAGGATCTTGTCGTGGTGCGTGCGGAAGCGACGCCAGCGCGCACCAGCTTATAAAGCCCTGGTAAGCCACCGCCCGCGCATGTCCTAGAGCCTTCACCATCAATGCCGGCACAGACTGGCATCGTTGCGTCAGTTAGCGGCTAGCGCCTGAGCTTCTGCGCCGCATTGATGCCATTGGGTGTTTCCGCTTCGTGGCCAGTGCACACGCCAGCAACGTCTAGTCACGTCTGGGTCGCTGCCATGCGGGTCTGCGGCTTACGCGGGAGGACACGCGCGTCGTACGCCCGCGTCCGTGCCGATGCAAACCTGACCCAAATTTGGGCCAGGGATGGGTCGGGCCGGACGCGTCGGTCCAGTTGCGTCGCCACGCTTGGGAGGGCGAAGCGACGCGCCCATCTGGTCAGACCAGATCGAACGCGCGCGGACCAGATGCGTCGGCCCGCTAGAGATGCCCTTAGAGCATCTACACTCGCCTCCTCCAACCCCAAAACGCCCTCTAAAAATAGTTTTTGTCCGACGTGGGCAACTTTTCCATCCGGCATACCCAGGCCGCGCCCAATCGAAAAGCAGGTGGGCCACAACTGTCGGCAAGCCACGGCGAGATTTCCAAAAGCCTGTGCAAAAATCAGAAAATAGCTCAGAAGAAGATATTTTTCACAAGTGGTCTATTATTTATGTAGGTTGTTGTGCCCATCTTTTGAAAAGCTGTTTCTATAGGTAGCTGCTTAAAAACCGATTTCTAGACTCCAAAAATAGAAAATACACTTTTCCTAAGACCAAGAGTAAAACGGCCTCCGTGGAATTGCTCGTTGTCCCAAGAGTCACTCACATGTCTGACATGTGCTTGTTCCCGCAAATTAACTATGCCATGATTAGCGCTATGGTCTAGCTCATTTGACATAAAACCCATACAATCTCGAACATAGTAGCTCATTTCTGTGAAGTGTCTTTTGTAAAAACTAAGGTATCATATAGAGTCTAGATTTTGTGTTGTACAAAAAAAAGTCTAAATCATGGTTTAAAAAGTGAAGAACTTGGTTTAGTTTTAGTTTCGGTCATATTTGAGCCTATATTTGGACAAACTTTGCACGTATATGTCAGACATGTGTATGCACTCCCTCGGTTCACAATAACATTTGCTCCCGTGTTTGTTCAAAGTTGAACTTGACAAATTTTGAAAAAAAATTACAAACACTTTTGCAATCTAGAATCTATTGTATAAGAATCGTAAGTCATAAGGTCTATTATATATCTTATGTACTTAGTTAGCCCATGTGACGATCTATATTTGCACTGAGAAGTGAAAAGTGAGAAGTGAACAGGAGTGACGAGGAGGGTGACGGCTGACTGGGTGACGACAAGCTCACCCAAGAATCAACACAAGGACGGGTCAAAGAATGAAAATAAAGAGAATTCTCTTTCCCCAGGACTGATCGCTGGAGCGATTAGTTTCTTGGTACGGGACTGTTCGATGAGCTAGTCAATGGCGTAGGACTTCTAGACTAAATTAAAGCTTCAATATTTCTACTTCTATTTTTAAATGTTGCTATTCCTTGTGTTTGTTAATAATACAAAATTTTAGATAAATTACTTTTAACTTATGCGATCAAATTTTGATCGGGATCCTTTAACAGTCGACAAAACTGATTTTTATGCAATACAAATATAGGAGAGGGGGGCATATGCCCCCCACCCCCCGCACAAGATTTTAATTAGAAAATGCTACATCATTAGGAAGATCATTTATTATCTCCATAGTAAGGTGAGACATCTTGTCTACAAGGAGTCGGCATTGGAGCACGGTCACCTTGCAGTTGGACATCCAAAGGTATTGCAACATCTCCGTCTTAGAAGTATTCACTAGCAATGTTGTACCACCAAATATGCAATCCGTGATTTTCATCCTCTTCAAGCTCCTGAAGCCTCTGAGTATGTAATGTGGGTCTATATATATCATTGTCGCCAGTAAATATGAGTGAAAGAACCTCATTATTATCAACATATTTACCAACTGAGTTCAATCCATCATTTGTGAGACGAGCAGCAATAGAGTTGCGCCTAAGGCCCTTGCATGATTCCACAATGGCCCTAAACCCATCAAGGCTGTTGTGTGATGTAATCCAGATAATTACGGGGATTATAGAGGGAAAAGCGAAAGCAAGTCAAGTTTGGGCGATTTTTTGCAGCTGTAACAAGAGCCTCATTCGCTATCGATCTGGCTGCAAAAGAAGATGGCTGATTCCAACTTTGGACAATTAGCAGAAACATCAATAGGGCTTGTCTTGGTCAAATTAAGAAATACTTTTAAATAGAAGTTATAGTTTATCATTGCCTAGGACTTCTAGATGACATTAATCTTCAATAGTTCTACTTATATTTAAATATGTTGATATTACCTTGTATTTTTTAATAATTGAAAAAATCAAATAAATTACTTTTAACTTGTGTTGTGCGATCAAATCTTGATTGGAATCCCTTAATAGTTGACAAAACAGATTTTTATGCAATACAAAAATCGAAGAGGGGGGGGGGCATTCTAGTTAAGCAATGTTATATGTCTATGGGTCCGCCCTAATAAACTTGTACATTGTCCTCCACCGCTAGAGAGGAGGAAGAGGAAGTAGTAGAGACCAATTTCAACAAACAACATAGGCCTATAGGACAACATTGCATTGTAGGGGAAGAGTGGGGGAAGGAAGAGGAAGGTGGTAGCAGAGCATTAGTACTGAATCGATTGGGTAGAGACCAATTCCAACAAACAACATATGACCTATAGGACAACATTGCATTGCAGGGGAAGAGTGGGAGGAGGAAGAGAAAGGTGGTAGAAGAGGAGTATTGAATCGATTGGGTAGTAGGTGCTAGCAGAGCAGTAGTGGCCGGGGAGGAAGAAGAGAAATGAGCTACAGATAAAGTGTTATCGAGAGAGGGAGAGAGAGAGAGGATGGAATCGATGGATAGGAATGCCAGCCAGGGAAATGGAGAAAAGTGACATCAGCGATTGACGTAAAGTAAAGGCGTCCATGGCTCCATGGAGGGAGGGAATTTTTGGAACCAAGTTCCTCGTGAACGCAACTCAGCAGCCAATATGAAGACAACAATTTCATACTCAGAATTTGTATGTTTTAGTATATAGACGATGCAGGGTACCAAGAAGGAGATCGTATGTATGGAAAAGGAATGGTGTATAGAACTATACCAACCACCAACAAGAAACCGTCAAGTACAGATATGGTGGTCGGTCCCGCTCTACATAGTCATGAGCACAGAAGCAAAGGTCCCTCCAATGGTATACTTTACCATTGCCTAGGAATTCTAGACGACATTAAGTCTTCAATAGTTCAACTTATATTTAGATATGTTGATATTTCCGTGCATTTATTAATAATACAAAAACTCAAATAAAATACTTTTAACTTGTGTTATGCGATTATATTGAATGGAATACTTTAATAGTCATCAAAATAGATTTTTATGCAATGCAAATATAGAATAGGGGGGCATCTTCCCCTCCCCCATTCTAGTTAAGAGCATCTCCAGCCGCGCTCCCAAAGTGTCTCTCAAAGCGTTTTGGGGCACGTGGACGTTTGGTCTCCCCCAGCCGCGCGCTCAAAGGCCTTTTCAGTCCGACGCGGCCCAATATGTTGTCCGGCGCCCGAGCCCAACCTCGGTACATAGGGGACGTTGCGGGAGCACCAGACGTAATGTGGATACGCTTCATGAGTGGTGGGCCCGCCTCGTCGGCGACAAATTTGGGCATATGTTGGTATGTTCGATCACATGTCTCTCGGATATTTTATACACAATGTACATGACTTGTCATTGGTTGACCCGTTTGATTGACCAAAATGCTGTCTCGATAGCTGTTGATGTCGAAAAACTGGCTAGAGGGGTTAGCTTCAAATGTGTTGACTGTTTTTGAGTTGCCAAGAAAGGTTAATTAGTCCGAGTTGCACATCGGTCATGTCTCAGGATTTGTAGATCTTACGATTTACGCACATGGTCTATGCTTGATCTTTTTAGATAAAGAATATATATTAATATCAAGCCGATACCAATTATATCTAGCCTCTCCAACAACGCAGTGTCCTAGTGGAAATACGGATACACACAGCCAAAAAAAAAGAATTACAGAAAAAGAAAAAGCCTCGCTACAGTGATAAATTCATTGTAGCAGCAACACTAACACCACCAAAAGTCAAACATCTCCAAAAAGCAACACCTTCAAAAAGGGAACAGTGCACTAACACCGCCATCGCCCGATCATAGATCTTAGGTTTTCACCCTGGAGAAAAGTCCACGCTTACAAAACAATGCCTTCAACAAGGCAATTGCCAGACACAACCAATTAAGGCCAGACCTTTTGTTTTCACCTTGTAAGGTCGGACCTTGAACTTCTCCTGTATTGTCGCCCCCACTAGCAATGTCGCTGCTACGAGTCACGAATCACGAAGCAAGTTTCTCTTTACCACAAAGACTCAAACCACCAATGCAATTCTCCAGGACTCGGCAGCCATGACATTCCCCGCTAGATGACTTCACCATAGAACGAAAAATCACGTCGCATGCTGGTAATAGCCAGCAGAGCTTTGCAACGCTCCCTCTGAAACCAAACGGTCAGATAAAAACATGGGTGCGCCCGACTGAATCCCATCCGATCCAGCAATCTCCAGGCATGATCGCCCAATGGAGTTCGCCGGCGGAGCCTTCCAGAACACGTCACTCCTACCAGATCCGTGAAGAAGGGCCTCCGGTAGATCCTCATCTTGGGGCGAGGAGGAACCATAGGACCACCTCCTTTATTCATGCCGAACCAGCAGTCCCCACACCGTCGGCCGGCTCCCGGCAAACGGATCGAGCGGAGCGACCTCCGGCTCAGACGAGCCTAAGGTAGCCCCAGATCAGGCCCGTGAATCGAGCCTAGGAGATGCAACGAGGCTGCCACGAAGGGCAGGCCGCGCCGCCGCCTCCGGCCTTCTCCACGACCTTCTCTGCCTCCTTCGCGCCTCCCAACCGCCACGCCAACCGCCACGCAGCCACCGCTCCAGATCGCCGCGGCTCGCCGCCGCACACCAGAGAGCTGTCGTGCCATGGTGCCCGACGGCCGCACCATGCCCACGCCATGAAGGAAAACAACCCGCGCCGTCCCTAGCACGCGAGGGGACCAGCAGTCCCCGCCGCCGCCGGCAACGGCCATCTCCTCTATGCTTGATCTGATTACTCTTGCTATATAAGTACCCTTTTAAAAATGATTCATATATATATTTCTTGTCTGATTAGCTAGTTGGATTCGTCAACTCCTCTACGAGCTTCATCGACCATCTTTTCCTGCTACGGTTGTGTTCTGCAACAATGTTAGCATTGTCTATATATCCACGAACACCATTCAACATCAGCGCACCAAACACATCGAGATTGATCTTCACTCCGTTCGTGATCGTGTTGCCATGGGCTAGGTCCGCATGCTGCATGTTACCTCGTCTCGACAGTTCGCCGACATCTTGACGAAGGGTCTTTAATCATCCTTGTTTTTAGATTTTCGGTCCAGTCTCAACGTCCGTCCTCGTCCCGTTGTGACCGCGGGAGAGTGTTAGAGATATGTCACGAATACGTGACATAACTCCCTGATCCTATAAATCATGGAGAGTCTTTATTGTTTTGATCTTCTATTTATGATTAGAATTGTAAGTCTTCTATAAATATATATGCAATGAAAAGGCCAGATGTTCACCACAGGGTTTAACGGCACCAAGTTCTGCAATGAACCTCTGTATAAACTGTATAAACATGTGGGTCGAAAGAGGCTCTGAAAGTCATTTTCATGTATTGCTTCTTCTGTAAACCAAAAATAGACCACAACGTGACCAACTAGCTGTAAACTGTGAGTGTGAAACTGAATCCAACGTAGTAGTAAATATCCAATGCCTCGCGTCTGGCTCACTTGTGCACTTCATATGTTCTAGTACCATCTTCGGATCAGCGAAAAGCCCACCCGCTTTGAGACATCTGGTAATCAATAAGGGTATGTCCCCCCCCCAATGGTTCGCCCCCCCCCCCCCCCCCCCCCCCCCCAAAACGATTTTCAGTAGGTAATACTAGGGAATAGGGATATATGCTATATTATTGACTAATACGTGTGCTAATGGCCGGATGTAATCACACTAAATTAGCCCATTGTTTATTAATTGATCCATTGCACACCATAGCAGGTAATCCATAGCCCCCCCCCCCCCCCCCCCCAAACGATTTTAAAAAATGAGACCGGAGGGGGAGAAGCCTCTCGGTATTTTAATTAAGGAGAAAGATGTGTACCACACCGCCTACGAGTGCGGAGACTCGAACGCGGGCGGGCCAGGATGCATCAGCCCATCCCAAACGATTTTCAGTAGGTAATACTAGGGAATAGGGATATATGCTATATTATTGACTAATACGTGTGCTAATGGCCGGATGTAATCACACTAAATTAGCCCATTGTTTATTAATTGATCCATTGCACACCATAGCAGGTAATTAAGCCCACACAACAGCCCACGTATCAGGCTTAGGCCATAGTGGTACATGGCAGGACGCCCCTAATCACGCATGCCCCAACCAATCGATCAGATCGATCGTGGCTGCTTTACCTGGTGCCTGCCGCCTCTAGCCCTCTCCTCTTCTCGCTAGGGCGATTGCCGCTGCCGCCGTTCGCCGTATAATTTCGATCCGCTGCTGCGCGGCATACGGCCAGACTGCCGTGCAATTCTGTACTCCAAAACACAACGGTATTTGCTGTTTGATCTCTGTCCTTGACATTTGACGCATTAGATTCTTAGTACTTGATCTGGTTCATTAGTCATTAGTATACTTTATAATATAAACTAGTGGATTAGTTTATTAATTTATGTCTTATGTAATTCTGTTCATCTGTTATGTCCAAAGATGAAGAGAAAGGGACCATCAGTGAGGAGGGTGGATTTCTTTTTCAAGCGGATTGGTTCAACTTCAAGCGCCAATATTACTATTAGTGAAAATGCAAATCCATCTGAGGAGGAGCCACCCACTGTGTCTATTACTGAAAATACAAATCCATATGAGGAGCCACCTACTGTAGATGACAGTTCCAGTCCGGTTGATATGCAAACTGATGATCAAAATATTGTGGAGACAGTAGAAGTTTTAGAACAAGGTAGAACTGGAAGCACATCATATGAAAGGGATCCGGGTAAGCGCCAACAGATTTGGGAACTTCCTGTTGATAAGCAAGAAGAAGCACGACGATTCTATATTTCTGAGGGCCCTTATCAGCCATATATGAAACAGTATCCATACAATGGAACGACCAAAAATCGTCGCCGATTCCAGTATAGCTATTTCAAAAATTTCCCTTGGCTAGAGTATTCACTTTCCACACATCGTGCATACTGTCTACCTTGTTTTGTCTTTACAAAAAAACCAAGTGGAAAATGTGGCTCAGATACATTCACAGTTAAGGGGTTTATAAACTGGAAGAAGGTTAATGATGGACCAGGCTGTGCTTTGTTAACCCATGTGGGCAGAGGCACCAACTCGGCTCATAATTATTCGGTTTGATGTTTTGAAAATCTGAAGAATAGTATGACCCACATCGACAAGGCAATTACGCAAGCATCTGAAAAAATGGTTTCAGATGCGCGGCTAAGGCTTAACGTTACAATCAATTGCATCAGGTAAAAATTATTTTCTATCACAGATAGTAGAATATTATATATTATATACTAAGCATGATAGTAATAATTTTTTCCTTGCTGATTTCAACAGGTGGTTAACATTCCAAGCTTGTGCTTATAGAGGCCATGATGAATCTCCACAATCCATAAACATGGGTAATTTTCTTGAATTGGTAAAGTTGCTGGCTTCTTATAATAAGGAGGTGGACGCAGTTGTCTTGGATAATGCTCCACGAAATGCAAAGTACGTTTCTCATGGTATTCAACAAGAAATTCTTAAGTTAATGTCTCGAAAGGTTCAGAGGCAAATTAGAGAGGAGATTGGTACAAGCAAGTTTTGTATAATGGTGGATGAAGCTCGAGATGAATCCAAAAAAGAGCAAATGGCATTGGTCCTTCGGTTTGTGAACAATGAAGGGTTCGGGATATAAGAGGACAAGGATATGATGGGGCCAGTAACATGCGAGGTGAATGGAATGGGTTAAAAGCTCTAATTCTAAATGAATGCCCTTATGCTTATTATGTACATTGCATGGCTCATCAGTTGCAGTTGGCTCTTGTTGCGGCATCAAGGGAGGTGCATGAGGTGCACAATTTTTTCCAACATGCTATTCTTATCATAAATGTTGTTAGTGCGTCGCCTAAACGCAATGATGAATTACTAGCAAATCAGGCTGCAGAAATTGAGCGGGAAATTGAGTTGGGTGAGCTTGATACAGGAAAAGGAGCAAATCAAATAGGATCTTTACAGAGACCCGGGGATACTAGATGGAGTTCTCACTTCAAGTCAATTCAGAGTTTACTTAAGATGTTTGGCGCTACTGTTGCAGTTTTACGGAGTGTAGCAACTGACCACTCGGTCTCAAAATATTCCAGAGGAGATGCTGCAGGTGCTCTAAAAATAATAATGTCATTTGATTTTGTGTTCATTCTGCACCTAATGGAGAAAATCATGAAGATCACTGATGTGTTATGTCAAACCCTCCAAAGAAAGTCCATTGACATTTTAAATGCATTGGATTCAGTTTCAAACACAAAAGTGCTGCTTGGTAAGCTAAGAGAAGATGGTTGGGAATCTCTTCTAGAAGAGGTTCAGTCTTTTTGTGTGAAGCATGATATCGAGGTCCCCAATTTGAATCGCAAGTAATACCCCTCTCCCTGTATCTATAAGTTAGAATATATATTATCATTAGAAATAGTGGGATAGCCACCATGATAGCTGTGCATATGCATCTCACCATTGGATCTAGCACATGCAGTACGTTGGTCTCTAACTCTAACACACCGGCCACTAACGCCGTTATATAGAGAGCACAACATGCATCATTCATCTTTTGTTTTCTTTTCTCCTCCACGCCACCACAGATGCGCTATTGGTTTTGTTTTTCATTTCATGCATGCGGATGTCACACTCGCTTGATACTAGTCACACGCCAACTTTTGTTTTCTTTCCCAAAGTTTGCCATTGTTTTTTGTTTTCTTTGCATGCATGCGAACACACTGCCATCTTTTGAAAACTTTCTAAAACTTTCTCTCTCCCCCCACAAAGGTTCCAACAACTTTTGTTTTCCTTGTTCCAATCGCGCCCATACGTTTGAAGCGCCATCTGTTTGTCTTTCTACAACGTTTTCCTACCCCCATCGAAAACAAATCCAAAAAAGATCAAGAGCTCATCCGCACCCTACTAACAACCGTCTTATCCAAAAACCCCACCATATTTCGGCCGTTCAATAGAAGGTTCGTCTCACCCGCTTTCTTTTTGTGTTGTTTTTGTTCATCTTTTTGATATGGAGCCATGCCTTTTTTGTTGGATTTTTGCACCCCCCCCCATGCATCTACCGGCTTCTAAAAAAGAAAACAAAACATGTTTGTTGTAGGCCATGCGGCAACACATGAAAACTTTCCAAAACCTGTTTGTTGTAGGCCATGCGACAAAACATGTTTTGGAAACTTTTCAAAAAGTACAATAGGACTTTACAGGCCGGTGTAGCTTTTGAAAACTTTCCAACAACACATGGAAACTTTCCAAAACATGTTGGTGCATGCATGGCCACCGGTACACAAAAAACAAAAACCACTCTATTGGATGGACGGAGACCACTACAAGCTAACGGTGGCATTTCCAAGATGTGATCCCAGTGAGCATGTGCTCCCCATCATCCAACGGCTGCGGTGGTATGCACAGCTAGCCGGGTGGCTAGCAAATCCACGTCGATATTATCATACTTACTTTACTGTAATATTAATATACATTTCTATCTGTAGGTATGTTGATGTTACAAGGTCTCGCAACAAGCATGATAACACAACAACATTGCATCACTATAAAGCAGACGTGTTCAACGTTGCTATAGATCAACAGTTGGTTGAGATAAATGACCGCTTTGGTATTCAAAGTACAGAGCTCTTGACACTTTGTGCATATTTGGATCCAAGGAATGATTCTTTTGATACATAAAAAATATGCACACTGGCTGAAAAATTTTACCCCGAGGATTTTTCTAGTCAAGAAAGGGCTCAGTTGGAGTCTCAACTTCCCCATTTCCAGCTGGATGTTTGCAATAATCCAGAGCTAAACTGCACATCTTCCCTTGCTGATTTGACGGTTGGACTATTTAAGACAGGTAAAGCTACTACATACTCAATGGTTGATAGATTATTGCGATTAGTCATAACTCTACCTGACAAGGGTATAGTTAATAGAGCCCGTTAGTTGAGTACCCCTGAGGCCCGATGAGCTAGGCCCAATTGTAATGATAGTCGAATACGAGTTCTTACCGTATGTCGATATTGTAATCTGTATCGGACCCTACCCGATCCTCGAGACCTGGCCACATATATATATGGGCCAGGAGGGGACGGTGTAGGGCAGATTGAAAGCAAGCCAGGTTGAACACCCAAGTTTAGTTTCGGTACACACTTATTTTGACTAACCTTTACCTTCGAGTTCATCCGACGCCCTATTTCCCCGATCCTAAGTCCTTCATCTAGGACATTTGTCGAGTTAACCCTCGTCAATTGGCGCCGACCGTGGGGACCTGGGCGTTGGAGTCATGAATTCGACGGCTTTTTCACTTTTAGCCAACAGTAGTTCAGAACTCGACGGAAGTCAAGAGATGGAGTTAACAATTGGAAGTTTGAGCATCTTCGTCGGGCCATCGGGTTCATCTCGCCTCTCGGATTCGACGAAACCAGGTCCATCGGCGAGCAAGCCCGAAACAGAGATAATAGTGGAATCATCAGAAGGCTCTTCCAGCGAGGTAAACTCGCCGGTCAGCTTGGGAAAAGCACCAATCGCAGAAGGTGACAAAATTCAGGAAAATTTCGACTCAGAAGAAAGAGCGCGTCAAACACACAACAGCGCAAGGGACTTCGCTGTTGGAAGCAGTGGCGTCTCCAAAGTACATCAGTTATGCGTCATTATCACTGAGGCAGAAGAAGAGAACAACAACGAAGGAAGTAAGAAGGTCGACAGGCAAGTCGACAAAATGAAAGAATACAACAAAAAGGATAAGGAGAAAGTCCACGTTTTGGCTGGCGAATGGAGAATGATCAAGTCAGCTATTAATCATGGTACAGAAGTACCCGAAGGATCAAGAAGAGAAGTTCTAATGGGATATCAGTATGCATTATACCAACATAGGAAGAAACTAAGGGAGGAAAGAGACACGGTCCTTCAAAATAATAACAGTATATGAAGGAAGGAATACTGGGATGACTATAGTGAGGATTCCGAGTACAGCAGAGAAAGGCGCAGAGACCCGAAACACAACAGGGGGGCAACAACACGCAGCAGAGAGGAAAGGTACTCAAGAAGCCCTACCCCACAGCTAGAAGAGGAGAAAGATGACTTCATGCAAGAAACGCCGGAAGCAGCGTTGATAGCAGCACAGGCGTATTTACTAACCACCAGGCCAGAACCCGGGGATCCACAAGAAGATATGCACCGAGCCGCGATACGAAGCCTCGGAATAGTGGAGAGCAAGATCAGGGAAAAAGGTCTCGACACAAAGTCGACAATCTACAAGGAAAAGCAAAAGGAGAAGCTCAGATACAACTTCGCATTAATGAGTATAGTGAGTCATCAGAAGAGGAAAGGCGACAAAAGAGGAAGGAGGACGCAAGAAATATAATAGCGCAGGCTCGAGTAAATAAAGCACGCCACGCCTGGAGGGAAGAAAATTATGAAGATGATGATAAAGAGATGGGTGCATTATGCTTTACCCGCAGGGTTCGCAAAACACGAGTACCTAAAGGGTTCAAACTACCACATGATCAACATAAATATGACGGGTCGCAAGAGCCTACCCTGTGGTTATCGGACTATTTGCAGGCAGTGCAGATATTATGGGGAACAAAAGCGACTGCAATGCAAAGTTTGCAGCTACACCTCACCGGCGCAGCACGGTCCTGGTTGAATACCCTACCCAACGAATCCATTGGAAGTTGGGGAGAACTCGAAAACCAATTCACAAGAAATTTTCGTTCAACATACAAGCGCCCAGCATCACTGGAGGAAGTCAAGGCGTGTGTACAAAGGAAAGGCGAAACTCTACGTTCTTATATACAACAATGGAGTGTAATCAAAAACTCAGCAGAGGACGTCTCCGACGAACGAGCAATAGACGCTTTTTCGGCCGGGCTTCGTCGCGCAGATCTTGTGGAAGAAATAGGAAGAACAAGACCTACGACAGTAGCCAAGCTAATGGAAGAAGCCAACAAATTTGCTGATGGAGAGGACGCATATAATAACAAAAGAGGACGTTCACCAGAAGTCGACAGAATGAGCAGACAGAGGAGACGACACTGCAGCAGGGATAACCAAGGAAGGCGAAATCAGGTAGCCGCGGGCTACGCAACAGAAGAAGAGGAAGGATATGTAAACATGAGGTTTCAGGCAAAAGGAGCAGACAAATTGAGATACTCCGGTCCTTCGGCCGAGGATATGTTATACAGACCTTGTCAAATCCACTACGCATATCTTGATGGGAAAAGAGTCTCAAATCACCAGATGAAGGATTGTAGAACGTTCCTAAGGCTACAAAGCGCCATGGATTCAAACCAAGGAAGACGGCAAGAAGAGAAGCACACAACTCAAGGATATCAAATGCAAAGGCTAGCAAGGCACCTAGAGTCAAAAATTTACATATCAGCTATGATTCAACCGGTGCCGAAGTCGAAGAAAGAGCGGAAGAGCATATTCAGGCAAGTAAACCTAGCAATATCGTCACCCCCAGCTACTACAGAGTACCTGTGGTGGTCAGATCAACCAATTAAGTTCAGTAGAGCAGACCACCCAAGGAAACTTCCCAGGCCAGGCCACTCGCCTATGGTTTTAAAGGCACAAATAGGAGGGTACAACATCGGAAGAGTATTTATGGACGCAGGGAGTGGCATCAACCTGATATATGCTAGAACACTGAAAGCAATGTGTATCTCGCTGTCGAGTTTAAAGCCAACAGACTGCTCCTTCCATGGAATAGTACCAGGAGCCGCAAACCACCCTTTGGGAAGAATAGAACTCGACGTCTGCTTTGGCAGTAGCAGCAACTATCGTAGAGAGAAGCTGGAATTTGAAGTTATGGACTGGCCGTCACAATACCATGCAATCCTGGGGCGCCCAGCATTTGCAAAATTCATGGCAGTGCCTCATTACGCGTATCTTACGCTAAAAATCCCAGGACCCAAAGGAACAATCACAGTGCAAGGGAGCTTTGAAGTAGCCAACACATGTGACAGAGAATTCAATAGGATGGCCCAAACCTTCAGCATGACAGCAGAATACGAGAGGCTAAAAGGAGAAACTGATCATAATGTGCTACCCGACGTTGGACGATCCCTGCCAGATCAGGCTTTCGACACAACTCAGGACTCGAAGAAGATCCAGGTCCACCATATAGATCCAAACAAGACGACATCAATTGCGGTGAACCTGGATCCCGCATAGGAAAGCGCGCTCGTCGAGTTCCTCCGTGAGCGCTGGGAAATCTTCGCCTGGTGTCCATCGGACATGCCAGGGGTTCCCAGGGAACTCGTCAAGCACGCATTAAATGTAGATCCCAAGGCAAAGCCAGTCAAGCAACCATTACGATGATTTGATGAACCTAAAAGGAAGGCGATAGCATCAGAATTGCACAGGCTGGAAAATGCCGGATTTATTAGAGAAATAAAAACTTCGAGTTGGGTATCGAACCCAGTTATCGTACCCAAGAAGAACACAGACGTACAAAGAGTATGTGTCAACTACACATCTCTCAATAAGCACTGTCCAAAGGATCCCTTCCCTCTACCCCGCATCGATCAGATAATTGATTCAACAGCGGGATGCGCAAGGCTTTCCTTTTTGGACGCGTATTCTGGTTACAATCAGATCAAATTGAAGAAGGAAGACGAAGAAAAGACAGCCTTCATCACACCTTATGGAGTGTTTTGCTACCAGGTAATGCCGTTCGGCCTAAAAAATGCAGGAGCAACTTATCAACGGATGATGCAAAATTGCCTCGGGAGCCAAATAGGACGCAACATCCAAGTCTACATTGATGATGTGGTCATCACTACAAGAGAGGAGCAATCTTTAATCAGCGACCTGGCAGAAACTTTCGACAACCTGAGCAGGTACAAGCTTAAGCTTAACCCGACAAAATGTTCCTTTGGCGTATCAGCAGGACAACTTTTGGGGTTCCTGGTATCAGCACGAGGAATAGAGGCGAACCCAGAGAAGATTCAAGCAATTTTAACAATGGGAAAACCCACAAAACTACACGACTGATACGTCTCCAACGTATCTATAATTTTTGATGCTCCATGCTTGTTTTTACACCATTTGCCTACTGTTTCGTTACACTTCGTGGCACTTTTATGCATTTTCCGGAACTAACCTACTAACGAGTTGCCACAGTGCCAGTTCCCTGTTTTCTGCTGTTTTTCTGTTTCAGAAGTGATACACAGGAAATATTCTCGGAATTGGACGAAACAAGTTCCTGAAGTCTTATTTTACCCGGAAGCTTCCAGAGATCTGAAGGAGAGTAGGAGGGGGGCCACCAGGGCCCCACACACCAGGCTCGCGCGGCCAGGGGCCTGGCCGCGCCGCCATGGCGTGAGGGCCCCTGGCCCCACTCCTGACATCGCCCCTTCGCCTATATAAAGCCTCGGGACGGAAAACCCTAAAAGAGTTGACGATTTTTCCAGAACAGTTCCGCAGCTCCACCGCCGTCGAAGACGAATTTCGGGGGACAGAAGTCTCTGTTCCGGCACCCTGCCGGGACGGGGAAGTGCCCCCGGAGCCATCTCCATCGGTCTCCATCGCCGTCTCCGCCGTCTCCATCGACCTCATCGCCATCTCCATCAACCTTGCTGTCTCCTATGATGAGGAGGGAGTAGTTCATCCCCGGGGCTGAGGGCTCTACCGGTAGCTATGTGGTTCACCTCTCTCTCCCATGATGTGATCTTTATGTGATCATGAGCTTTGTATCATGTTGAACAAGTAGATGTTATTATTCAGATATTATGTGTACTCTAGTGGTATTATTAAAGTAATCTATACCTCCTGCCATGGTGTAACGGTGACAGTGCGTGCATCATAGTGGTACTTGGTAAAAGGACACAGATGTCGCCTAGAGGGGGGGGTGAATAGGCGATATCAAATTTTACGAATGGCTTGAACAAAAGCGGAATTAAACTAGCGTTTATTTTGTCAAGCACATAAAACCTAAATAAACTAGGCTCACCTATGTGCACCAACAACTTATGCTAAGCAATACAAGTAACAAGGTGATAGCAAGATATAAGACTTCAAGCACGAAGGCTATCACAATGTAAAGTGCATAAGTAAAGAGCTCGGGTATAGAAATAACCAAGGCACGCGGAGACGATGATGTATTCCCGAGTTCCTCTCTTGAAAGGGAGTACGTCTCGTTGGAGGGGTGTGGTATCGCCACAAAGGCCTAACCAACGCCACAAGCTCTAAAACCTCACATGGATAAAACCCAAATGAGAACCAAGAAAGATGATGCCAAGTATGCAAAGGTTTGAGCTCTCTCCGAATGATACAATTAAGTTACTCACTCGAGAGCCCCTCTTGATAGTACGGCAACCGATCCTATAACCCGGTCTCACAACTAACACCATGAGACCGGTAAGAAAGAAACCCTAACACTATCATACCTTTGCCTTGAGCATTCCACTTGAGGTGGATAATGACGATCTTGATCTTCTCAAGTTGGACCACCTTTCTTGATTGAACTTGCTTGGTGAAGTCTTGCGGATTGCTCCCCCATACTCTACTATAGAAGAGACTCTCTTTAAGCATATCTTCACATATCCATGATCACAATATAGATGGCAAGCTTCAAGCATATGTTCTCTTCTAGTTGCTCATCTTGAACTTGCGCTTTGACTTGATCAATCCTCGAATCAATTCTTCTTTCTCCATAATGATGGTGTCTTGAGGATACACATGAGAGCTCACTCAATCTTATTCTTCAAGACACACTTGACATAAGCTCAACTCCCTTAAGACCAATCTTTGGATCACTCCTTGAATAACACCTTGGTCAACACATAATCTTCTTCTTACAACCTTGACTCCAACAAATGGTTCAAGCATTGTCTATGGACAAGTCCTACACATATAACTCAATGCAACCATTAGTCCATAGGGATTGTCATTAATTACCAAAACCACACATGGGGCTCGATATGATCTTTCAATCTCCCCCATTTTGGTAATTGATGACAATCTCTTTGAGAGGGTTTATATAATGAATTCAAAGAACCAAAATGGTTGTACTAACATCAAATACTACAAAAGTATGTGATGTTAGTAAAACCACCATATATAGAGCAAACTCCCCCACAATCTATGCACGTGTGAATGATCTTGATTTCATTGCATATATTGCCAACCAAGGTTGTTGGTGGAGTTTCCACTATATACTCAACCATGCAAAGCAATGCTTAAGAACAAACCAAAGCATAAAAGCCAATTCCCTTTAAACCCTCGAAACTTCTCCCCCATTGGCATCCATTGCCCAAAATGGGCGAAAAACTTAGAAGGCCAATATAGTGTGAGTTCCTCCAAAATGGTGTGCATATCCAAAAGAAATAAGTGAAAACACATGCACATATACAAAGACAAATATATGAAGGAAACCAAACTATATTGAGGATCAAAGATTGCAAAAAAAAGATAACACGATGGATAAACTTTAACAAATGAAGAGAGCAATCAAACAATCCAAAGAGCAAATTGAATAAGGATATTATGATAAGATTGAAAAGGTGCTCTAAATAATACGAGGAAGCTCCCCAAGGTGTGTGCACAAAATATTCTATTTGAGTTGAGGTATAAGGTGCACACACATGGGATCATCACTCCCTCAATATTATTCAAAACAAAATGATACCAAGTGAAATTAAATACTATGCTAACCGCAAAATGGTGCTTTAAATGAAATGAGGAAGCTCCCCAAGGTACGTGCAAAAATTGGAATGTTTGTATTTGAATACAATTTGCACAACATGGAGTCCTCACTCCCTCAATAACATTTAAAACGTAACCATTTGCAAGAGATCATAGAGAAGAAATTAAGCTTACACTTGCATCAAACAAATGGTTGAGCAACAAGCAAGGGACAATATATAAAAAGGCTCAACCAAAGAAATGTGTGATAGGAATAACAAAGAATATTATAAGACTAACACAAGGATAAGCATAGAGCATCCACATAGTCTTCAATGAATGATATTGCTTAGCATTCCATCCCAACACATAAGGTTCAAATAAGATATCAAATAATGAGATATCATCTCTCATGTGTATAAGTTTCTAAGTAGATAATATCACAAAGATAATTATCACAAAGAAACATGTACACACAAAATAGATACTAAGAATAGAACATGATATCCAAAATGAAGTCATGCAATATACCAATGAGATTTTTTGCTTTTAAAGCATGGCCAAAGGCTCAATTTATCTTATTGTATATTGATGAACTTCAACCACAAACATGTCAAAGACATCGCAAATATCAACAAGGGAAAGAAGATAGTTGTGATGCTTTGATAAAAAACAACAAGTATCAAAATGAAGGATACCAAATGGAAGAAATAAATTTGCAATTTCATCAATTTTGCACATGTGAGCTTATTGAGGAATTGATATGCAAAAAGATTGCTAAGTTGACATATATGGGATAGGAGAATCATGAGCATGATTTTTATATGTTCCCAATAATATGTCCTCATCTCAACTTGCTCACATTTGCAAAAAAAGAGGTTTCATTAGAATCTTTGCAAAAAGCACAACATTTGCAAATAAAGATTTTCAATGCCATAAAACAACCTACACAAGGTTGGATACTAGAGAAGTATGCATAAAAAAGATACTTGTTACCGAGATATTAAAGGTAGGATGTAGTAGATAGGAGTTCTTCAATAATCCTAGCTTGCCTCAAATTATCATTTAGTCACCACTTCATCCTTATTATTGAGACAAGCACCAATATATCTCCATGTACCTAAAACAAAGTTCAAGTACAAGATGGTCCCCAAACTCATTGGGTCCAAAGTAGTTAGAAACTACAACATATAGGACAAACTCCACATAAATATGTGCATATATATATGAAATTGAATTTCATGCACATCTTAGCCGATTTAGGATTTGATGGAGCTTCTCCTATATATTTGATCAAATAAAGCAAAAGCATGCCATACAATATACATTTAGTAAATATGCATGCACAAGACTTTCAAGAGCCAAAGGAGATACAATTTGGACAAAACACCAAGAAGGACAAGCGAGCACACAAAATTGTGAAGCTACAAAAGGTTGTCCAAATTATATCAAAGAATCAAATCAACACAAGGTTGACTCCAAAGTTCAACTAGTGAACCAAGCAAAAGCCAATGAGCATAAAGCATAACTAAAACACACATGCTCAAAGACATATCTCATTTTAAGAGTAAGAAATAAATAATAAGGAATGAGATCACCAACTCCCAAAGAGAGCAAGGTTCAAACAAACAAACCAAACTCTCCACACTTTTTATGATGGCACACTAAGTACCAAAAAGAAAAGATTTGTCTTCCAATAAAAACCAATACCAAATGAAATAAGCACAAAGAGTGTGTTATAACAAATATAGGAGAGCTCCCCCAAGATTAGTGCATTATTTATGATTTTGCATTTGAATACAAAATGCACACAAGTGGGATCATCACATCTACCTACATAGAAATAACACAAAACAAGTTCAACGAAATCAAATGGAATAACAAAAAGTCAAGGAAGACAATGGGAGCTAAAACAAATATATTTTTGGCTAGAGATAAGGCAATTAAAAGCAATAGCCAATGTGAAGATGATCAATATACATATCCCAGATGATATAGTACCAATTGTCCAAGAACAAGAGGTATTTGGATTTATTTCCCGGTGGTAGTTTACATATAAATCCAAGATCATATTCACAACAAAGAAGCATACAGAGAAGGATAAGAATTAATCACCATGCTAAAGAAGATATTCTTGATAGACTCAAATAGTTAAACAATCGCGCAAGGCAATGATTAGGATAACTTGAAGCAAATGGTTTTCCAACTTTGATGTAGAATTCCACATTTTAGGAAAACCCTACCAAGAAAGTATCTTACAAACAAGATCCAAAACAAGAGGAATAAAACAATTTGGCAAATTGGAACTTGTTTGAGAAAACATGCCACATAGAAGCAAGATAATTTACAATATCAACACTATGTGACACAACCTCAAATATACACATTATATTGGTTTGTAGTATGCACAAAGCATATTACTCCCCCATAATGTGATAAAACATTTATTTTTCACAAGAGGCAAATAAAATCCAACAAGATGATTAATGGACATTATAGAATTTGAATTTCTCATGAGAATGACATACCACATAGAAACTAGATAATCTTTAAATATCAACACTAAGTGGTATTCCTCATGTACACACATTTTTAGGATTGTGAGGTGCAAAGCATATCACTCTCCTAAAATGGGATGGTCCAATAATCTCTCATAAGAGCCAAGTTAGATAAAACGAGATGCAAAAGGCTCAACAAGAACAACCGTATATGGTGTGCAAACCAACATGCACATACTTGATTACTCAAAATGAAGCAAGTAGGAAGCACAACATATACAAACACATGCAAGATACAAAACCCAACACATGCAAAGGGGCGAGTAACTTTCAAGGTAGATAAGTTGAATACATGTTACCGCAAGGAGGAACATTGGATATATGATAGAAATAAGATAATCCAAATGACTTGACTTGAGAAAATATAATTGATGAAGATCCCTTAATTCTTCATGATATATCCAAGTCTCCAATGCCCTCCAACAACACCTATTGTTCAAGTAATGGCTTGTTGGTCCCCAACCAAGTTGGGTCCTAAGAAGTTAGAAACAATAGGTTTGGCAACCCAAATGGTTCTTTTCTTGACACCACTTTGAGCGCCAACAAATTTGGCAAACACATTGCCAACCTTATCTTTGCAAAGTGAATAAACATCTTCAATTATAATAGGGTTGGATGAGTTACCACTAGTGCATGAAGAAGATAGGTGACCCTTCTCATGGCATATGTAGCAAGTTCTTTTCTTCACCTTCTTCTCACTTGATTTCTCCACAAGGGGAGCATTAGCTTGATTTTTCTTGGGAAGTGACCTTTCTTCAACTTGAGGTTGAGCAAGGGCTTGAACTTGAGGCCGCTTCCCTTGTTGCTTCTCACTAAGTGCCTTTTTCTTCAAAGGGCAAGATCTAACATGGTGCCCTTCAATTTTGCACTTGAAGCAAACAATCTTGGCCAAATTCTTGACTTGTTCTTGGCCCTTCTTCTTCTTGTATATTTTGGACTTCTTCTTGTTGTTAGAGATAAATCCAAGTCCACTCTTGTCATTGGGGGATTGTTGCACACTCAAGATCTTGTTGAGTGTGAACTTCCCTTCATGACGTTTTTCCAAGTCTTTCTTCAATGAAGTAACTTGGGCCTTGAGCTCTTTGATTTCCTCTACATGGTTAGTGACAACACAAGTACTAGTGGAAGTAGAGGCTACATTGTTAGAGCAACAAGGCAAGGAGGGTAATTCATCACTAGATGTAGCAATAGTATAAGTGGATGAATTACAAGGACTAGCACATGTCAATATTGCATTTTGAGAAATAGTGCTAGTGTCCACATGAGGCTCACAAGATGTTACCTTTGTAGATATAGCCTCATGAGCTAACATTAGGCGAGCATGGGACACTAAAAGATCCTCATTAGAGCTAGATAGCTTTTCATGACTTTCTTCCAATTTCCCATACTTTCTAGTTAGCAACTCAAGTTGAGCCCTTAGCTCAACTTTCTCCTTCACAATAGATGCTTCACAAGAAATAGAGTTAGTAGCACAAGCATCATTATCATGAGCAATAGGATAAGACAACTTGGCAAGAGCGAGGTCACGTTCTTTAGTGAGTTTAGAAATAATTTCATTAGATGACTCCTCAATGGATTTAAGCTTCTCCTCAAGAGAAACCCGAAGCTCTTGCTCTTCCTCTAGAGCATATTTTAAATCATGGATATCATTGGCATACTCACGCTCAAGAGAAAACATTTTATCAATTTGTTCTTCCTTCATCTCAATGAGTTTCGTGCTCTCAATAGCACAACTCATGATTTCAAAGAAGTTGGGCAAAACATTTTTATGGTTATGCAAATCATCAAAGACCACCTTACCCTTCTTGTTTAAATACTCAATATAGTCTTCTTCATTTTCCTCATCCTCACCATTGTCCTCAACATCATTATGATTTGAAGATCTAGCCATAAGGCATATGTTGGAACCGTGAGAAGAAGAAGATGAAGAAATACTTGAAGCTCCATTCAAGACCTTGTCTTGGCCCAAAGACTCTTCGGTTTCCTCTATATGGTTAGCATCACAAATACTAGAGGAAATAGAAGCATTTGTATCATGGCAACAAGACAAAGCAAGCATATCATCATGAGATTTATCCAAGAAATTTACACATGATATGCAAGGACTATCAACACAAGCATGTAAAACATTTATGGGGCTACAAGTGTTTAAGTCCAAAGATGAAGCATTGCAATGAGATAGAGATGAAGGATCATCAAAAGTAAGCATACTATCACCATTGCAAGTTTCATCACCACTCACCATATCATTACCTTGTGTCTTGCCACACTTTGGTAAAGTGGATGAAAGTTCATTGCGGCCGGAAGTGGAAGGAATACAATCATCGTCAATAGTCTTGGACACACCATATTTTTCTTGAAGCTTTGTCCATATATCATGAGCGCTCCGAAAAGGCATGATGGAGAAGGTAACTACATCGCTCAAAGCATTAACAATCACATGAGTAGCTTGAGCATTGAGATACAAGTTTTTCTCATCCTCTAAAGATAGATTTTGAGTATCATTTGGAGGAGAAAAACCCGCATCTACAATTTGCTCCATAGATGGGTCCATGACCCGAAAATAATTAAGCATGTGAATTTTCCAAGTATCATAATTTGTGCCATCAAATATAAAAGTGTTATTGTGCACTAATCCCCTAGCCGACATCGTTGCTCTCAAGGCGGTGAAGCCTAAAATGAGAGACCGGGCTCTGATACCAATTAAAAGGACACAGATGTCGCCTAGAGGGGGGGGGGTGAATAGGCGATATCAAATTTTACGAATGGCTTGAACAAAAGCGGAATTAAACTAGCGTTTATTTTGCCAAGCACATAAAACCTAAATAAACTAGGCTCACCTATGTGCACCAACAACTTATGCTAAGCAATACAAGTAACAAGGTGATAGCAAGATATAAGACTTCAAGCACGAAGGCTATCACAATGTAAAGTGCATAAGTAAAGAGCTCGGGTATAGAAATAACCGAGGCACGCGGAGACGATGATGTATTCCCGAGTTCCTCCCTTGAAAGGGAGTACGTCTCGTTGGAGGGGTGTGGTATCGCCACAAAGGCCTAACCAACGCCACAAAGGCCTCACCCTATTCTCCGGTGTGAGCTTGCGCCACAAAGGCCTAGCTCACTCTTCCACTAAGGGGTTCCTCAAGGCGGAACCGGGCCTTTACACAAAGCTTGGGGCACGCATCCACAACTTAATTGGAGGCTCCCAAGAATAGCCACAAAGGCACCACAAAGCCACAAAGCCGTCTAGGTTTCCAAGAACCCAAGAGTAATAAGCTCACAAACTTTCACTTACTCAAATCTCTGGGGAGAACTCAAACCGATGCAACTTATGCAATGGCAAGAGCACACAAGGTGCTCAAATCCTTCTCACTCAAATCCTACCAAAGCAACTAATGCTATGGAGAGATATGAGAGGAAGAACAAAAGAAATCCACAAAGAACTCCAAGATCTAGATTGACTATGTTCCCCTCACTTAGAGGAGAGATGGATTGGTAGAAATATAGATCTAGATCTCCTCTCCCTTTTCCCTCAAAAATATCCAAGAATCATGGGAGGAATGGAGGAGGAAGGGCAAGCTAGCAAAGTCAACAATGGAGGAGAGAGAGGCCCAAAACGTGTGCAGCCCAAGGTGGAAGAAGGGGTATTTATACCCCCCCCCCCACGAAATATGGCCGTTGCACACTTGGAGGGGCGGATTATCCGGCCAAAATATGGCCGGAATATCCGGCTGGCCGGATTATCCGGCCCCCAGGCCGGATTATCCGCCCCCTATACTGGGTGACACCGACTCTGGTCCTTAGCAGAAATTCCGAAATGAAATTTTCGCCCCCAGGCCGGATAATCCGCCCCCCTGGCCGGAATATCCGCCCCCCTGGCCGGAATATCCGCCCCCCTTACTGGGTGACGCCAAGCAGAAAATGCAATACGAAAACGGTGATAACTTTTTCATCCGGACTCCGTTTTCGATGATCTTGGGCTCGTTGGAATCACCACAACGAGCTCTACAACTTCATCCATAGAAACATCATAGTCCAACAAGGGAGTATAAAACCAAATGATGAAAGGTTTGACCTCTTTTTAAAGGCAAACCGGTAAAACCTCCAAACATCAAAAACGCAATAAGAGTTTCATGCGAAATCCGCTTTTGATGAGCTAGAGCTTGTCATGGAAATAACCACAAGCTCTAAAACCTCACATGGATAAAACCCAAATGAGAACCAAGAAAGATGATGCCAAGTATGCAAAGGTTTGAGCTCTCTCCGAATGATACAATTAAGTTACTCACTCGAGAGCCCCTCTTGATAGTACGGCAACCGATCCTATAACCCGGTCTCACAACTAACACCATGAGACCGGTAAGAAAGAAACCCTAACACTATCATACCTTTGCCTTGAGCATTCCACTTGAGGTGGATAATGACGATCTTGATCTTCTCAAGTTGGACCACCTTTCTTGATTGAACTTGCTTGGTGAAGTCTTGCGGATTGCTCCCCCATACTCTACTATAGAAGAGACTCTCTTTAAGCATATCTTCACATATCCATGATCACAATATAGATGGCAAGCTTCAAGCATATGTTCTCTTCTAGTTGCTCATCTTGAACTTGCGCTTTGACTTGATCAATCCTCGAATCAATTCTTCTTTCTCCATAATGATGGTGTCTTGAGGATACACATGAGAGCTCACTCAATCTTATTCTTCAAGACACACTTGACATAAGCTCAACTCCCTTAAGACCAATCTTTGGATCACTCCTTGAATAACACCTTGGTCAACACATAATCTTCTTCTTACAACCTTGACTCCAACAAATGGTTCAAGCATTGTCTATGGACAAGTCCTACACATATAACTCAATGCAACCATTAGTCCATAGGGATTGTCATTAATTACCAAAACCACACATGGGGCTCGATATGATCTTTCACTTGGTCTAGGCTACGATTGTGATCTCTTATGGATTATGAGAATAATTATCGCTATGATAGTATTGAAGTGATCTTTTCCTCCTTTCATGGTGTAATGTTGACAGTGTGTGCACCGTGTTAGTACTTGGTCTAAGTTGCAATAATATCTATCTTGAATTGTGATTTGGTTTGGATATCTCTATGAGTGGTGTTTGTCAAGTACTTGATGAACTTTAAGGGGTGCTTCTGTAGCCACTACGCAATGATTAGTGTTATTCAATAGGAGAGTAATTCAGAGTACCATAGTGAAGAGAAGTTATTTATTTGTTCAATCATGTTATATTTGTTGGGAGTGTGTCCACTAGTGAAAGTATGATCCCTAGGCCTTGTTTCCAAGCTTTGCACATCGTTTACTTGCTGTTTTGTTACTTGTTTGCTTGCTGCCATTTTTATTCCAGATTGCATTTACTACTTATAATCATCAATACCGCTTGTATTTCACTATCTCTTCGCCGAACTAGTGCACCTATACATCTGACAAGTGTATTGGGTGTGTTGGGGACACAAGAGACTTTCTGTATCGTAATTGCAGGGTTGCTTGAGAGGGATAGCTTTGACCTCTTCCTCCCTGAGTTCGATAAACCTTGGGTGATCCACTTAAGGGAAACTTGCTGCTGCTCTACAAACCTCTGCACTTGGAGGCCCAACACTGTCTACAAGAATAGAAGCGTGTGTAGACATCAAGCTCTTTTCTGGCGCCGTTGCCGAGGAGGTAAGGTAAAAGGTACTCGCATCCTCCTGTGTGAGTGCTCGAAGTTATTTCCTTTAGATTCTGCAATTACATCTTTTTGTTTCTTGTTTTTATTTTCACTAGTTAGGCTTAATGGAAAACAAAGAGTTCTTTAGTCTTTTTCCTGAGTTTAGATATGAAGTGTTTGAAGAGAAAATTGAAAAACCTTTAGAGCTTAATTTGCATGCTAATAGTGTTGTTAGTATGAATGTTTCGAACACTGTTATTACTAATGCTATAGAAAAGTCTAAGCTTGGGGAAGCTGGTTTTGTTAAGCATGATATTTTTAGTTCCCCAGCTTTAGTGGAGAAAGTTTGCTATGATGATATGTTTGATGAATATGCTTTGCGAAATAGCTGTTCTTTAGCTTGTGATGATACTAAACCTCTAGTATATGATGGTTATGATGATGGGTATAATATTTTCAGTTCACCTACTATTGAGGATAAAATTAGTTATGATTACAATATGCCTCCTATTTATGATGATTATGGTGATGAGAATAATTATTCTATTGAATTTGCTCCTACTACTGTTGTTCCTGTGGTGAGTATTAATTCTTTTATGCATGTGGCTCATGATAGGGAAGCTTTATGTGATAGTTCTATTGTTAATTCTATTCATGATGCTACTGAAAGTTATTATGAGAGAGGGAAACATGGTTTGATGGATCTCAACAATATTAAGTTTCCCCTCTTTATGTTGCAAATCTTGAAGTGGCACTTGTTTTATTTATCCATGCTTGCTACTATGTGCCTCGTTGATTTATTTTCTTACAAGATTCCTATGCATAGGAAGTGGTTCAGATATAAATGTCTTTCACATTTGCTTTTTGATGCTCTCTATTGCTTTAAGTTCCTATATGGCGCCTTTGCCTCAAGCTCTTATATGGCGCCCACGTGAGCATCTTTGCAAATTACTGCGCCTAGCTCAAAGGCGTTAAAGAAAAGCACTCTTGGGAGATAACCCATTGTTTATTTTCAGTACTTTTTCTTTTATTTGAGTCTTTGAAGTTATTACTACTGTAATAACCGCTCCTTATCCTTTTTTTTCGTTGTTGTGCCAAGAGAAGCCTCTAATTCGAGTGAGGTAAAGATTTGGGGATGTTGCTGTCCTGAAACAGTTTTTGGTGCTGCACCGTAAAAATTCGTATAAATTCTCTGTATATCTTTTGGACCTGCGATTTCTTGTGCATATGCCCCAGGTTATATCCAAACTTTTGTTAGTTGAACACTTTTTGATTTGAGCAACAGAAAACCCCTCAAAAATTCGACCTTTGTCAGCTGTTCTGTTTTGACAGATTTCTGCCAATATTTGTGTTTGCCGCTTTATCGCTTTCTTTTTGAGTTCTTTTGATCACGGAACTTTTGGGGAAGTTGCTACAGTAGTATATGCTTTATATGTGGTGGTTTTGAGTTGAAACCTGAAGCAAAAAAGGGTTGATTTAATGTTATGCTTACACTAATGTTGCTAATAGAATTGTGTTTAGTTTTGTATGAAGGAAATTTTCAAGTGTAGGGATTGGAGAATGATGAGATGAGTTGAAGAATGGACAAAAGCTCAAGCTTGGGGATTCCCATGCATCACCCCAAGAAATATCCAAGAAGTACAAGCGTCAAAGCTTGGGGATGCCCCCGAGGCACCCCCTTCTTCATCGGCAAAAATCAGGTCACCTTTCAAGACACTATATTTTTATTGCTTCATGCACTATGTGTTTTTCTTGGAGCGTCAGTTTTTTTAGTTTTCTTTGTTAGTTTAGTTTTTTTTGCTGCAATAAATGGTTAGATCACATCATGTTTCTTTTGGAGGAGATGAACTCGCTTTTCATTTGCCAAGAACACTCCGTTTTTCATTCTTACAATTTCATCGGGTGTTCTTCTTTTTCCGCTACTGCTTTTGTTTTTCGTTTTCGCCTTGATTTGTGTTCAGACCTTGCCATATCTTTTCATCAAGGTGTATTTTTGCCTCTGATCTTTATTGGTTTTCATCAAAAGAGGTGTCTTTAAAATTTTCAAATGGTGTTGGAAAAGAGAAAAAGCTTTGTGCAAAAAAGTGGTACAAGAAGGAGCTTGTGTAGACTGCGGCTTAGACTTTCTCATGTCATGCTTGATGTCTTTTTGATAGTATGCTTAGTGGTTTTGCTGTAGCATGACTTGTCTCAAATAACTGAGATTGCTTAATGAGCCTTTGAAAAAATCATGCGTTGTTTTTATCGTTTGGAAGCATTATTTTGGTTTTCTCCTTGATGCTTTATTTGGGTTGACTTGGCGCATGCTCACACATGTTAGACTCTTACAAAGTCGCCAATAGCCTCTATGATCATTTAGTTTTTGACTTTTGATGCCATCTTATGCTTCTTTCAATGTTGCTTTGTCGCTATGCATGATTATGGCCGTTATTGCTCTCTTAGTTGGTCGCTCCCAGTCTTTTGCTAGCCCTCATCTTGTACTGAGTATGAGCTCTACTCATGCATCCAACTCCCAAAAACCAAGTTTGCCATTGTGTCCACTATAAATTCCTATCCATGGTATTTGTAAGCCATTCCAAGTAAATTTTCATGTGCTACCTTTCAAAACTTTCAACTACTTCTCATTTTGTGCCACTATTTTTAGCTCATGGGGACGTAGTGGTCGGATTTGCTATCTTCCATATTGCTTATTCCAAAAAGAAAAAAGAAAGAAAAAAGGCACTCCTCCATGGTGTGTGAATGTTGGTGGGCACCCGATGGAATCGGTTAGCCATGGTTTGTGAAAGGAAAAAAGGTGGGGAGGAGTGCCAAGCTTTATAAAAAAGAGCACAAAAGTGCCAATCTCTCTCTCAAAAACTTGCTTCATTTTTGTATGGAAGATAGTAAGAACCCCATTGCCAGTCGTTGACAAAGACAACCACCTCTCAAAACCAAATTTTATCTCTCTGTTTTACAAATGAAAAGCTCTAGCACATGTTTAATCACTGCTTCCCTCTGCGAAGGGCCTTTCTTTTACTTTTATGTTGAGTCACCACCTTCTACCTTTATGCACCATTAAGAGAGCATAGTTGTCATTCTGAGTATAATGTGCATTGTCCCAAAGTTTATCATTGATTGATTCATGACTATGGTTTCACTTGTTCTTAAATTACTTGTATCTAGTCACCCTCTTAAACTTGAAGGTGTCCTATGCATTTGTGTTTTGCTCTCTTTGAAGGACAAGCTGAAAACCATTTGTATGTTTTTCCTTATGATTTGAACACACGTTTGACTTTCATTGTTTCATTTTCATGATCTTTTGTTTGTGTTCATTTGCATGTTATAACATGGTTGCTAAGTTTTTATTGTCAAGATTATATCTTTCATGCCCATGTTTTAAGTTCTGATGATACCAGCTCACAAATGCTTACATATATGATCAAGATTGTGTAGGTGCATGTCACCTCAAAAATTATTTCTTTTGTTATCACTTACCTACTCGAGGACGAGCAGGAGTTAAGCTTGGGGATGCTGATACGTCTCCAACGTATCTACAATTTTTGATGCTCCATGCTTGTTTTTACACCATTTGCCTACTGTTTCGTTACACTTTGTGGCACTTTTATGCATTTTCCGGAACTAACCTACTAACGAGTTGCCACAGTGCCAGTTCCCTGTTTTCTGTTGTTTTTGTGTTTCAGAAGTGATACACAGGAAATATTCTCGGAATTGGACAAAACAAGTTCCTGAAGTCTTATTTTACCCGGAAGCTTCCAGAGATCCGAAGGAGAGTAGGAGGGGGGGCACCAGGGCCCCACACACCAGGCTCGCGCGGCCAGGGGCCTGGCCGTGCCGCCATGGCGTGAGGGCCCCTGGCCCCACTCCTGACATCGCCCCTTCGCCTATATAAAGCCTCGGGATGGAAAACCCTAAAAGAGTCGACGATTTTTCCAGAACAGTTCCGCAGCTCCGCCACCGTCGAAGACAAATTTCAGGGGACAGAAGTCTCTGTTCCGGCACCCTGCCGGGACGGGGAAGTGCCCCCGGAGCCATCTCCATCGGTCTCCATCGCCGTCTCCGCCGTCTCCATCGACCTCATCGCCATCTCCATCAACCTTGCTGTCTCCTATGATGAGGAGGGAGTAGTTCATCCCCGGGGCTGAGGGCTCTACCGGTAGCTATGTGGTTCACCTCTCTCTCCCATGATGTGATCTTTATGTGATCGTGAGCTTTGTATCATGTTGAACAAGTAGATGTTATTATTCAGATATTATGTGTACTCTAGTGGTGTTATTAAAGTAATCTATACCTCCTGCCATGGTGTAACGGTGACAGTGCGTGCATCATGGTGGTACTTGGTCTAGACTACGATTGCGATCTCTTATGGATTATGAGAATAATTATCGCTATGATAGTATTGAAGTGATCTTTTCCTCCTTTCATGGTGTAATGTTGACAGTGTGTGCACCGTGTTAGTACTTGGTCTAAGTTGCAATAATATCTATCTTGAATTGTGATTTGATTTGGATATCTCTATGAGTGGTGTTTGTCAAGTACTTGATGAACTTTAAGGGGTGCTTCTGTAGCCACTACGCAATGATTAGTGTTATTCAATAGGAGAGTAATTCAGAGTACCATAGTGAAGAGAAGTTATTTATTTGTTCAATCATGTTATATTTGTTGGGAGTGTGTCCACTAGTGAAAGTATGATCCCTAGGCCTTGTTTCCAAGCTTTCCACATCGTTTACTTGCTGTTTTGTTACTTGTTTGCTTGCTGCCATTTTTATTCCAGATTGCATTTACTACTTATAATCATCAATACCGCTTGTATTTCACTATCTCTTCGCCGAACTAGTGCACCTATACATCTGACAAGTGTATTGGGTGTGTTGGGGACACAAGAGACTTTCTGTATCGTAATTGCAGGGTTGTTTGAGAGGGATAGCTTTGACCTCTTCCTTCCTGAGTTCGATAAACCTTGGGTGATCCACTTAAGGGAAACTTGCTGCTGTTCTACAAGCCTCTGCACTTGGAGGCCCAACACTGTCTACAAGAACAGATGCGTGCATAGACATCAACGACGTCCAGAAACTTGCAGGACGCGTCGTGGCATTAAGTCATTTCATTGCTCGATTGGGAGAAAAGGCGCTTTCTTTCTATGCACTTATGAAAAAATCAGATGATAAATTTGAATGGACAGAAGAAGCAGACGCGGCTTTTGCACAGCTGAAAAAAGTGCTTTCCACGCCACCAGTGCTGGTCGCACCAAAAGAAAAAGAACCACTACTACTCTACATCACCGCAACTCATCAGGTGGTGAGCACAGTACTGGTAGTCGAAAGAAGCGAAGAAGGAAAAGCCCACGGCGTCCAGAGGCCGGTATATTTTATCAGTGAAGTGCTATCTCCGACAAAACAGAGGTACCCGCATTATCAAAAGCTCGCATATAGTGTTTTCACAACTACACGAAAATTGCGACAGTACTTTGCAGTGCACCCAATTATAGTGGTCAATGAGGCGCCACTATCGAACATATTGAACAATCCTTCAGCAACAGGACGTGTCTCTTTGTGGGGAATCGAATTATCTCCCATGGACATCACGTATGAAAAAAGGAAGGCAATCAAGTCGCAAATTTTGCCAGATTTCACAGCAGAATGGTTGGAGCTGCAGAGCATGGGACCGCCAGATCTATCGAGTGTCTGGACAATGTACTTCGACGGTTCCAAGAGAGTACAAGGCGCAGGCGCGGGAGTAATCTTGATATCGCCGCATGGCGACAAACTAAAGTACATCTTAAGGACGAGTTTTCCGCAGGCTTCTAACAACGAAGCAGAGTACGAGGCTCTGCTACATGGAATGAAGATGGCCAAAGCATGTGGAGCAACTCGACTAAAAATATTTGGGGATTCAAACCTTGTTGTCCAGCAAGTTATGAATAGATGTGACACAATCAATGACAACATGATGGCCTACAAGAACTTATATCACTATCTCGAAGGAACATTTGATGGATGCGAAGTCTCGCACATCAGTAGAAACAGCAATGAAGAAGCCGACAACTTAGCAAATATCGGGTCCTAGTGTTTACCCGTGCCATCTGGAGTATTCTGGGAGGAAATAGTGGAAAGGTCAATAAAAAGTGTCAAAAGTTCGACTACTGCAGCATGCTCGGGGGCTACGTCGGAACCAGAGGAGGTCATGATGATAGAAGAAACTTGGATGCAGCCATAACTTGCATACATGATAAATAAACAATTACCAGAAGATGCAGTGGAAGCCAAGAGGATAACTCGATGATCGAAAGCGTTTGTCGTGTTGCAGGAGAAATTATACAAGAAGAGTATTACCGGCGTTTTGCAGCGTTGTGTAACGCCTCAGGAAGGACAAGTAATACTAAAAGATATACATGGAGGAGTGTGCGGCCATCATGCAAGCAGCAGGGCAATAGCTGCAAAAGCGTTCCGTGCATGATTCTATTGGTTAACAGCCATCGAAGACGCAAAAGATATAGTCTGGAAGTGTGAAGCATGTCAAAGATTCGCATCTCGACCACATGCACCAGCAGCAGAGCTACAACCAATACCATTGTCCTGGCCCTTTGCACAATGGGGCCTCGATATGGTAGGAAAGTTGCACAAGTCCTGGCTAGGAGGACATGTTTACATGCTAGTGGCAGTCGATAAATTTACCAGGTGGGTGGAAGCAGCCCCGGTAACAACTCAAGATTCAACAGCAGCGATCAACTTCATCAAGTCAATAGTGTTTCGTTTCGGCGTACCATATAGCATCATCACGGACAATGGGACAAACTTTACTTCAAAGGAATTCAAGAGTTACTGCGAAGGACTAGGAATCAAACTCAAATTTGCATCTGTGGCGCACCCAAAGACAAATGGACAAGTCAAAAAAGCCAATGGCCTGATATGTAGTGGGATAAAAAAGAGGCTCTTAGCACCTCTCGAGAAAGCCAAGAGCGCTTGGGTAGATGAATTGCCCTCCGTTCTTTGGAGTCTAAGAACCACGCCCAATGCAGCAACTCAAGAAACTCCTTTCTTCCTGGTCCATGGCGCAGAAGCCGTGCTTCCAGTCGAAGTTACACACGAGGCTCCAAGGGTGACGACATACGATGAAGCAACATCAATAGAAGCATTGCAAGACAATGTCGATGCACTAGATGAAGCAAGAGATAAAGCATTAGAAAGGGCCACACAGTATCAACAGAGTCTACGAAACTACCACAGTAGTCGAGTTCGACCACGATCCTTCGTGGTGGGAGATCTAGTTTTGCGACTCAGGCAAGACAGCCACGGGAAACTAGAGTCCCCTTGGGTGGGACCTTACATCGTTACAGAAGTAATACCAGGAGGAGCTTATCGACTACAAGATAAGAAGACGGGAAAAGACAAGGGCAACCCGTGGAATGCGGAGCAGCTACGGCGTTTTTACGCGTAGAGTAAATTTAGTGGTATTATTAAACTCGAGTTAACCTTCTGAACCCAGAACATGAGGCCATAGGTCGGGTTCCTTGGGTTGAACTCGACAAAATTGTACAAGTATTTCTACTTCTCCGCTCGGGGGCTTCAACCCTCGGGTCGTACGAAAGAAATTTTTGTCGCGACATGGAGATCTTTTTTCACTATAAGGTTGTGCAGACAACCCGATAATATTCAAACAAACTGGTTCACAAAAGAACCCGATATTCTTCATACCAATTGGTTCGCAAAGAACCCGATATATAGAAAGCATACCTCAGAACAATGATTTGTTTTCATGGTACTAATGGAAACATCAAAACAAAGTACGAATATTCATTACATATAGCACGATAGCAAGGATATTATCAAAAGAAACTACATATAAAGCATATCTTAATGAAAGTGGACTTCAGCTTCATACTCCTTCTGGCACTGAGTGCCGTCATAGATCTTCACGTCGAACTTTGACGTGCCGATATGGAAGTCGAAGGTCATGAAGAAGCCTTGGTGGATGTCGTGGTCTTCTGCAAACTGCGACCAACCACCCTTAAAATACTGCTCGTCGTTGCCATCATACCAAACCTCCACTTCGTATGGAGTCCCACTGCCAGATTGTTCGCGGAGAACCGCTTCTCGCAGTTCTCGCCCATCCATAAACTTGGTGAAATTCAGCGGCAGACGCTGAATCTCGCGGCACTGCGCCATGGCAATGCAGAAGAAAGAAAAGATTCTGGGAGGAGCAGCAGGAGCAGCGGGAGCAGCAGGAGGAGGAGCGCTTGGACCTGGGGCAACGCCAGTCACCTTGGGCTTGTTTTTGCTACCAGGTGGGCGGCCGGGACGACGCTTAACCGGAGCGGCCGATGACGATCCTGCGGCGGCCGGAGTTGTGTTGTTCTTGTTCTTGCTTCCATGAGGGCGACCCCGACCTCGCGGCGCCACCGGAGAGCCAAGATTCAGACGAGAACCATCTGCGTCAGCCATGTGGACAAGGGAAAAGGCTCGAAAACCCTAGATGGAGAGAGAAGATGATGCGGCGGAGGAGGAATCTGATTAGGGTTTTTACCCTTGCCAGAAGGTGCTTTATTTATAAGCACGTATTATCGGGCCCCCGTGATAAGCAAGGCCCATAAACGTATTCTACAAAAGAGTTAAATTCTGCACGTAGCAGACGATAAATACCAAAGGAGAAAAAATAAGAAGGAGAGAGTGTGGTTGCATGATATAAAAGACCTCGCCTTGGGCTCGGGGGCTTGTAAACAGGAGACATTACGAGAAAGAAGACGAAGTGAATTTTGAGCCTATGCTTGACTACAAGTATTCAAACATAGCCTCGGGGGCTACTCCCATCGGGAGCGCTGAGCGCGCACCCGATAGAGGATGAGATAGTCAATATTGAGGATGAAGAAAGTATATCATACAAACTTCGGCTATATAGTCGACAAAATGCAAAGAGACTACTCCCATCGGGAGGGAATTGGAGGAAATTAATTTAAGTTCGAAATTCTTTGATTTTATCAGTCAAAACTTGGCTGCGATATAAGATTCTCGAGTTGCGTTATCGCAACGAAACTCGAATGCCGTGATTTATCACGAAGGTAAGACCCCGGGATCCGTCCTGTGTGGCCTGGTATACGCACATGGATGCGCTCTGCTGGTATGTATCTGTGTCTACGACGCGAAGAAAATCCTGGTGGACGCACTGGGTACCCTGAGAATCACTGGGATTCATTCTTTGTAAGTCCTAAATGCGGCAAAAGAATGGGTTTGACCGGTATCCCGAATTCAAGTCCAAGGGGATTGAATTTGAAGTAGGTGACAGGTATCTGTTCCGGCAGTTAACTGACCTCTTGATCCGTCAGAGTTGTCAGGCTTGTTCATCAAAACCCCTTGCGAAGAAATATCATGAAAGTAAGTCGAAAGACCAAGTCAAAGATTTGAAGATATGAAGAAATCGAAGAATTGATCAAGTCGAAGATTTAAAGATTAGAGATTCAACCCGAATCTGCAATTCTGGTAGAATCTCAGGGGCTACTGATAAGGGTATAGTTAATAGAGCCCGTTAGTTGAGTACCCCTGAGGCCCGATGAGCTAGGCCCAATTGTAATGATAGTCGAATACGAGTTCTTACCGTATGTCGATATTGTAATCTGTATCGGACCCTACCCGATCCTCGAGACCTGGCCACCTATATATATGGGCCAGGAGGGGACGGTGTAGGGCAGATTAAAAGCAAGCCAGGTTGAACACCCAAGTTTACTTTCGGTACACACTTATTTCGACTAACCTTTACCTTCGAGTTCATCCGACGCCCTATTTCCCCGATCCTAAGTCCTTCATCTAGGACATTTGTCGAGTTAACCCTCGTCACTACCGGTGTCAATTGCAACCACTGAGCGAGCTTTCTCGGCCATGAAACTGATCAAGACACGTCTTCGAAATAGAATGGGAGATGATTTTCTTAGGCACTATATGATTGTATACATTGGGAAGGAAATAGCTGCAAAGATTAGTACTAGTGAGATTATCGACTTATTCGACACCGGTGGTCGTAGAGCACAGTTTAAGCTAATAGACATGTAATTTTCGCTTGTAGTGTCAAACATGTAGTCGAATATTTATTTGGATTTCCTATTAATGTTATTTTGAGACTTCATATATTGTGATTTTTATTCTCTTTGATGGTCATCGACTTCCCCCTCCCCCCCCCCCCCCGGTGACGTCAGGCCGCTGGTGCGGGACAGGGCAACGCGGCGCGGCAGCACGGCCTGGTGTCTTCGACGCCTGCCCGGCAGTCTGGCGCCGTGCGTCCTGCTCCGCCCACCGCTCCGGCGCCTTCGTGGGCGGCGGTGGCGAGGAATGATATCGGGGCCTGGCCGGCGTTTCAGGAGGTCTCGAGCCCTGTGGAGCTGGCTCCTCTTCCACCTTGCATCATTCCCCGCAGCCAGAGGATATGCGATCTGGAGCGTCGCCTCCGTTTCTCCTTGGTGGGTTTCTTTGGTGGTTCCAAGGCGGCTCGGGAGGCGCGTTCATGTGAGATGGTGGCAGATTCTTTGGTGCGTAGAGCTGGCATTCCTCGCGATAGGTTCTCGGTGCATGCGTACAAGCCGGAGGATTTTCTGATAGTCTACGCAGATGGGCGTCACATGGATACGGTGGCGGCGCTGCCGTCGTTGCAGCTTGGAGGTTGCCCGCTGTTCTTCAGAAGGTGGAACAGGCTTGCCAATGCTCAGCGTGTGGTTGCGGGCTCTCACGTCCATCTGGTGATTGAAGGGATACCGCCGCATGCTTGGGACTGCTCGATGATTGAACACCTGCTGGGTACCTCTTGCGCGCTGGAGGAGATTGCATCGGAATCGGCAAGCAGAGCTGATCTGGGGTTGTTCAAAGTCACTGCTTGGGCCAGAGAGGAGAAGGACATTCCTCCTTGCCGCATGCTTTGGGTTCCTGAACCAGAGGGTGCCGTTATGGCCGGAGGTCCACAGCCAGTTCGTCGTCTGCATGATCTTGGGTTGCTAGAGTATCGGGTTCTAATTCACATCGCCCGCGTCGACGAGTACATCGCCATGGAAGGGCCTGTCTGGACTTCCTCGCCGCAGAGTGTGCAGAGTGGTCTGCCAAGTCGTGGTAGCACGGCGGAAGGAGGTTTCTGGACGTCGCGTAATGTCAGTTGGACTGAAGGAAGACAGGATGTGAGGGGCGGCCAGAGCGGTGGCCATGGCGGCGGCGGTGGCGCTCTTGGAGGTGTCAACTACCGGAGCGCTCCCTCGCCGTCGAGATCGTCGGACTGGATGCTGCCGGCGATCGTGGGTCCGGTGCATGTTCCGGTGACGACGCGGATCAAGACAAGAGTGGGGTCTCAGCAGGTAGGGCCCAGTCTGTCCAAAGGGCGACAGGATCAGCTTGGGATCGGCGCTGCGACAGCTTTAAGTACAGGTTCGGAGCATGCTTTAGCTGTCCAGACGCCAATTGGGTCCTTTTCAAAGGGGAAAGAGGCTGGACCGCCGGATGGGACAAATGCGCAGGTGACAGCAGTTTCAAATCAGACTCTGCCGTTGGTGGGATCCCGACAGGATGAGACAGCTTTGGGGGCAGCGACTAATCCCGAGGCCCCCACTGCTGTCCAGGCCGTGGTTGATTCCTTGCTGCAGGGGATAGAAAAGGAGGGATCCGAGGCTGCTTTCGCTGTTCCGTTGAGCGAGACCGTGGATGCCGTGCATCTGCAGCCGGAGAAGCAACTTCTGTTGGAGTCCGGCTCGTCTGTGGAGCCGATACTGTCGGATGCGCTTCCCGCCCGGAATTCAAATTCGCTAGAGGACAAGATTGGTGATCTGGGGGGGTCCCTGGCTCTGCTCGAGGAAGGGGAGTTCAGTACCAGCTCGGTAGATGGCGACCGGGGACAGATTCTGGGCATCGACAAGACCGAGGAGGATAGTTTCTTTGACTCCCTGGATGCTGCGGATCCCGAGGGTGAGGCGGGAGAGTTTGTGGTTGGCTCAAAGGAGGATTACTTTACGGTATCTCTCTCATCCTCTTTGGGCGCGGAGGGGTGCCGCGTGGCGGTTGATGGCATTGGGGAGGGAGACGAGGTTGTGTCGACGCAGCGTGGAGCTGGGGCTGGTACGCAGAGAACTGGGGAGCTGCGTCCTCAGACTGAGGTGCAGCAGGTAGCTGGCTCGGACGCGGCCACGCTTGCCAAGCTGAAGGTGTTCTGCCACAATGTGATCAAGACATTGGTGCCACCTCTGCTTAAGGAAGTGGAATCCATGAGGCGGCGATGCCAGGAGGATGATCTCGCCACGCCACGTCGCGTGACTAGAAGCTCTGTGTCTAAGCACTCAGGCAAGCCATTGAAGAGGGCCTCGGCGGTGGAATCTGTCCTGCTAAAGGCGTTGGGCTTCACCCCCAATGATCTGGATGTGAGCGAGCAAGCGCTGCAGGATTTCAAGGAGCTGTTCGATGCGCCGTTGCAGGACCAGCACATCAGGGTAATTGCGGCCATTTTTCGCAAGTCAGTACCCCAGGATGTTGTCGAAGTCAGCCAAACGCCAGGTGCGATCAGTGCGCATTAGTCGCAGCTGATAGGAGTGGTGTTCTTTGAAGTTTTCTATGGATATTAGCCCTCAAGTACTCAGCTGGAATCCGCGAGGCCTGAATGACCCGGCTAAGCGGAATGCCGTTAGGGAGTTTGTTGACTCGGTTCATGTGAACCTTGTTTGCTTTCAGGAGACGCGTTTGGATGTAATCGATTGTTTCACTATATTGCAATGTCTTGGCCCATCTTTTGATGGGTTTGTGTATCTGCCGACGATTGAAACTAGGGGTGGCATTTTGTTGGCGTGGAATACTTCTGTCCTGAATGTTTCGCACATTGTCATGGACACGTTCGCCCTAACTGGGCACGTGAAAACACTGGACCAGAATGACTGGTGGATTACGGTGGTGTATGGGCCGCAAGAGGCACATGACAAAATTCAGTTCTTACTTGAACTGTCGCAGAGGAGAGCGCTGTGCCCTGGACCTTGGATGATAATTGGTGATTTTAACTTGATCCTGCGTGCTTCTGAGAAGAACAACACGAACCTGGACAGGCCCATGATGAACAGATTTCGACAGTTTGTCAGTTCCATGGAACTCAAAGAGCTTTATATGCACGGAAGGTTGTTCACCTGGAGTAGTGAGAGGGAGCATCCTACGCTTTCGAGGATCGACAGGGCTTTGGTGTCGATTGATTGGGATCTGAACAACCCTGATAGCACGCTTTAGGCGCTTTCGTCCAATATTTCTGATCATGCTCCGCTTCACCTGTCTCTTAGTGCGGCAACGAGGCCCAAGAGGCGTTTTCGTTTTGAGGTGTTTTGGGCAAAGCTGGAGGGTTTTGAAGATACTGTGAAGGATGCCTGGAAGTGTAGCGAGGAGGTGGTGGATCCGTTCAAACGTTTGGACTGTCTTTTCCGGAGGACAGCGGCAGCTTTGCAATCTTGGGGGTCAAAAAAGGGTCGGTAACGTCAAGTTGCAGATGGTGATTGCCAACTTGGTAATTTTGAGGCTTGACACTGCGCAAGATTTTCGGATGTTATCAGCTAGTGAAGCTTGGCTGCGAAAGACTCTGAAGCTAACGTTGCTTGGTCTCGCTTCGCTGGAGAGAACGATTGCTAGGCAGCGATCTCGCATCAGATGGCTCAAGGAGGGAGATGCAAATACAAAGCTGTTTCATGTTGTAGCTAATGGTCGAAGGGCAAAGAATTTCATACCCGCTGTCCGTGTTGGGGAGGAGATCATCACTGATCAGGAGCGCAAGTCGATGGCATTCTCTGACGCCTACTTGAACTTGCTGGGCTCAATTCAGAATAGGCCCTATGGTTTGAACCTTGACTTTCTACAACTGCCGGTCTACGACCTGCGTGATTTGGAGGGGCTTTTTACGGAAGATGAAGTCTGGCAGGTGATTAGGGAGCTTCCGCCGGACAGAGCTCTAGGGCCAGACGGGTTCATTGGCATTTTCTATCAGAAAACCTGGAGCATAATCAAACAGGATATTATGGCAGCCCTGCTAAAGTTATTTGTTGGTGATGGGAGAGGTTTTGGCAAATTAAACCAGGCTTTGATTACCTTGATCCCTAAGAAATCAGACGCAATCCTGGTGGGAGACTACAGGCCTATCAGTCTTGTCCATAGTTTCTCCAAACTCTTCTCTAAGGTGCTGGCCAACAGGTTGAGAGGAAGACTGGCCGAGATAATAAGTGTCAACCAATCGGCGTTTGTCCGTGGCAGAAGCCTGCACGACAATTTCATCTTAGTCCGTCAATTGGCCAGGAAGATTAATACAGGGAGACAGACAGGTGTGCTTATCAAACTCGATCTCGCTCGGGCGTTTGATTCGATCTCCTGGTCTTTTCTTTTTGAAATTCTTCGAGGGATGGGCTTTGGAGAGTTGTTTCTCAAGTGGATTTCTTTTATCCTGTCCTCTGCTTCTTCTCGGATTTCGGTAAATGGTGTGCCTGGATACAAAATTCAACACGTCCGAGGTTTACGACAAGGAGATCCAATTTCTCCAATGCTTTTCAATTGTGGGATGGAGGCTTTGACAGTACTGATTTCCAGAGCGGTTCAGTTTCAACTGTTGTCACCGCTGGTTGGCTGCGTGGCGAAGCAAAGGTTGTCGATATATGCTGACGACGTTGTGATATTTATCAGGCCTACGACGGTGGACCTCACGGTGGTGAGACATATTCTGACACTGTTCGGTAATGCTTCCGGTCTGCATGTAAACTATGGTAAATCGACTGCCACTTTAATCAGAGGAGGTGAACTTGATCGACAAAGGACGGAGCAGATTCTTGGATGCCCTCTTGTGCCTTTTCCGATCAGATACCTAGGTTTGCAACTGGCACTCCGACCCCTGACGAAGGCGCAATGGCAGCCCATCCTGGACAGGGTGATTGACTTCCTTCCAGCCTGGCAGAGGGGTCTGATCGCCAGGGAAGGCCGGTTGATGCTGATCAAATCCGTTGTGGCAGCTAAGCCAGTCCATCAGATGCTGGTTGCGGAAGCTCCGGCCTGGGTGCTTGAGGAGATCAATAAATGGCAGAGGGCTTTTTTCTGGGTGGCCAAAGATCATGTCAGTGGTGGGAAGTGTCTTGTCGCCTGGGATAAGATTTGCAAACCCTACGAGTTTGGAGGCCTCGGTGTCAAGAACCTTCACTTGCAGGGGCTGGCTCTTCGAGTTCGCTGGGAATGGTTGAGAAGGACAGACCTTGACAGACCTTGGCAAGGGTTGCCACGCTAGAAAGATGAGCTGGCACGAGGGGTTTTCGATAGCTTGGTTAAGATTAAAGTTGGCAAGGGTGATAGAGTGCTGTTTTGGACTGACAGGTGGATGGATGGTTACTGCGTGAAAGACTTGACTCCCCTGGTCCTGAACTTGGTTAACACCAGGAGGAGGAATACGAGAACGGTGCAGGAGGCCCTTCACAATGATTTCTGGACTACCGATATCAGGGGTGATCTACCGCCTGATGGATACCTGCAGTATGTCCAATTATGCTTGATCGTTTTGGATCTGAACCAGACTAGGGACCCTGAGGTTCAGGACATCTTCTCCTGGCCTTGTGATGCCTCCGGAATTTTCTCGGCCAGCTCTACTTACAGCAGACTTTGCGAGGGTGGCATCAGGTTTGCGGCCGCTGATGGAATATGGAAGCCGTGGGCACCTTCGAAGTGTAAAATTTTCACTTGGCTGGCTGTGCAGTACAGGGTGTGGACGACTGAGCGGAGGGCGCGACATGGTCTGCAGGCAGTTGCGAGTGTCTGCTTTACCTGTTTGCAAGACGTGGACTCCCTGGATCATATCTTACTTCATTGCAGCTATGCCAAGGAGGTTTGGTTTCTGTCAATGAGTCATGCCAACCTGCCGGATGTCACGCCTACCAATGAGGATAAATTGGAGGAGTGGTGGATGAGGTCTCGAGCTAGGGTTCGATCTAGGGAGAGGAAGACTTTCGACGCCAGAGTCATGCTCACCTGCTGGTCTCTCTGGAAGCAGCGCAATGCCAGAGCATTTGCAAACACTAGGCTGCAATGTTCTGCTATGGAGCTAGTTAGACGGATTCAGGAGGAGTTGGCACAGTGGGCGGTAGCTAGGATCGGGCCTGCTGTTGGTGGGAGTCATACTTTGTTAGGAGAGTAGGTCTTCCTGGGTGAGTTTGTTGGTGTAGGCGACCTTGGCCTTTGGGTCGATCGTCGTGTCTTGTAAATTACTTTGCTTCTTCTTCTATAAAACTCTGGTACGCGGTCGTGTACCATTCGTGACTCCCCCCCCCCCCCCCCCCCCCCCACATGTCCGAATCCTGGCTCCGCCCCTGTCTCCACTAGTCCTCCCTCCCGCACAACTTACATTCACTCGATGTCGCCATGTTTCTATGGTGAAGCAGGTCAGCAGACGATAAGGATTGTTGTGTCAGGTGGCATAAAAAAATCTTGAGCTTAGATAGTACTTTAGCTAACCAAAGTTTCGTCCATGTTTTCTCTTCCCTCGTACTCTCGGACGACCCAGCAGGCCAGCATTGCCATCAAGCCATGCTTCTTGGACATCTAGATTAGCTACGAAGTCTGATCGGAGCTGACACAAGCTGGTAGACACCGACGCACGGAGACGTCCACACCGCAACGGCGCAACAAAAGACCGGCCCGGTTGGAACCATGAAGAATTTTTGTGGTGAAACCTTGCAGCAATTTTGAGCGGAGAATGGTTTGATTTTTTTGTCGTGGATCAAAGAAAACAAAGTAATTTATCCAGCTGCCTATAAATCCAAGGGGGTCAATATTAGGTTATCTTCTATTTAAAAGTAGAAAAATTAAAATGATAAAACATTTTTATTTTGAACTATAAAAGATAGAGGTACCTAGTATTAATGCACATGCATCTATACAGCTGCCATGTGCACCTGTGGAGACGCGCACGCATGCCATGTCTTGTGGCCATGCAGCTCACGCTGTAGCTAGTACCTCTTAGCTAACTTCCAAGATCACTGCAAATAAATCGAGTTATATCATATCACCAGTACTACGATACAGGACCATGCATTGTAGGTATGGAGTATGGACCGATATATTGGACATTTATTTGCATGCGCATTTCTATGTACAATTCGGAATTGTCTTGCATACCTTTGCCAAAGAGAGGCGGAAATCATGAATCTAGGAAATCAGAGGAAATATTAGATACGTTTGGTTTTCCTGTGATTATAACAATTGAGATTTTTTTGCCTATTTCATTACCTACTTAACATTTTTGCTAACTACATGGTTTTTTAAAGGAGATTGTAAATAAGCTCAGTATAACACATCTAAGTAACCATAGACTCTTAATCCGGAACTAACATCTAGGCTCCTTGGTGGCGTGCAGGTCAGACTAAATCTACTTTTGTGAACCGAAACTTTCTTTAATCATGGAGAGTTTTATTAATTAACCGGCATCTATGTGTACTTATACAAGAAGTAACTTAGATGGCACATACACCTACATGTAATGTGTGCTAGACATTTTGTTCACATGGCATATACTGAATACAGTTTTTTTTTATAAAAAAACTAGTTATGTTACCATAACATCAAACTTTCTACCATTCGCAAAAAAATATCACACTTTCTAAGAATAATTGAGTTATAAATTAATAAATGAGACATTCTAAGTTACTATCACTACTCCCTCATTCTCAGTTTATTAGTCATATTCGTACTTCTAGGTTGACAATTTGACCAAGTTAACATGACATATATATTATAAAAATATATATCATAAAAACTTTAGCTTTTATACTTTTTAACGATATAATTTTTAGGTTGTATGGTTTATATTATGTAGACCAAATTACCAACCTAGGTAGACGTGGAGGCCTAATAAACTGAGAAGGAGGGAGTATGATACTATGTACCAAAAGTAATAAGATATGCATGTATATTACTTCCCACTATAAGTAATCTTATATAATACTGAAGTCGAAAGTTGGAACCTTTAGAAGACGACAACAACAAGGATGCAACCAAGCAAGGAAAATTGCGCTGATCACTACGCACGGTTGATCGTTTGGGTTCATCCAAGTATTACTTCAATTGTGCAAAACAAATGATTCCTCCGAGTTGTTGCTTCCTTCAGAGAGGGGGTAACTAAGTTCCAATCTTGAGAATTGAGATAAGAACTTGCACTAACACGAGCTGTTAGTATTAGACTAAGTTTAGCACCAAATCTTTCCTGCAAAGCAACATCGAGAAAGGTCGTTAAAAGAAGAGCTAATCACGGGAAAGAAGACACGGCCGCCAACGACCAAACCGTGGGAAAAGCTGCACGTGCCAATCGCATGCAAATGAAGTCAGAAAGGCCGGAGTAGTATTCAGCTTAAGAAAATTTCAGGCACAAGAGAGAGCAGAACAATACTTCTATAACTGCAACTTCAAGACCATCAAGAACATAAACAACGAGTACATGAAACTGTACATGTTCAGCACCAGAGCCACCGAGCCACAGGAACTGAATCCCAACATTTAGTACTTAAGGGCCCATTAGGTTAAAAACTTGAAATTAGAGTGTCGTTTCCCATACAATCCTTTAGTTTTGGAAAACTAAAGAATATGCATTAAAGAGTGTTTGACATCACAAGAAGAACAAAGGAATCACGACAAGATGTCCGAGTTGATGGAAAATTCCTCCAAACAAAGTGTATTGTTATCTTTCGCAAAACAATTTTTAAGGTTTTGGATCTACATATCAAACGACATATATAGACAAAAAATATAAATCATTGAAGCTTTACTGAACCAAAGGAACCCAAACTATTTGCAATCAAAAATAAGGTTTATACATGTAACACTTGACATGCAATCAATGATAAATCAAACACAGTTGATATACAACTATTTTACAGGAGCAATAAACAAACAAATAAAGCCCGAAACACATAGGGGCATTTTTGTAAGAGATCACCTAGCTAGCGATTCTGATTGCTTTTTCTTTCTTTTCCCCCCTACAAAATTAAGCACAAACCGTTGGTCAATGCAAACAAAGCCAACTATGAATAAGTTGACTTATATTGACTAAGTTGTGTAAATGGATTGTCTTGGCAAAGTAGTGAAAAATAAAACCTCAATCAAATCAAAAAACTTCCAGTAACTCAATCTAGGTTCTTTGAGTATTTTGGTGAAAAATGAGACCATTTTTCCAAAACCATTTGAGAGTTTAAACTATTTTTTATAACGTGCGTTTAAAATTGAATAAGAACTCAACCTTTTTGAAACAATATAGGAACATTACAGCAATTTACTCTAGGTTCACTGAGCATTGTGAGTTTATTCTGCCTACATGTTTAAAAGTTTGAATGAAACAAAAGCGCAAACTCAGTTTTGGTATGGCTCAAATCGAACCTAACGGATGCCTGAATCCAAAAATTAATTAGCCGATCTACTGTTGTCGGGGCGAATAGATGATTCTACCGGGGCCTTGTCTAGCCCTGCATGGCATTTTCATGAAAATTTGTCAAATTGCCATGCCAAATCAACAAAACTCTAGGCGACTAGTCATGATGAATAAGTTAAACTAAATGAAAAGATAAATATATGGACACACCCAATATACATGTCACCGCAATCGCTAAATAGCTCACACCCCTTAATCTCTAGCAGTCTAAGCTGCAAAACCAATCTTACTCATCGATCGACGTCAATCAATGCTTAAAAAGTTCAGTTCGATCGACAATCAACATGGGAAAAAAATCAGTACGTCTCTTTCGCCCCAAATGTAAGACAAAGAAGAATAAAAATGATAAAACGAGCACAAAGACAAACATGGATAACCGGAAAACGACGAGCTACCAACGTTCGTCCGCATCACTCCAACGCTTGAAAAGAAACATGAGATGCGTGCCAGGGACACGACAAACAAACAAGAAGAATAATACTCCATGATAAATCAAGTAGTACGGTCGATCGATCGAATTGGCTTGTTCAGGCCTCAAGGCGGATAGTTGCAGCTCATAGAAGTTCTTCTGTTCATCTTTGTTACTGTATATGAGAGCCACGATTCTATTTAGTTCTATCTTGAGATTCGCTCTGTAGTACCGTGAATTTATCCAGGCAGATTAGAATAGTTCGCCAAAAGCATAGCCACACACGGGGAACAAGATACGCTCACCAACGACCAAACACTTGTGTCAAAATCCAGGCAAATTCAAACCAGCTTGGCTGGAGCTGCATGGGAAAGGGGCATCTTTTTTTTTCGTTCGCCTCGATCGATCGCCTGTCTTCTTTTTTTACTCGCTAGGTACATCGCTGGATCGAAGCGCGCGTGCGTGACAGCTGGATCTTCTTTTTTCTCTTTCTATTCTGTTCTATCTGACGCGTAAGAGATAGCATGCCCGGAGCGAGAGAGTACGTGCGTATATGCATGCGTACGTGCAACCCTCCGTCACATTTTTTTCCTTTTTCGTTTTCAAATACTGTACTACTTGCTCGAGAACATATCATGTACTCCAGTCCTTGGGGTACTCCTGCTGCACCGTGTCGATAACAACCATTGGATACAAAATGTAGGTCCAAGATATAATTCAGAGCACCTTCGGTCGAAATTTGCAAAAGCACCCCTCAACATAGAAAAGTACTCCTCCTTCGGCCCCTAATCTAGCTCGATGATGTGTTTGCCCCCAAATCTGAAAGACTGGAAAAAAAAAGAGATCTGAGGGTAAGAACCCCTCAGACATACTTTTATAGAAGTATTTTATGAGTACACCAGGAGTTGCGAGTGTGGAGACTCAAACTCAGGCGGGCAGGCATGCCTCAGCGCATGCCCTGCCAACCGAGCTACGCACGGTTCTCTGAAAGACTGGAAAAGAAGCAGTACTCCTCCCTCTCTGTTCAGTCAACCAGGATCAGAAGCATGGCAAATTATTAAAGAAATGAACATGGGATAGTACTAGTCATTTCTAAGGAACGCTGGTGATTTTTCTTCTACCACTAGTAAAGTATCACAAAGATACAACTCAATACTTGTGGAGCACTTGCGTACAGTTATTCAAAATACAAAATGAGATGGAGGTTCTCAGCAAGGTACAGATGCAGCTCGAACAAGAAGGTTTAGATGTCAAACAAGATCAAAACTGGATTGCACTCACGCAAACAAATTTTACCAATAATCTGCAAACAAAAGAGATTCAACTGGGATCAGATCAATCCTACAAGAAAGCAGCAGGGCTCGTATCAGGGTTATCCGAATCTTTTCTTGGTGATGGCTCGTCATCTTCATTTGGATGCCTCAAATCTCGTCTCCCCGTGGGATTCCAACGATGGATAAGGTGAAGCTGACCTTTTTTTTTTTGAAACCGGAGGTGAAGCTGACCTTGTTAATCAGTGGCGGAGCTTGAAACAAAATGATGGGCGGGCCATCCTCAAGGAAAACTTAATTTTCTATTCAGAATCGTACCATTTACTAGCAATTAGTCACTACTCAATACTTTTGCTCTCATAAAAAAATCAACAGATAAACGTATATATTTATCAAGCTGCTAACTAAAAAATGCGAAAGAAAAATATACTAAAAAACTACCTAACAAGGAGATTAGAGATGATCAGTGGCTCGAATTCCGTGGCTGGCTGCAGCTGTGCTAGCTGCCTGGCTGTTGACCTCCTGCCTATGTCCGTCTGGCAGCCCCCTACGCCCATGGCTCCGGCGGCGCTACTGTCTGATGGGATGTTGCTGCTCCATTGCTTCACCGGTGTCCCTATCTTCTAAACCTAGCATCCTACCGTGTGGCGTTCCATGGCTGCGAGAAGGAGGTCGGATGAATCGTGAAAAACAGGACGATACTTATAGGAAGTTAAGCATAAAGGGCCAGGGAACAGGGCTGATCGCCCGAGCCTTTCCTACCTACATAGCTAAACATATTTTGGGTAAAATCCTGAGCGGGCCATGGCCCGGTTTGGTCCTAACGTAGCTCCGCCAGTGTGTTAATGGCGAGGCTCGCATGGCTCCACCAGATCTGGGCAAGTGAAGGAGAGGGCAGATAGGAGAAAGGATTTAGAGAAGAAGGTACTTGTTCCCAAAAATCAGATATTGTGCAGGGTGCATTTGCAAATGAGCTAATGTATCTGGTCGCGCATCGCACTAGGTGACATCCAGTCCCTTCCTTATCCATCTTGTGGCCATAAAGATGTTCAGTGGGCTGGAGTACTCGACGAAGTGGAGCACAGGATACGTTCTCCTACTTGCTCTCTCCGTTCGTTTTGATAACCGATCCACCTACTTACCTACATGCATGCGTACGTGCGTACTCTCTCTAGCTACCAGCTGCATGCATGCATGTGTACGTGAGTGCGTCAAACTTAATCCATCACTAGCTTTAACCAGCTACTGTACATACATATGTACTCCCTCCGTTTAGAAATATGAGATGTTTTAGCTTTGTAAAGCTAATGTATCTAGATATCTTTTAGTGTATATATTTAAGAGAACTGCATGGGAAAGGGGTTTCAGCACAACCAGCTGCGGCGTCCTCAGCTCGCAGTGTTTATTTGAGATGCAATGATCTTAGTTGTAGCATACTCTTAGCGGTTAGTTGCAGTTTGTACTTTTCACGAGCTTATACGAGACATCCGCTTTGCATCCCTAGTGTTTTACTCCCTCCGTTTCCATTTAATTGACTCAACTTTACCTAGATTTGGACTAGATCTAATCCAAATCTAGGTAACGTTGAGTCAATTAAATGGGAAAAATGCAGAAAGTTTCATGAACAAAAGTTCATTTTGCAATTTCGAAGTTTTTCTTCCCTTTCTTGTTCTACATCTCTTCCAGCCCAGTTCTCTCTTTAGGCCCTAGCCCTTTCTATGTCATTCTTCCGGCCCAACGGCCCATGAGTAGGGCCAGACCATTTCTCCTCGACCAAACCGACGCCGCCGCAGTCCCAGCGCTCCACGCCGCCGCCGCCGCCGCAGTCCCAGCGCTCGTCGGATGCCTCGCCGCCTACCTGCAAAATATAGCTGCAGAGCCACGAGTCGGTGTAGCTTCGCGCCGCCCTGCACCCTCGCGCGAACCGCCTCGCTTCTCTCTCAGCGCCGCACTGCCGCTGTGCCGCAGCTCTGCTCAAGCTCGCGCACCAGCTACCCAGTTGCCCAACGACGCTACGCTGGAGGAGACGCATCGGAAGGCTCCTTCGCATCCGCCGGAACCAACTTAAGCGACCGACGTCTAGCTGAACCGCCGCCTTCTTCCTGTGGTACAGGTAGACCAACGAGCAGTCCATGACCCTGCCATGGCCGACCTTTTCACCTGTAGCATGTAATGCTTTTGTTCTAAAAAAATTGGAACCCCGTGCTCTCCTGATCACACCTGTATCATCGGTTGCTGTTGGCCTGTCTCGCTGGCGACGGAATCCTCTGTTTCTTCCTGGACCTGAACAGAACTCTCTGTTCGTTCTGAACGACAGAGAAAGCTCTCTGTTAAACCTCATTCAGTTAGCGCAGCTAGGTTTTCCTGTTTAATTGAGCCCAATCCAATAAAAAACCACATTACCAAATCAAAGTCTAGCCCATTAAATCTGAAGCATTCTACTAATTTCAATCCATGACCATGGATCCTATTTTCATTTCCTCTCTATCTGAAACTGAAATTATGTTTCTTCGTCTTTTAGTTCAAGTTCCAGCAGTATTTGCATGTTGTTCCTGGCTTGCGTTTTGTGAGCTGGACTTTAATTGTGTTCTGATCTTTTTGCCAATAGGACACGTTAACGAGGAACACGTGTACGAGGAGCCCACGAGTTATGAGCTGAGGATGGCCCTCAATCGGAAGACGATATCGAGAGCCGGGTTGTAGGCAGGTCACATTTCTTTGTCCATGCTGATCCATATGATAAATTTTACTAGCTTATTTATTTATTTCACTGCAATCTATTTAGTTATCGTCTTAATTTTAAATGACATGCAATTAGCTAGCCCCTACCAGCAATAAGTCTGATTGCTTCCGATGGCCATGTTTACCTTGAAAGCCTATGAATAATATCGTATGGAGTAGTTTAGTTCAATGATGCTATCCTAAAGAATGTCGGTAGTGCTAGACAAATCGTGGAGCATGAAGTTTTAAAACAATTTCCAGCTGTTGGGGACAGAGAATATGGGGCCTTTAATCTATTGATTGTGTAGCCATACCCCAATCCGTAGAGTAAGGGTTATATATCGGATTACCTGCCTTTTTGACTATCAGTCTGTTCAGCGACTTAGAGCAATGATCCACTAGGAGGTTGCGATGTGGGCTAGAGCTGGAGCTAAAGGCCTTCGTGTTTGTGCTACCTCCCACCTGGGATGTTCATTAAATTATTTGTATCAGATTTGTAAGTAACCTCCTATGAGGATTGTACCCTTAACTTCTTCTATGCAATAAAAAGAAACGCTAACATTACGTTTTCTCAAAAAAAAAAAAAGGATTACCTTAGGGGGCACCATAGGGCAAAAACCTTCATGCCAAGTGATAAACACAGTACCTGCTCAAACACATGTTTGACTCGTTAAACCTGGCCTAATAGTCTGCTCTATCAGTGGAGAAGTACAGAATGGCTCGCCATTCCTTTTTCTGGGAGTCCGGCAGAAGCATTACATAAAAGCCTTAAGTGGCGTGTGGCCCATAGCTGGCCCTGTTGGGTGCCTCCTCCTGCAAGTCTTAGTGATCTTCTATTATTCGGTCCCATGAATTTTTCCGGATTTTTTTCGTCGTCCAGAAGCCTCCTGAAATAAATAAATGAAATGGCTTTCGGCCTTGTGGTGATTAATGGCAATTTATTCCAAGTAATTAGTAAAAAAAATCAAAGAAAGTATGATATCGCACTTCAAATGGAACATATATGTTCACGATGCATCAGATGCAGTTTGGGGATCCGAAAAAGCATCTTCTGCCATTGCCCCCATTTTTTGCTTTGGAGATACCAATTGTCCAGTTTTTTGGGAAGAAAAATGGGAATCCTCTAGAATTTCTGACCTTGGGAGCAATGTACACTTGGCGAGATAAAGAACCCCTGAAACCAAAACCAATAAACACCACAAGGAGGCAAATCTTATCTCAAGCCGTAAAACATTATCTAGCGTGAACGACCCACAACTATTTTTGCTAGTCAGTTTTTTTTTGTGCGGGGCCTTTAGAACATCAGTGACCAAGTGTGTATTTTGGTGTAACAATAAGAGCATATTTGAGTATGGTACTATGGTTACTCGTCCTTCCTTGGTCATGAAGGGCCCTTCCATCTGGCGATCGGATTGCCTATCTTATCAGCGCGCCCTTGAAAGCGGACGCTGCAGGTGGCGAGGTAAAATGCGGCAATCCCAGTTGCTTCATGAAAGTCCTCATGGCAAACAACAGGCCGGCGACCCCTACGGAATGGTATCCCATTCGTGATGGCAATCCCAGTTGCTCGCATTTGTTGAGCATGACCAAGCTCTTGTTTAATGAAAATACAATAATAGTACACAACAAACATGAGAAAATTCAAGATTCGACAATTTAATGAGCATGAGCAAGCACTTGTTTAATGACAATACAAGCTGTGGGCACACCTGTAAAATATTCTTAGCTCCACTTCACGTGGGTACATGATGGCTCCCTTAAAGATGCATGTGTGTCTGAAATAGAGAGTCTCGATCGTATCACTAGTCCATAGTGAAAAGTTCTTATAGGTCCCGAGCTCCATGTACCTTGATTTCTTTTCTAAAAAATTGAAAAACTGCATTCTTAAAACTCAAATAAAACTGGAAAATATATGTGAGTGAGTATGTAACTATGTATAGATGTCTAGTAGGTATGACTAAATTTATTGAAGTATATTATCATCTGTGATCTACACAAAATGACAAGGTGGGAGCAAAGTTGAGTTTTTTTTTTTGCGTTTTTAGAGCCACAGTTTTCTGATTTTTGTGTAGATCCAAATATAACATACGGAGTATTATTTAACAAACTTTGTGGGCACTTAGAACACATCTGTATGTATCCACTAAAAAGTTGTTTTCTTTGGAAAATTGGTTATCAGTTTCAATTTGCAAAATTCCGGGCTCCCAGGAGCCCGGGAGTCAAAACCATTGCTCTCTGGTCCACAGCCGTATCAATACGATGTACTTTGCATGATTACACCTTTTGCATCCTCCTTTTATTTCCAGATAAAACTATCTTATTCTCCAGATAAAATGATATTATTTCTTGTTCTACAGCTTGTGGGAACCACCATTATATGTAGAATACACACATTTACGAAGTTATTACACACACAGGTACAATTGGTCGACTTCAAAGACATTACACATGAGAAAATGCATGCACACGAATGCAAACAAGTGCATATTAGGTAACAACTAGGTGCTAGGCAGCTGACGCCTCTTATAACTTACCAATACTTTTCCTCGAGGTAATTGCATAAACTTGCTCCAATCTGGCTCGGGGACAGGAAACATGAGTTTAAGATCAAAGTTCCTTAACAAATGGCTCCATATCACTTTAATTTGCATGTAAGCATAGGCTTCTCCAACGCATCCATGCTTTCCACCACCGCCAAAAGATGTGTAAGAGAACCTTCCACCAATTTTGTCCTCCGCCCTATCAGGACCAAACCGATCAGGATCATATACCTCGGGATCCTTATAAATGTGACGCACATTATTGTTGATCACTACGGGGCTTGCTAGTGTATGCCCTTTGGGTATCTCATACTCATTGCCCTGTTTCGTGAAGCTTTTATGTGCCTTGCGAACCAACATGGGTGCTGTAGGGTGCATTCGTAGTGCCTCTTTGATGCAATTGTGCAAGGTCTCCATCTCCAACAAGACATTGTAGTCTACTCGGCCTTTGTGTTTGATAATTATCTTCTTCTGCTCCTCCATGGCACTTGCTAAGCATTTGACATTGCTAAGTAAGCAAGCTCTGGTCCATGTACTTGTGTGAGCACTAGTGTGTTTACCGGCAAAGATCAAGGTCATGATCATACCAGTGATCTCTGCTTCGGTCATAGACCGCCCATCTTTATATTTGGAATCGATCAATCTTTGCATTGCATCCTCCTTGATTCCGTCAGAACTCCTACGTGCCCTTACGGTTTCAGAGAGCATTCCTCTGAGCTTGACTAGTGCTTTATCACGTCGCCGGTGATTTGCAATTGGTATATACGGGAAGAATATACTAATAAAGCTCATGCCATTTTCGATTTCACGAAACAATGTGCGGAACTCGTCAAACATTGTCTCTCGAACCTCTTTACCTAGTAGGCAACGACCCGAGATCAGCATGAGTACCTCCTCAAGTGCATGCTTGAGATCAACTATGCCGTCTTGTCCCCATTTTGCAAAGTACTCCTGCAAAACACAAATACATTTTAAGCTAAGGCATGGTTCAATTGGTAATTATGTTTGTCTTGTCATCGTACCCCCATAAGTCCATTTCGCTAGTTTAGTTTGGGTATTCTCAATTTTCTGTCCTACAAGTACTGGTCGAGTTTAGTTTTGATCCAATAACTCTACAGCCATATTATCAGCCCTTAATTTTCGAAATCTGATTGGTATGATATCTGATTTTACTCAAAGCGGTTTTCACTTATGACATGGAAATAATTTTGCACATGTGACAAATTAGTCAGCACAAAAATATAAAAAACACAAAAAATAGAATGCTTCAAACATATATTGTGACATAACTGAGGATTAAAGAAGTCTATTTAAACCATTTTTTCTATATGCCATTTTAGTAGATAATACCCTTTTTATTAGGTCAAATACAATTGAGTTAATAATGATGATGAGATGACGAGAAAGTATGCCAGAGGAATAAGTAGTAAAAAACGTACTCCCTCCATTCCAAAATATAAGATGTTTTACCCTTTTTCTGACATGCATGTATTCACTAAGAAAGAGTGCATTGCCTTGTGTAGAGAACAATCCCAATATTGAATATTTTGAACGAAATTTGAGTTTCATTAGTGAATCCGTTTTTAAAGAAAGAGGGAGCGACAAAAGTTTAATTGCTCATAATTTTTGCATTGCATTCATAAAACGATGCACAAAATCTGTTCACGCGCGTACCTGAGCTTCATGAATCATGGGATCAACATGGCTCCTTAACCTGGATGGCTTGAGCGCGTCAGCGTGGAAACGATGATGCTCCTCCCGGGTGTCTTCATCAACGCCATAGCCAACCTCTCGGCCGAACATGGGTACGGTGAACTCAAAGAGATCACCATGGCTGATCTCCGACGCTGGTGCCCGGAAGAAGTGACCGCAGACCTCTTCCTGCCCTATCAAGAAGGTCACCTTTGGTCCGAACAAGCTCACTGTGAACACATCGCCGAGCTTGGCTTGCAGCCTGCGCATGACAGCTTCGGGGCCCTCCCTGAATACTCCAGGTAGGAGTCCTAGGAGAACAATGCCACTCACCATGGGGGGAGGTGGTGGCCTCGTGCGCTCAGCATCGACCTCAGTTCTTCGCCTTGTTGCTGCCATCTTGCTAGCCACAACAATTGTGGAAACAAAAGCTATGGCGAACCACACAGATGAAACATTGCTTGTTAATAAGTAGTCCATGTTCTTGTTGATCGTATTGTTGGTTGGTGCTGCAGTTAAAAACCTGCATGGAAACGAGTTGGACCCAAGTTATTAAGACTTAGTTTGCAGATTCTGAACTGCGTTGTGCTGACATTCTTTTGCAATGGGTTTGTTCTAGTTTGATCCATATGTTTTGTGACAAGGGAATCACATCTTAGTTACCAAATACGGAGTAATTTTGGATATTAAAATAACATGTATGTGCCCTCGGTCCGCCTTACAAATATAATACAGAAATGCCTTATGTTTCTTTTCTTAACTAGTTAGAAATTTAGCTCGTTAGTTATAGCACCTTGCTGTGATCCCATTCAATGTGTTTACACATACGAGCAAGAGAGCAACTATCCAAGACATGTCTCTAGCTTATGGATCCAATAAACTGAAGCAATATCTGGCATTCAACCCAGAAATAAACGCTCAAATCACCCTTTTCTGACCCAGAACGAACCGCGTCAGAAAAAGTTAGAAACAAGGGTGATTGTGCGGCGTGTTGGTGCCGATGTCACAAACAAGTGATTGATGCGGCGTGCTGGTGCCAATGTCACAACACAAACTAAAACTCAAATGACTATACCAGTAAAGAAAACGATTAGATAGTTCTGCACTCCTCTGACACAAGAGTTTAAGAGGATATATATACCTGAACTCTTCAAAGGTTATATAATTATTTCCCTTCCTTAGCATGCGTGCTGCACCATGTCATGCCTCAAGGAAGATCTAAAACCCGTCAGAAGACGATTGTTAGTGTATCTAGCTCAAGTGTTCACTAAACTCCTCAAGACCTCATAGATAAAATAAATATAGCAGCACACATACATATATATAGCAGCTGGGGATTGGCTGACGTAATGTCAGGTGACGTTGGTTCACTGACGCCTAGCATAGCAAACAGGAGGACAGCCACGTTACATGCATGAGTATACTCAATAATTCAGTCACCCATATAGTGCAGTCCCTTGTTTGGTGTATGACTAATTGTAGCAAAAAAAAGTTAGACCCGACGCCCTTTGTATGTTACAGAATCTTGCAAGGTGTATTTATGATGCTTAATCCATATGAATAGTAAAGTATGGCTGTGGACAGCTATTGCGAAGAACTTAGCGGATCATGATGTGGACAAGATCAGACATGATATATTTGGGCTAAAAACGGAGTACAGCAAAACGAGGACTCTGCAATGTCATTATTTGTTTTAAATATACATTTCTTCGAAGGAGAAAAGAACTAAGTAATTTTTATATGCAGTAGAGCTTTAAATAAACAACTAAAAAACACACAATTCCATAAAAAAATCAGAGAGACAATTTCTAACTTTGAACAATAAATTTTCTTTTCTAGCACCATTCATATGAAGCGATTCTCTCTTTCTCACACACCTCGGTTTCTCACATGCATCCTATCATCCGCTGATGTGGTGACGCCTACGAAATGGCCCATATGGACTATTGATATTGGGGATTGGCTTTACTGTCCATCTTAGCCTTGCACTGTGGGAGATGTATCTTATCAGTGATAATTACTTCAGGGAACAGGACAATCAATGATTGTAGCTGATTGGTCCAACACATATAGCTCTTATTTATGTTTGTTGGGTTTGTTGATGGGACCGTCACTTTCGAAATGCATAGTACCATTTTTATTAGGGTTAATTGGATCTATGCCACTACAACTTTCACACTTTGGAGATATGCCATTACAAAAATTGAAGTTGGAAATATGCCACTACAACTTCGTCATACATCTATCTATGCCATTTTAAATAACTGCCTCATATTCATCCTATAAAATACATGTATTTCAGTGTATACTTCTATATTTACCGTGTTGGAGAGCTACAAAATTCCACAAAATAAGAAGAAAAGGAGGAATTGAATAGAGCAGCTCCCAGGAAAAAAACTCCAACACAGGCAAGTCCGTCGCCATATATACTACACCATATCCAATGCGAGCACACAGATTCGAGCCCTCAAGGACGGATCTCTCGCAGGTGGACGCGGGACGCCGTAGACTGCGCCCAGTCGGTGGACGTCGCTGCCCCGTCCCTGTCGGTGGACAACCCGATCTCAATCCCTTCCGCCCATTCTTCCTCTGTCGGACGGCGCGTCCTCCATCCTCGCCGCCCGGACGCTCACTGATTATGAGGATATAGTATTGGATTGGGATCGGGTCATGGGTGGAGAATTGAGAGGGGAATCACGACGGGAAGCTCCTTGGGGAAGACAAGCAGGAAATAAAAAAAGCTAGCCAAACTGTTGATTGACTTAGGCGCCAGACGCAGCGTTGCGAGCATTTCTGTTGGCCGCCACCACCGCTGCTAGGGTTCATGCGTGCGGCTGTGCGGGAGAGAGAGTGCTGCCTCGATGCGTTAGTGCGGGTGCGGGCGGGTGCGGTGCGACCAAGTCGACTCGTGCGGATGTGTTAATACGTGAGTACTAAGTGTATGTACAATTATAATTGGTAGTATATGATTTGGTAATTGACTAGAATGGCATAGACAGAGGTATGACGAAGTTGTAGTGGCATATTTCTAACTTCAGTTTTTGTAATGGCATTTCTTCAAAATGCGAAAGTTGTAGTGGCATAAATCCAATTAACATCATGGCTGTTACGGGACATGATAGAGGAGTAGATTTTTTAGGATCCGACTTCCATGAGTGTTTATTTCTGGCAGGCCACTTGTGTGACGGTTATCAATGCACTAAACATGTGGTGCGTTTGATCTGTGTTCTCGTCTCTACATATCTTGTCTAAATTTGAACAATATTATAACTTTTTGTAGTGTTCAATCAAGGATGTCATGTTTGATTTTGATCAAGGATTTTGCTTGGTCCATGATTTGTTCAACATTGAAATAAAACTCGAGTATATTATAGAACCAGAAATACTGAGTGCTGGTCAGTCAGTTGGTTTCTTCGATTGGATTTTTCTTTAGCCCAGATTTCATGTGGACTTCAGTTAGGCCGATTTCAGCTAGGTCTATGTATCCAAAGAGAAAAAAAGCTATGCCTACATGAGCCAGTGAGAGGTTTTCTTTTCAGTGGTAACTCAGTGCGACTAGCTAGACCTCACTCGATATACCCTGAAGTCAACAGCCAGCCAGTATGTGAGGAACAAACTGAAGGTCATCTTGTTCCCTTCTAGCACAGCAAGTGTTCTTGACAGTTAATGTATTTCCTGCAAGATATGCATACTGTGAAGTCTCGTAACATGCACGTTCCTTTTCTTTTTTTCCCTTAAGGGAACTCGATAAAAATGACTGAACCAATATGTGATTATATACTTAAATCATCTTTGGATTTGTTATGCGTGCAGTTCCCTACTATGCTTAAATCATCCAGGCTAACTTCCGAGCAGACCAAGGAGTTCCTAGTCGAAACCACTACTGTCTGCTCTTCCTGGCGGTTGTGCAGTTAGTTCCCTATGGCTGTTCTGGCTCGGCGACATCAGTGTTTGAGCTTGGCGTAAGCCAAACTTTCTTGAAGAACCTCATGAGAGCTTTGGTGTGGAGCTGGATAAACAGATGAAAGCGTATTTTTTAACTACTACTTTCCTTGTGTCTTTCCTTGTGTCTGTGTGTGGAGGTGAACTATGGTCACTTGGGTGTAGATGAACCCTTCCGTTATGATGGTTATAGTGATGCCAATCTAAAAATAAGGCTTTTGCTAAACCGCTTATTTTCTCCAGCTTATGCAGCTGTCTGATCAGCAGCAGCAACAGCATTGATGAATGGTAGAATAAGGTTTTTTTTACTGAATTGTGGGACCCCCCTCTAGATGAGGAAACCCTTAAAAACTGAGCGTATGCTGCTTATTGTGGGATCCAGTATGTGAGGAACAAACTGAAGATCATCTTGAACATCCCTTTGATGGCGTTTGGCACCTACACTGACATTGCTGGGTATGCCCTTAGGAGCTCTTTGAAGGTAAATACGATGTGAACCACCCAATGTCTCTTATATCCGGTGATTATAAATGCTTAAGCCATCTAAATGGATTTGTTCCATATGCAGCTCACAAGGCTCTTCTGAGCGGACCAAGGAGTTACAAGAGGCATCTGAGTCGAAACTGCTACTTTCTGCTCTTCCTGGCGGTTGTGCAGTTAGTTCCCCGTGCTGTTCTGCTCCCAGTGACATTAGCGGTTCAGCCATGAAAGCCTGTTGTAACTGCTACTTTATCTTTTTTATGTCGAGGTGAAGTATGGTCACCTGGGTGGAAATGAATTGGCTGCCCTTTCAAATCCTACTGTGTGCCAAGTTTTTCAGAACTTCTAGTGATCTCATTATTTGTTCTCAACCATATTGTATTTCTGAACCTGTTTATGTTTGGAGGATACTGATGCAGAGTTCTGATAAGCCCTTCCGGTAAGGGCAAATATTTGAATCAGCAGGATGAGAACCTTGAACCAATACTTAGTCTGAATTGTGGGACCCCTCCTCTAGAGGAGGAAACCCTTCAAAAATAAGCGTATGCTGCTTATCGTGGCGTGCACACGGTATTCTTTAGTAAAAGGCGAAAGAATAGTTCGCTTTGTACTCACCACGCAGCTGCGTGCCTCTCTCCTTCCGACCTGGGTGCCTTTTTATAGAGCTTCTGGCCACCGCGCCTGTCTGCGTAAGCGATGTGGGACTAAAAAGTGGGAGCCAGAGGCAAGAGCATTCGCTGCAGTACTCGTTGGCCGCACACACACTACGATACGTTATTGGGCCTCCAGCATGGGGAAAGCACGGACTGTGGCTGACTTCGTTTCATGCAGAGATCGCAGCTTGTCATTTCACAACTTCGTGTCAGGGAGCTATTCGTGGTATTTTGGTTTTTCCTAGCCGCTCTAATTTTTGATTCTCTCAATGTTCTTTGTTGGTCTTTCTTGTTTGTATTTTTTTTAGCAACTGGAGAGGAGCTCTGACTTTTTATTGAGAAGAACATTGACCTTAATAAAGAAAATTTGACAACATATCAAATAAGCTGATGAGTCTTCCGCCCAAGCGGCAAAAGGCCCACCCTATAATTCTGAAAAACACACTGTCCCCAAGGACGCCCGCCCGCCAGAACAGGGACGAAGATGGAGAGCGATACAAGCCAATGCCAGTAGACAAAAAAAACTCACTTAGTGCTCAACTCACACCTAGATTAATGGCACACATAAAAGATGAGGGATGATGAGAGAGAAGTAGGAGATGGAAGGCGTGCGAAAAATCCCGAGTCAGCGTCGCGACACCGTCGAGGAATAATGCTGCATGGGCAGGGAGGATGACAGTTCGGTCGGTGGTGGTTGTGGGGGACTGCGTAGCCGTGGCTCGCCAGTCAAAGAGAAGAATGTTGGCTAGGCAGGGAGAAGAAATCCAAGGCGATGCCATCAATTGACCGTGCTGAGCGCTAGGCATATCCTAATTTATAGTGTTAGATATGGTCAATAAAATCCTTGTAATATATCGTTATTGTAACGTGCTAGCATGTATAGCGGTTGTAATAACATTATACATTATTCTGGGACCATGAGAGTATTTGATTTTCGTTGGAGTGGGAAAATTCCATAGATAAGATTGTCCATAAAGAAATAGTAATTCTTTATTTCCCATACAAAGCAAACGCTATGTTGCCTGGTCTTGAATCACCTTGCACTGCATATCTGCATGTACGGAACCTATAACGTGCACACCTTGTGCAAACGCCGAAACACACGGTGATCATCATCCGTAGCCTAATTATTTCTGTATACGTGTACGCGTACGTCGGCGGCATAACAAGAGGACGAAACGAATATATAATTGTTGCGACCTGCACCGCATGCATGCGATGAACATAATGGATGGTGCGTGGGCCCGGCCACAGAGACGAATTGCAGAAGCACACAATGCGTACCTTGCGAATTGTACTATTACATTGCTTGTATCGTGCTGTTGTTGTTCTTCTCGCCAAGCTAGCCTAGCTTTCCCAAGCCAGTCGCGCCAGCTCTTGTCGCTGAACCTGTACACCGGTCCTGTACGTCTTATTTAGGGCTTTATGTGCCCGTCCAAGTTGAGCTGAATCTGTACACCATGCACGCCGGATGACGAGCTACACCTGAACTGCACGACAAGCAGAACCTGTACGTCGGGGGATCGGAGGGCACGGTTGGGCGGCACCTGAACGCCATCCTGAAGGTGTACCCAAGCCGAGGCGCGACCTGTACGTCATGGATGCCGAACACCAGACGCCGTGCTTGTCCTTCGGGAAAGTATCAGTACGCCGGCGCCAAATGACATCTTGAGCGGCACGCGTGTACACCGTCATGCCGAGCTTTTGCCTATCCACCGCTGTGAAGCCGAACCTGCACGCCGTGCTCCGGACGCCGACGCCGAGCTCGAGCCGAGTCGTGCCTGTACGCCATGGTTATGAATCCAAGAGCCCCGCCTGTACCACTAGTAGAAAAACGGTCTATAGTCCCGGTTGGTAAGGGCCTTTAGTCCCGGTTGTAGCAACCAGGACTAACAAATCGGGACTAAAGGTCCCCCTCTTTAGTCCCGGTTGTGCCACAATCCGGAACTAAAGGTTCTCCACGTGGCCGCCCTGAGCGCTGCGGGCTGGAGAACCCTTTAGTCCCGGTTGGTAACACCAACCGGGACTAAAGGTCATTTTGCTATTTTTAAATATTTTCGAAAAAAGTTTTAGATTTTTTTGAATTTTCCTATTTTCGGATTTTTGATTTGTTTGACAGTTTCCCTTCTAATATGTAATCACCACCCCTCTAATCTCTAATCACCACCCCTATTCTCATATCAAAGTATATACTCGTGGTCCCACTTCTCGGCCGGTCACCCATCCTCACACTGCTCCACTCTCAGCACGCTTAACTTCTCCATTTCTTCCCTACTACCTTCCAAGACTGCGCTCGCAACTTCTTGATAATACTATGCTATGAATTGTATTAACCCTTAGACTTTGATAACATATAATTTTACTTTTTTAAATTCCAAATAATTTGAAAAATAAGCAACAATGATTAAGTAATAATGAGCATCAATAAATTTCAAAAAATCTTTATGCATAATTTAAATATTAATTTTAAAACTCAAAATATTCAAAAAATAAAAAAAATCTTAAAAAATTCCAAAATAATCTAAAAACTTCAAAATAACTAAAAAGTAGAAGAAACAACTAAAGAAATTAAAAAATCTTTTTAAAAATCATTTTTTTCTCATTTTTCTAGCAAAATCTAAAATCTTCCTGCTTTCATATTTCCCTTTGGAATTTTGAGAAAGTAGAATTTGTGCAAACGGCCTTCGGCTGTTGAAATCGGATGTAAAATTTTGTGTAGATAATTTTTCATATATTATACGTTTTTTTTCGAGTACGTATGCAAAAGTTAGAACCGTTTTAATTCGGAACAACCTTTTTTGCAAAAAAATTCAAATTTCAAATTTTCGAATTTTCCATAAAAGTTAGTTGCATGAGGTACATGCATGTCAAAGGATTTTAGAATTTGAAGTTTTTATCATTTTCGTTTATTTTTTTTAGACGTTTTTTCTACGAGGGGGGAGGGAAGGGGGGTAGGCATGAGAGGAAAATTGGGGGAGACCCTTTAGTCCGGGTTGGTAACACCAACTGGGACTAAAGGGTGAGACTTTAGTCCCGGTTGGAGACACCAACCGGGACTAAAGGTCACTAACCCTTTAGTCCCGGTTCGTATTTTCAACCAGGACTAAAGGTCCCGTTTGAACCGGGACTAAAGATTCTTGGCCCACATAGTCTTTTGAACCGGGACTAATGCTCACATTAGTCCCGGATCAAAACACAACCGGGACTAAAACTCAAATTTGCCCTGAACATTAGGCCTGTTTTCTACTAGTGTACGTGTGGCCATGAGCTGAGCGTCTTTACGTTACGCCGCCGCGAGCTCGCCGTGGGTTGGTCATGTCCGCCGTGATGAGCCACGCACGCTGAACCTGTACGCCGGGCTAAGAGCATGTCTAACAGACCCCCTAAAAGGGCCAACCCCGTAAAATAACCGCCAAAATACGGGGTAGGGCTCTACCCAACCATCTAGTAGACCCCGTAAAACAGGCTCCCGCGTCGATTTTTTATAGTTTTGTTTAGGGGGTGGCTTCTGACCCCTTACTTATGCGGGGCGGGAGAGGAAATACAGGGCAAACCCCCTATCCATTTCAGCTAGGGCGCGCGGACATTTCAGAATTCCCAACCGTTTTTCCCCACGCCGCCGCCATAGCCACCCGCGCGCCGCCGCTGGAAACAGAATATTCCGTAGGATTCTGTTTTACGGGGTGGGGATACGGGATCTGCTAGCTCGGACGAGTTTTCGACCGGTGAAAAGTGAATACAGGACCCTCTACTCGCGTTTTACGGGGCAGAAAAATAGGGGGTCTAAGGTGCGCCTTTGTAGGATCGGGGTTCAAAGGGCACGTTGAGCTGCACCTGTTACCTGTACATCAAGCGCCAAGCTAGCTGGAGATGTACGCCGATGAGCCATGTGACCTGTTCGCCGGGATGAACGTCGAGATCCGAACTGCGCCTGTGTTGCACGGCAAGCTGAACCAGCTGAGCTGAGCTAGCTGCACCTGTACATGGACGGTGATCCTAAGGCGCAACACCGGCAGCGGCAAGCTTCGTCGACGAGGTGCGGACGTGTCGGCATCTCCGCGATAACGGATGACGTAGGTCGCGCCGTGGTCCTTGGCCGGTCCACGGCGGCGGCCGGGCTTGTCTCCATGCCCAACACGCCGGCTGGCGGGCTGCGCGCCGGCGAGCTCCGTGGCGGCGTCGCGCACCATGCTAGTGCTGAAAGAGATAAGGGGGATGCATGTTCAGTCATGATCCTCCACGTCCATTGCTCCTTCTCCTGTACGTACGTCCGGCTTCAAGGGTCCGTCCTGGTTTGCCTGCTACTCCCCGGATGCGATCTCCAGGTGTAGCCAGCGTCCGTCCCTGTTCGATGCGATCTGCTCTTCTCTGGTTAGTTCAGCGTTTTTTTCGCCTGATGCTATCGCCGCCTCTGGTGTTTGAGCTGAGTATATATAGGCATAGGCTAGGATTGCGCGTGGCCTCGGCCGGTTCAACTGCTACCGACATTCGTGGAATAGATAGAAATTTAAGCTGTTTTTCTCTTCCCTTGATCGATTTTCTTGATCGATTTTCATGTTGAATTTGCTCCTTCTCCTGTACGTCCTGCTTCAAGGATCCGTGCTGGTCTGCCTGCTACTCCCCGAATGCGATCTCCAGGTGCAACCGGCGTCCGTCCCAGCGTCCCTGTTCTCCTAATGCTCCGGTCGGGTCCCGAAAATGCAAATCTAGCGGTGCCGCTAGCTACCGGTGAAGCATCTATCGTTGGTTGTTGGATGTGATTCGGACGCACAGCTCCTCTAATCTTTGTATTCCTGGCTTAAAGATGCATTAATGAGGCAGTTAAGTGGCTTCCCACCCGTCGTATCCCCGTATCTAGCTATTTGAGGATGACTATGTGCCAGAGCCGTAGCCAAGCAAGGTGCGCGTTCTGCAAGCTCGATTTGGCTTACATCAGATGCATCGAGGATGACTAGACATTACAGAATATGCATTTGAGTTTATCATAGCTCGGATTGAACATTCAGACAGCCGGAGAAGAAAGCTACTGGCCGCCGGAGAAGAAGGATGTCGGCTGCTGGAGAAGAAATCTGCCGGCCGCCAGAGAAGAAGGCTGCCTGCCCCTGCCAGGGAAGAAGGTTGTCCGCCGCCGACGGAGAAGAAGGCTGCCTGCCCCTGCCGGGGAAGAAGGTTGTCCGCCGCCGCCGGGAAGAAGGCTGCACGACACCACCAGGAAAGAATCTTGCCCACCCTACCGGAGAAGAAGGCTACCCACCGGCCGCCGGGAAGAATCTTGCTCGGCACCGCCAGAGCTAGGGCGACTCGCCGGTCACGGGAGTTATAAAGGCCACCGACATGTACCATTCTGGGTATGTATTTGGTACAAGGTGTACTACGTATTTGATACATGACGGTCGCATACGTGCAGTGAGCTTGTAAAGAAGGAATCAGAAATTAAAACACCAGCGCGAATCACGAGCGAATGCACAGTGAAAACTTGACCGGTAGGCCACGGCGCCGCTAGAACGTTCTCTCCGTTTGAGCTGAGTATATATATGCACAGGCTAGGGCTGCTACCGATATTCTTGGAATATATAGAGATTTGAGCTGTTTATGGGAAATGCATATTTAATCTAGGGTGCATATCCTTCCTTTATTCAAAAGAACATTTGAAAATATGAAAAAATTCGAACAAAAATGTCACGTGTACATCTCGACATTCTACGTACGTATGACCAAATTTCGCGGTAAATCGATATTTGTAGTATTGTGAGTAAAAAAGACAAAAAATGTATCGTGCAAACCCTTATTACCACCGATTTTTGTCTTTTTTGCCTAGCCCATGGGAAGAGTCGGGTTTTTCATGAAACAACTTGGCTCATACATAGGTTCTAAAGATGTAGGTTCAACATTTTTTTCAGTTTTTTTAACAATTCAAAATATGTTCAAATTGCATTTAAAATTAAGGGAGCATTTGCACCCTAGAGCCAAAAAGCCTCTCTGGTTGTTTATCTCTTTCCTTGATCGATTTTCTTGGCGCGCACGTCTACACAAAAATAAAACTATGTTACATACGATGCTCGAGATGTGGGACTAAACTTAGCTCCCACCTCTTGCCTTTGTGCAGCCAACAAATTGGGTTGCATGTCATATGGGCTCACACACATGGGCTTTGAGATTTTTTAGTAATTTTTGAAATCTAATATGGGCCAAGCTGAAATGGCCCAATATTTCAATAATTTATACTATTTATACTATACTCCCTCTATACGTTAAACCCTAGGTAGTTAGCAATTTGAGCAATCTTGTTTGACAGATTGACTCGCGCGGATGGACGGATCGGATATATGGAGGGATTAACATAATATCGATCCATGGTACTAGTTAAAGATCTCTCCTAGTCCCAGCTGACAGCCATCATGTAGCTGAGCCAGTGGCGGACGACGATCTACAAGTTTGGAAGAGCGAACCCATAGACAGATATCGTTGCTTAACTAGAATCAGGGGGGCAGATGCCCCCTCCCCTATATTTCTATTGCACTAAAATAAGGTTTGTTGACTGTTAAAGAATTCCAATCAAGATTTGATTGCATAACACAAGTTAAAAGTAATTTATTTAAATTGATGTATTATTTACAAACACAAGATAATAGCAACATATATAAATAGACTAGAACCTATAACATATCGATATTGAACCTTTAACTTCCTCCAGAAGTCCTAGGCAAGGACAAACTATAGCTTCTTTTGAAAAGTATTTCTTAATTTCATCATGATCAAGACTTTTGAAAATCCCTCGCCCAATGTAGCACACTCATAAGAAACATACCAATGTATTCTGAAGTTTATTATTATGTCAAGATATTTGAGAATTATTTTTATATTTATTAGAACTATAAATTGTTGCTGGTGGTGTTGTAGTTACATCATTCTACCACTGGGTTGCAACTACGTTTGTTTCATCTGCAACTATGTATAGAGCCAGAGATCGCGACATGTTTGACAAAAAGGACGATTCGATATCTGATTTTGTTTTTCCCACTCGTATCCCACTTTTTAATCACTCAACTCAGCTAGCTAGGTCATCTTTGCAGCTAGCAAGCTGAATCATGCATCTCTGTGGAAGGAAGGCTAGTTTAAGACTAGTTTAGTAGCTTTCACAATGGGAATTGTGACTTGCTACCACTGCCGCTAGCTGCAATTTCCACAAATCCTTATTTATACTCCCTCCATCACCATTAATTGTTAGTTAAGTTATTCTTATATCTCTAGGTTAGTAACTTGAGCAACCTTGTTTTAGAGATACTACATGCGGACTGATCGAAGGGAGTACGAGATTTTCCTGAAGCTCGAACCACCTGCTGTCTCCGCCGCCGGCGCCATGACATTGTTCTCCGTTTTCGCTAATTTGTCCTTTAGGCGGAGCAGATGCAGGAACCCATAGATATATATCATTGCTTAACTAGAATCGGGGGCCCTCCCCTATATTTTTATTGCATAAAAATCAGTTTTGTCGACTGTTAAAGGATTTCAATTAAGATTTGATTGCATAACATGAGTTAAAAGTAATTTATTTAATTTGTTGTATTATTTACAAACACAAAGTAATAGCAACATAATTAAATAGACTAGAACCTATTGCATATCGATATTGAATCCTTAATTTCGTCCAGAAGTCCTAGACAATGGCAAACTATAGCTTCTTTTTAAAAGTATTTCTTAATTTCATCAAGATCAAGACTTTTAAATATCCCTCGCGCAATGTATCACACTCATAGAAAATAAAAATAAATGTATTTTTGAAGTTTGTTATTATGTTATTATTCATGACATTTGACAATTTTTATTATATTTATTGGGACTATAAATTATAGTTTGTGGTGTTTTAGTTACATCGTTCTACCACTGGGTTGCAACTATGTTTGTTTCATCTCGAACTGTGTTAGATAATGGATGCAACTTGACCTTGCACCTGTTTCAACTCAACCTAGAAAATATAAAAAAATAGAAATGCAACTCTGGTATGTAGTTTCTACAGCTATGCTGGACAACTGATACAACTAAGCAAAATGCAAAATGCAAAACGGAATCCTGGAGGTCCACAGGGAGCAAGAACAAGTGTATATTAAACCTGAACGCACAAAATGCACTGAATTTTTTTTTTTTTGAAATGGGGGCAAAAGCTTTGCCCCAATCTATTTATTAAGAAGAAGAGAATGCTCAATTAATTAATGGAAAATTGAGCGAAAACCGATACAACAAACAACAAGCGAACACCCAAAGCCCCGACCAACTAACAACCAACAACCTCTCTCAACCTACAACAACTGCAAACCGACACAAAGAGCACCACGCCACTAAGAAGATCAACTAGACGAACCTTGGAAGCCTTTCCCGCCAAGACACATGCAATGTCCTTGCCATATCCAGGGCTAGCCGCCTCCAAACTCGCGAGCAAGCCGCAAAGCTTTTTAGCAAAAAGAGCATCGGAGCTATGCGCTAGCACTGCTCCACTGACCAAAGAGGCGGGCGACTGTGGAAGCGAGGTCACTAAGGCCTCAGAAGACCCCACCTCCAACGGAAGCACCTTAGAAGATTCCTCACACAACTCATGAAACTCTGGTGTGATGTGCAACACTGGATCCAAGATCGCATCCATGCCCTCGCGCTCATAGGCAGCCGACACATCTGGCTGTGGTGACTGGTAAGGACTGCCACGAGGAGAGATACAGCCATAAAGATGTTCTTCCTCAATCACAGACGACTTCTGCTCAGTGGAGTCAAGAGGAAATAAAGCCTGCATGGGGGCGTGCCCCAAGCCACCCGCCAGCTCCAAAGAGTCACCAACACGCGCCAACAACAACTTTAGAGCTGCCACCTCTTCCCGAAGGGGTCAAGACGCCTCCTCGACGCGGGCACCGACTAGCTGAAGAAGCTCCATGCGCACCAAAGCAACCTGAGACTGAAAAAGAGAGTCCAAAGTGCCGCTGACATTGGCCTCCTCGCAGCACCTAGGAGAGGGTCCTGGCGGCACCGCTGCAGGTGAAGATGAGTGGCGCACAACGTCAGCCCAACTCCGAGACGACGAGGGATGACGAGGCTGAGCGGACAGAGAGTGACTTCACTGACAAGGAGAACAAGGGTCTGAAGAAGGAGCACGAGTATCCGGAGAGCGAGAACGAGCTGCAGGAAAGCGGGCACGGCAAAAACGCTTCCGATGACCAGGACGACGACAACAGATGCATCTGTAAGGCCCATGACACATGCTGACCTGGTGGCCACGCTCGAGGCACCGAAAGCACCTTCCTCGAGCCCAACGCTTGAAGGCGATGATACGTCTCAAACGTATCTATAATTTTTGATGCTCCATGCTTGTTTTTACACCATTTGTCTATTGTTTCGTTACACTTCATGGCACTTTTATGCATTTTCCGGAACTAACCTATTAACGAGTTGCCACAGTGCCAGTTCCCTATTTTCTGCTGTTTTTGTGTTTCAGAAGCGATACACAGGAAATATTCTCGGAATTGGACAAAACAAGTTCCTGAAGTCTTATTTTACCCGGAAGCTCCCAGAGATCCGAAGAGGAGTAGGAGGGGGGCCACCAGGGCCCCACATGCAGGAGTGGCGCGGCCAGGCCCCTGGCCGCGTGAGCCCCGCGTGAGGGTGTCTGGCTCCACCCCTCACGACGCCCCTTCACCTATATAAAGCCTCGGGACGGAAAACCCTAGGGGAGTCGGCGAAATTTCCAGAACAGTTCCGCAACGCCGCCGCCGTCGAAGCCAAATTTTGGGGGACAGAAGTCTCTGTTCCGGCACCCTGCCGAGACGGGGAAGTGCCCCTGGAGCCATCTCCATCGGTCTCCATCGCCGTCTCCACCGTCTCCATCGACCTCACCGCCATCTCCATCAACCTTGCTGTCTCCTATGATGAGGAGGGAGTAGTTCATCCCCGGGGCTGAGGGCTCTACCGGTAGCTATGTGGTTCACCTCTCTCTCCCATGATGTGTCTTTATGTGATCGTGAGCTTTGTATCATGTTGAACAAGTAGATGTTATTATTCAGATATTATGCTACTCCTATGCTTAATTATTATAGTGTACTCTAGTGGTGATTATTAAAGTAATCTATTCCTCCTGCCATGGTGTAACGGTGACAGTGCGTGCATCGTGGTGGTACTTGGTTTAGGCTATGATTGTGATCTCTTGTGGATTATGAGAGTAATTATTACTATGATAGTATTGAAGTGATCTATTCCTCCTTTCATGGTGTAATGTTGACAGTGTGTGCACCGTGTTAGTACTTGGTCTATGTTGCAATAATATCTATCTTGAATCGTGATCTGATTTGGATGTCTCTATGAGTGGTGTTTGTCAAGTACTTGATGAACTTTAAGGGGTGCTTCTGTAGCCACTACACAATGATTAGTGTTATTCAATAGGAGAGTAATTCAGAGTACCATAGTGGAGAGAAGTTATTTATTTGTTCATTCATGTTATATTGTTGGGAGTGTGTCCACTAGTGAAAGTATGATCCCTAGGCCTTGTTTCCAAGCATTGCACACCGTTTACTTGCTGTTTTGTTACATGTTTGCTCGCAGTGATTTTTATTCCAAATCACATTTGCTACTTATAATCATTTATACCACTTGTATTTCACTATCTCTTCGCCGAACTAGTGCACCTATACATCTGACAAGTGTATTGGGTGGGTTGGGGACACAAGAGACTTTTAGTATCGTAATTGCAGGGTTGCTTAAGAGGGATAGCTTTGACCTCTAACCTCCCTGAGTTCGATAAACCTTGGGTGATCCACTTAAGGGAAACTTGCTGCTGTTCTACAAACCTCTGCACTTGGAGGCCCAACAAGTGTCTACAAGAATAGAAGTGCGTAGACATCAAGCTCTTTTTTGGCGCCGTTGCCGGGGAGGTAAGGTAAAAGGTACTCGCATCCTCCTGTGTGAGTGCTCGAAGTTATTTCCTTTAGATTCTGCAATTACATCTTTTTGTTTCTTGTTTTTATTTTCACTAGTAAGGCTTAATGGAAAACAAAGAGTTCTCTAGTCTTTTTCCTGAGTTTAGATATGAAGTGTTTGAAGAGAAAATTGAAAAACCTTTGGAGCTTAATTTGCATGCTAATAGTGTTGTTAGTATGAATGCTTTGAACACCGTTATTGCTAATGCTATAGAAAAGTCTAAGCTTGGGGAAGCTGGTTTTGTTAAGCATGATATTTTTAGTTCCCCAGCTTTAGTGGAGAAAGTTTGTTCTGATAATATTTTATCTCCCATATGTGATGTTCCTTCTTATGATGATATGTTTGAAGAATATGCTTTGCGAAATAGCTGTTCTTTAGCTTGTGATGATACTAAACCTCTAGTTTATGATGGTTATGATGATGGGTATAATATTTTCAGTTCACGGAACTTTTGGGGAAGTTGCTACAGTAGTATTTACTATATATGTGGTGGTTTTGGGTTGAAACCTGAAGCAAAAAGAGGTTGATTATATGTTATGCTTACACTAATGTTGCTAATAGATTTGTGTTTAGTTTTGTATGAAGGAAGTTTTCAAGTGTAGGGATTGGAGAATGATGAGAAGAGAAGAAGAATGGACAAAACCTCAAGCTTGGGGATGCCCATGCATTGCTGACTGGTGAAAGCAGGCGTCCTTGTGCGTGGTGAATGACCAGCCCGTTGGGAACCCCAAGAGGAAAGTATGATGAGTGCAGCGGCAAGTTTTCCCTCAGTTATGAAACCAAGGTTTATCGATCAGGAGAAGGGAGACGGTGACGACTGAAGGTGTTTGTGGAACCTGCACACACACAGACAAATACTTTGTTCCCAACTTGCGATGAGGTTGTCAATCTCACCGGTTTGCTTGAAACAAAGGTTATGAGTGTATCGAGTGGAAAACAGTAGTAATATGCTAGTAAAGTAAACAGTGCGGGAATAGTAAACAGGTGATTGCAATATGATTAAAATAGGACCGGGGTCCACAGTTCACTAGTGGTGTCTCTCCATAGATAAATAACATGCTGGGTAAACGAATTACAGTTGGGCAATTGATAGAATAAAGATAACGTGATATGTCAAGAAGATCACTATGAGATTCACTCTGGGCATTACAACAAAATACATAGACCGCCATCCAACTGCATCTATGACTAATAATCCACCCCCGGGGATATCATCCGAACACCCTAGAAGTATTAAGTTGCGAACAACAGATAATTGCATTAAGCAAAGTGTGTAATGTAAACAAAGCATATGCCCTCGAGCATATGAATGTTGTTTTCTCCCTAGTAGCAACAGCACATCTACCACCTTAGAGGTTTCTGTCACTCCCCCAGGTGAAATAGAGGCATGAACCCACTATCGAGCATAAATACCCCCTCTTGGAGTCACTAGCAACTACTCGGCCAAGATAGCCACTAACAACGGAGAGCACGCAAGATCATAAACATCATAGAGATAATATAAGATAAAATTCAGTGCAGCAACTTAATCATAAACACCAATATTCATCGGATCCCAACAAACCAACATCATAGTATTACATAACGGTGATCTCAATCATGTAGGGCAGCTCATGAGATCTAAACATGAAGCACATGGTGGAGAAGACAACCATCTAGCTACTGCTATGGACCCATAGTCCAAGGTAGACTACTCACTCATCGCTCCGGAGGCAATCATGGCGATGAAGGAGACCTCCGGTGGCGATTCCCCTCTCCGGCAGGGTGCCGGGAAGAGCTTCTGGACCCTCCCGATCTTCGGGTCGACGGCGGCGGTGGATCGCGATGTATTCTGGAAAACTGATCTGGCCCTTAGGTTTTTCTCGTCAGGGGGTATATGTAGGCGAAAGGGGGCTGTCAGAGGTGGAGCCACGGGCCCTCACACGGGGGTGGCGCGGCCAGGGGCTAGGCCGCGCCGCCCCTGTGTGTGGGGGCCTCGTGGCCCCCCCCTCCGTCAGGTCTTCGGATGTTTGGGAGCTCCCCGATGAAATATGACTTCAGGAACTTGTTTCGTCCAATTCGGAGAATATTTCCTGTGTATCACTTCTGAAACACAAAAACAACAGAAAACAGGGAACTGGCACTGTGGCACTTCGTTAATAGGTTAGTTCCGGAAAGCGTATAAAAATGCCACTAAGTGTAACGAAACAATAGGCAAATGGTGTAAAACAAAGCATGGAGCATCAAAAATTATAGATACGTTTGAGACGTATCAAGCATCCCCAAGCTTAACTCCTGCTCGTCCTCGAGTAGGTAAGTGATAACAAAAGAATAATTTTTGAGGTGACATGCACCTACACAATCTTGATCATATATGTAAGCATTGATGAGCTGGGATCAATAGAACTTAAAACATGGGCATGAAAGATATAATCATGACAATAAGAACTTAGCAACCATGTTGTAAACATGCAAATGAACACAAACAAAAGATCATGATAATGAAACAATGAAAGTCAAACGTGTGTTCAAATCATAAGGAAAACATGCAAGTGGTTTTCAGCTTGTCCTTCAAAGAGAGCAAAACATAAATGCATAGGACACCTCAAAGTTTAAGAGGGCGACTAGATACAAATAATTTAAGAACAAGTGAAACCAACAATATGAGTCAATCAATGAACCTTGGGACAATGCATATCACACTAAGAATGACAACTATGCTCTCTTAATGGTGCATAAAGAAAGAAGGTGGTGACTCAACATAAAAGTAAAAGAAAGGCCCTTCGCAGAGGGAAGCAGTGATTTAAACATGTGCTAGAGCTTTTCATTTTGTAAAACAGAGATAAAACTTGATTTTGAGAGGTGGTTGTCTTTGTCAACGACTGGCAATGGGGTTCTTACTATCTTCCATACAAAAATAAAGCAAGTTTTTGAGAGAGAGATTGGCACTTTGGTGCTCTTTTTATAAAACTTGGCACTCCTCCCCACCTTTTCCTTTCACATACCATGGCTAACCAATTCCATCGGGTGCCCACCAACATTCACATTCATTGGAGGAGTGCCTTTTTTCTTTCTTTTTTCCCTTTTTTTTCTTTTTGGAATAAACAATATGGAAGATAGCAAATCCGACCACTACGTCCCCATGAGCTGAAAACAGTGTCACAAAACGAGAAGTATTTTGAAGGTTTTTGAAAGGTAGCACACGAAAATTTTACTTTGGAATGGCTTAAAAATACCATGCATAGGAATTTATAGTGGACACAACGGAAAACTTTGGCTTTTAGGAGTTGGATGCACGAGTAGAGCTCATACTCAGTACAAGGCGAGGGCTAGCAAAAGACTGGGAGCGAACAACTAAGAGAGCAATAATGGCCATAATCATGCAAAGCGACAAAGCGACATTAAAAGAAGCATAAGATGGCATCAAAAGTCAAAAACTAAATGATCATGAAGGCTAATGGCGACTTTGGAAGAGTCTAACATGTGTGAGCATGCGCCAAGTCAACCCAAATAAAGCATCAAGGAGAAAACCAAAATAATGCTTCCATACAATAAAAACAACGCATGATTTTTTCAAAGGCTCATTAAGCAATCTCAGTTATTTGAGACAAGTCATGCTACAGCAAAACCACTAAGCATACTATCAAAAAGACATCTAGCATGACATGAAAAAGCCTAAGCCGCAGTCTACACAAGCTCCTTCTTGTACCACTATTTTGCACAAAGCTTTTTCTCTTTTCCAACACCATTTGAAATTTTTAAAACAACCTCTTTTAATGAAAACCAATAAAGTTCAGAGGCAAATATGCACCTTGATGAAAAGATATGATAAGATCTGAACGCATATCAAGGCGAAAACGAAAACCAAAAGCAGTAGCAGAAAAACTAGAATGCTCGATTAATAAGAGTGAAAACTAGAGCATTCTTTGCAAATGAAAACGAGTACATCTCCTCCAAAGGAAATTTGTTGGGGTCCAACCATTTATTGCAGCAAACAAACAAACTAAACAAACTAAGAAAACTAAAACAACTGACGCTCCAAGAAAAACACATAGTGCATGAAGCAATAAAAATATAGTGTTTTGAAAGGTGACCTGATTTTTGCCGATGAAGAAGGGGTGCCTCGGGGGCATCCCCAAGCTTTGATGCTTGTACTTCTTGGATATTTCTTGGGGTGCTGGGCATCCCCAAGCTTGAGCTTTTGTCCATTCTTCAACTCATCTCATCATTCTCCAATCCCTACACTTGAAAACTTCCTTCATACAAAACTAAACACAATTCTATTAGCAACATTAGTGTAAGCATAAAATATATTCATCCTCTTTTAGCTTCAGGTTTCAACCCAAAACCACCACATATAAAGTATATACTACTGTAGCAACTTCCACAAGAGTTCCATGATCAAAAAGAACTCGAAAGAAAGCGATAAAGTGGCAAAAACAAATATTGGCAGAAATCTGTCAAAACTGGACAGCTGATAATGGACGAATTTTTTAGGGATTTTTCGTTGCTCAAATCAAAAAGTGTTCAACTAAGAAAAGTTTGGATATAACCTGGGGCATAAGCACAAGAAATCGCAGGTCCAAAAGATAAACAGAGAATTTTCACGAATTTTTACGGTGCAGCACCGCAAACAGTTTCAGGACAGCAATAACCCCAAATCTTTACCTCACTCAAATTAGAGGCTTCTCTTGGCACAAAAATGAAATAAACAAGATAAAGAGTGGTCATTACAGTAGTAATGACTTCTAAGACTCAAATAAAAGAAAAAGTACTGAAAAGTAAACAATGGGTTATCTCCCAAGAGTGCTTTTCTTTAACGCCTTTGAGCTAGGCGCAGAAAATTGCGAATCAAGTAATATCGAGTGATGAAGCATCAAGCTCATAATTTGCTCTAAGAATAGAGTCAAAAAGTAATTTCTTTCTTTTCCTAGGGAAGTGTTCCATACCTTTCTTTAGTGGGAATTGATACTTGATAGTGCCTTCCCTCATATCAATGATAGCACCTACAGTTCGAAGAAAGGGTCTTCCCAAAATAATAGGACATGAAGCATGGCATTCAATGTCCATAACAAGAAAATCAACGGGAACAAGGTTATTGTTAACCACAATAAGAACATCATTAATCCTTCCCAAAGGTTTCTTCTTAGCAACATCAGCAATAGGAACATCAAAATAACACTTTTCAAGCGGTGGTAAATCAAGCATGTCATAAATCTTTCTAGGCATGATAGAAATACTAGCACCTAGATCACATAAAGCATGGCAATCATAACTATTAACATGCATATCAATGATGGGTTCCCAACCATCTTCTAACTTCTTGGGAACAGAGGCTTTTTGCTTCAACTTTTCATCCCTAATCTTTATAAGAGCATTGGTAATATGCTTGGTAAAAGCAATATTTAAAGAACTAGCATTAGGAGTCAAAGAAAGCTTTTGCAAGAACAAAATAACTTCAGATATATTGCAGCCATCAACATCGAAATCATTAAAAGAAATAGAGCTATCATCTCCCACACTCCGAAAAATTTCAGCACTCTTTTGAGAAAAAGTTTTGGCAGTTTTAGGCTTTTTAGCACAAGGAGTGGGAGTTTTCTCTACACCAATCAAAGTAAGAGGGTTGCTATCAGTAGGAGCAACATCATTAGAGGTAGTAATAGTACATACCTTCATCTCTCTAGCCATCTCATCTTCTCTTTCCCACCTGGCATGCAATTCCGCTAACAATCTAATATTTTCATCAATTCTAACTTGGGTAATATTAGCGGCAGCAACAATATTGTTCACATTCACATCATTAGGAAACACCTTTAATTTCAGAAGTTCAACGTCATGAGCAAGGCTATCAACTTTAGAAGCAAGAGCATCAATTTTGCCTAACTTTTCCTCAACAGACTTATTAAAAGCAGTTTGCTTACCGATGAAGTCCTTGAGCATTACCTCAAGCTCGGAGGGCACGGCCCTAGTGTTGTTGTAGGAATTACCATAAGAGTTACCATAACCATTACCATTGGTAGAAGGATACGGCCTATAATTGTTACTAGCAAAATTGTTCCTATAAGCATTGTTATTAAAATTGTTGTTTCTAATGAAATTCACATCAACTTGCTCTTCTTGAGCAACCAGAGAGGCCAAAGGAACATTATTAGGATCAACATGAGTCCTATCATTAGCAAGCATAGCCATAATTGTATCAATCTTATCGCTCAAGGAAGAGGTTTCCTCAACAGAATTTACCTTCTTACCTTGCGGAGCTCTCTCAGTGTGCCATTCGGAATAATTTACCATCATGTTGTCGAGTAGCTTTGATGCGGCGCCCAATGTAAGGGACATAAAAGTGCCTCCAGCAGCTGAATCAAGTAGGTTCCTTGAAGAAAAATTCAGTCCTGCATAAAAAGTTTGGATAATCATCCAAGTAGTCAGTCCATGAGTGGGGCAATTCTTTATCATAGATTTCATTCTTTCCCAAGCTTGAGCAACATGTTCATTATCAAACTGAGTAAACTTCATAATATTGTTACGCAACGATATAATCTTAGCAGGAGGATAATATCTACCAATAAAAGCATCCTTACACTTAGCCCATGAATCAATACTATTCTTAGTCAAAGACAGCAACCAATCTTTAGCCTTTCCTCTCAAAGAAAAAGGAAACAACTTGAGCTTAATAATATCACTATCAACATCCTTATATTTCTGCATCTCACATAGCTCAACAAAATTGTTGAGATGAGCTGCAGCATCTTCAGTACTAGCACCAGAAAATTGCTCTTTCATAACAAGGTTCAATAAAGCAGGCTTGATCTCATAAAAAGTGGTAGCAGGAACAGGTGGTGCAATAGGAGTGCAGATAAAATCACTATTGTTTGTGCTAACAAAGTCACACAACTTGGTGTTTTCAGGATTGGCCATTTCAGCAAAACGAAAGTAAACAAGTAAAAACAACTACCAAGGATTCTAATTTTTTTGGGTTTTTGATATAAAAAGCAATGCAGGTAAAATAAAGTAAAGTAAAGCAAAACAAATAACAAAGCAATGGATGTGTGTGCGAAGAACTCCCCTTGCAGAAGTCTTCTCTTCCTTCCCCGGCAACGGCGCCAGAAAAAGTGCTGGCGTGTAGTTGACGTGGGAAGATGTAATTGATGTAGGAGCTTCTTCTTATTTAAATCCCCGGCAACGGCGCCAGAAAAAGTGCTGCTGACTGGTGAAAGCAGGCGTCCTTGTGCGTGGTGAATGACCAGCCCGTTGGGAACCCCAAGAGGAAAGTATGATGAGTGCAGCGGCAAGTTTTCCCTCAGTTATGAAACCAAGGTTTATCGATCAGGAGAAGGGAGACGGTGACGACTGAAGGTGTTTGTGGAACCTGCACACACACAGACAAATACTTTGTTCCCAACTTGCGATGAGGTTGTCAATCTCACCGGTTTGCTTGAAACAAAGGTTATGAGTGTATCGAGTGGAAAACAGTAGTAATATGCTAGTAAAGTAAACAGTGCGGGAATAGTAAACAAGTGATTGCAATATGATTAAAATAGGACCGGGGTCCACAGTTCACTAGTGGTGTCTCTCCATAGATAAATAACATGCTGGGTAAACGAATTACAGTTGGGCAATTGATAGAATAAAGATAACGTGATATGTCAAGAAGATCACTATGAGATTCACTCTGGGCATTACAACAAAATACATAGACCGCCATCCAACTGCATCTATGACTAATAATCCACCCCCGGGGATATCATCCGAACACCCTAGAAGTATTAAGTTGCGAACAACAGATAATTGCATTAAGCAAAGTGTGTAATGTAAACAAAGCATATGCCCTTGAGCATATGAATGTTGTTTTCTCCCTAGTAGCAACAACACATCTACCACCTTAGAGGTTTCTGTCACTCCCCCAGGTGAAATAGAGGCATGAACCCACTATCGAGCATAAATACCCCCTCTTGGAGTCACTAGCAACTACTCGGCCAAGATAGCCACTAACAACGGAGAGCATGCAAGATCATAAACATCATAGAGATAATATAAGATAAAATTCAGTGCAGCAACTTAATCATAAACACCAATATTCATCGGATCCCAACAAACCAACATCATAGTATTACATAACGGTGATCTCAATCATGTAGGGCAGCTCATGAGATCTAAACATGAAGCACATGGTGGAGAAGACAACCATCTAGCTACTGCTATGGACCCATAGTCCAAGGTAGACTACTCACTCATCGCTCCGGAGGCAATCATGGCGATGAAGGAGACCTCCGGTGGCGATTCCCCTCCCCGGCAGGGTGCCGGGAAGAGCTTCTGGACCCTCCCGATCTTCGGGTCGACGGCGGCGGCGGATCACGATGTATTCTGGAAAACTGATCTGGCCCTTAGGTTTTTCTCGTCAGGGGGTATATGTAGGCGAAAGGGGGCTGTCAGAGGTGGAGCCATGGGCCCTCACACGGGGGTGGCGCGGCCAGGGGCTAGGCCGCGCCGCCCCTGTGTGTGGGGGCCTCGTGGCCCCCCTCCGTCAGGTCTTCGGATGTTTGGGAGCTCCCCGATGAAATATGACTTCAGGAACTTGTTTCGTCCAATTCGGAGAATATTTCCTGTGTATCACTTCTGAAACACAAAAACAGCAGAAAACAGGGAGCTGGCACTGTGGCACTTCGTTAATAGGTTAGTTCCGGAAAGCGTATAAAAATGCCACTAAGTGTAACGAAACAATAGGCAAATGGTGTAAAACAAAGCATGGAGCATCAAAAATTATAGATACGTTTGAGACGTATCATGCATCACCCCAAGAAATATCCAAGAAGTACAAGCATCAAAGCTTGGGGATGCCCCCGAGGCACCCCTTCTTTATCGGCAAAAATCAGGTCACCTTTCAAGACACTATATTTTTATTGCTTCATGCACTATGCATTTTTCTTGGAGCGTCAGTTGTTTTAGTTTCATTATTAGTTTTGCTTTGTTTGCTGCAATAAATGGTTGATCACATCATGTTGGTTTGGAGGGAGACATACTTCGCTTTTCATTTGCCAAGAACACTCCGTTTTTCACTCTTATCGTTTCAACGAGTGTTCTCTTTTTCTGCTACTGCGTTTAGCTTGCATTTTTCGCCTTGATTTGCGTTCAGATATTGTTATGTCTTTTCATCGAGGTGTATTTTTGCCTCTGGTCTTTATTGGTTTTTATCAAAAGAGGTGTTTATAAAAAGTTCGAATGGTGTTGGAAAAGAGAAAAAGCTTTATGCAAAAAAGTGGTACAAGAAGGAGCTTGTGTAGACTGCGGCTTAGGATTTGCATGTCATGCTTGATGTCTTTTTGATAGTATGCTTAGTGGTTTTGCTGTAGCATGACTTGTCTCAAATGACTGAGATTGCTTAATGAGCCTTTGAAAAAATCATGCGCTGTTTTTATTATATGGAAGCATTTATTTGGTTTTCTCCTTTGATGCATTATTTGGGTTGACTTGGCACATGCTTACACCATGTTGACTACAAATATGTTGCCTATAGCCTCTATGATCATTTAGTTTTTGACTTTTGATGCCATCTTATGATTCTTTTAATGTTGCTTTGTCGCTATGCATGATTATGGCCGTTATTGCTCTCTTAGTTGGTCGCTCCCAGTCTTTTGCTAGCCCTCATTTTGTACTGAGTATGAGCTCTACTCGTGCATCCAACTCCTAAAAACCCAGTTTGCCATTGTGTCCACTATAAATTCCTATGCATGGTATTTGTAAGCCATTCCAAGTAAATTTTCATGTGCTACCTTTCAAAAAACCTTCAAAACACTTCTCATTTTGTGCCACTGTTTTTAGCTCATGGGGACGTAGTGGTCGGATTTGCTATCTTCCATATTGCTTATTCCAAAAAGAAAAAAAAAAGAGAAAAAAAAAAGAAAAAAGGCACTCCTCCATGGAATGTGAATGTTGGTGGGCACCCGATGGAATCGTTTAGCCATGGTTTGAGAAAGGAAAAAGGTGGGGAGGAGTGCCAAGTTTATAAAAAGAGCACAAAAGTGCCAATCTCTCTCTCAAAAACTTGCTTCATTTTTATATGGAAGATAGTAAGAACCCCATTGCCAGTCGTTGACAAAGACAACCACCTCTCAAAACCAATTTTTATCTCTCTGTTTTACAAATAAAAAGCTCTAGCACATGTTTAATCACTGCTTCCCTCTGCGAAGGGTCTTTCTTTTACTTTTATGTTGAGTCTCCACCTCCTACATTTATGCACAGTTAAGAGAGCATAGTTGTCATTCTGAGTATAATGTGCATTGTCCCAAAGTTTTCATTGATTGATTCATAATGTTGGTTTCACTTGTTCTCAAATTATTTGTATCCAGTCGCCCTCTTAAACTTGAAGGTGTCCTATGCATTTATGTTTTGCTCTCCATGAAGGACAAGCTGAAAACCATTTGTATGTTTTTCCTTATGATTTGAACAAACGTTTGACTTTCATTGTTTCATTTTCATGATCTTTTGTTTGTGTTCATTTGCATGTTTACAACATGGTTGCTAAGTTCTTATTGTCAAGATTATATCTTTCATGCTCATGTTTTAAGTTCTTATGATCCCAGCTCACAATGCTTACATATATGATCAAGATTGTGATGGTGCATGTCACCTCAAAAATTATTTCTTTTGTTATCACTTACCTACTCGAGGACGAGCAGGAGTTAAGCTTGGGGATGCTGATACGTCTCAAACGTATCTATAATTTTTGATGCTCCATGCTTGTTTTTACACCATTTGTCTATTGTTTTGTTACACTTCGTGGCACTTTTATGCATTTTCCGGAACTAACCTATTAACAAGTTGCCACAGTGCCAGTTCCCTGTTTTCTGCTGTTTTTGTGTTTCAGAAGTGATACATAGGAAATATTCTCGGAATTGGACGAAACAAGTTCCTGAAGTCTTATTTTACCCAGAAGCTTCCAGAGATCCGAAGAGGAGTAGGAGGGGGCCCACCAGGGCCCCACATGCAGGGGTGGCGCGGCCAGGCCCCTGGCCGCGCGAGCCCCGCGTGAGGGCACCTGGCTCCATCCCTCACGACGCCCCTTCGTCTATATAAAGCCTTGGGACGGAAAACCCTAGGGGAGTCGGCGAAATTTCCAGAACAGTTCCGCAACGCCGCCACCGTCGAAGCCAAATTTTGGGGGACAGAAGTCTCTATTCCGGCACCCTGCCGGGACGGGGAAGTGCCCCTGGAGCCATCTCCATCGCCGTCTCCACCGTCTCCATCGACCTCACCGCCATCTCCATCAACCTTGCTGTCTCCTATGATGAGGAGGGAGTAGTTCATCCCCGGGGCTGAGGGCTCTACCGGTAGCTATGTGGTTCACCTCTCTCTCCCATGATGTGATCTTTATGTGATCGTGAGCTTTGTATCATGTTGAACAAGTAGATGTTATTATTCAGATATTATGCTACTCCTATGCTTAATTATTAGTGTACTCTAGTGGTGATTATTAAAGTAATCTATTCCTCCTGCCATGGTGTAATGGTGACAGTGCGTGCATCGTGGTGGTACTTGGTTTAGGCTATGATTGTGATCTCTTGTGGATTATGAGAGTAATTATTACTATGATAGTATTGAAGTGATCTATTCCTCCTTTCATGGTGTAATGTTGACAGTGTGTGCACCGTGTTAGTACTTGGTCTATGTTGCAATAATATCTATCTTGAATTGTGATCTGATTTGGATGTCTCTATGAGTGGTGTTTGTCAAGTACTTGATGAACTTTAAGGGGTGCTTCTGTAGCCACTACACAATGATTAGTGTTATTCAATAGGAGAGTAATTCAGAGTACCATAGTGGAGAGAAGTTATTTATTTGTTCATTCATGTTATATTGTTGGGAGTGTGTCCACTAGTGAAAGTATGATCCCTAGGCCTTGTTTCCAAGCATTGCACACCATTTACTTGCTGTTTTGTTACATGTTTGCTCGCAGCGATTTTTATTCCAAATCACATTTGCTACTTATAATCATTTATACCACTTGTATTTCACTATCTCTTCGCCGAACTAGTGCACCTACACATCTGACAAGTGTATTGGGTGTGTTGGGGACACAAGAGACTTTCTGTATCGTAATTGCAGGGTTGCTTGAGAGGGATAGCTTTGACCTCTAACCTCCCTGAGTTCGATAAACCTTGGGTGATCCACTTAAGGGAAACTTGCTGCTGTTCTACAAACCTCTGCACTTGGAGGCCCAACAAGTGTCTACAAGAATAGAAGTGCGTAGACATCAAGCTCTTTTCTGGCGCCGTTGCCGGGGAGGTAAGGTAAAAGGTACTCGCATCCTCCTGTGTGAGTGCTCGAAGTTATTTCCTTTAGATTCTGCAATTACATCTTTTTGTTTCTTGTTTTTATTTTCACTAGTTAGGCTTAATGGAAAACAAAGAGTTCTCTAGTCTTTTTCCTGAGTTTAGATATGAAGTGTTTGAAGAGAAAATTGAAAAACCTTTGGAGCTTAATTTGCATGCTAATAGTGTTGTTAGTATGAATGCTTTGAACACCGTTATTGCTAATGCTATAGAAAAGTCTAAGCTTGGGGAAGCTGGTTTTGTTAAGCATGATATTTTTAGTTCCCCAGCTTTAGTGGAGAAAGTTTGTTCTGATAATATTTTATCTCCCATATGTGATGTTCCTTCTTATGATGATATGTTTGAAGAATATGCTTTGCGAAATAGCTGTTCTTTAGCTTGTGATGATACTAAACCTCTAGTTTATGATGGTTATGATGATGGGTATAATATTTTCAGTTCACCTACTATTGAGGATAAAATTAGTTATGATTACAATATGCCTCCTATTTATGATGATTATGGTAATGAGAATAATTATTCTGTTGAATCTGCTCCTACTACTATTGTTCCTGTGGTGAGTATTAATTCTTTTATGCATGTGGCTCATGATAGGGAAGCTTTATGTGATAGTTCTATTGTTAATTCTATTCATGATGCTACTGAAAGTTATTATGAGAGAGGGAAACATGGTTTGATGGATCTCAACAATATTAAGTTTCCCCTCTTTATGTTGCAAATCTTGAAGTGGCACTTGTTTTATCTATCCATGCTTGCTACTATGTGCCTCGTTGATTTATTTTCTTATAAGATTCCTATGCATAGGAAGTGGTTCAGATATAATTGTCTTTCACATTTGCTTTTTGATGCTCTCTATTGCTTTAAGTTCCTATATGGCGCCTTTGCTTCAAGCTCTTATATGGCGCCCACATGAGCATCTTTGCAAATTACTGCGCCTAGCTCAAAGGCGTTAAAGAAAAGCACTCTTGGGAGATAACCCAATGTTTTATTTTTAGTACTTTTTCTTTTATTTGAGTCTTGGAAGTTATTACTACTGTAATGACCGCTCCTTATCTTGTTTATTTCGTTTTTGTGCCAAGAGAAGCCTTTAATTTGAGTGAGGTAAAGATTTGGGGATGTTGCTGTCCTGAAACAGTTTTCGGTGCTGCACCGTAAAAATTCGTGAAAATTCTCTGTATATCTTTTGGACCTGCGATTTCTTGTGCATATGCCCCAGGTTATATCCAAACTTTCGTTAGTTTAACACTTTTTGATTTGAGCAAAAGAAAACCCCTCAAAAATTCGACCTTTGTCAGCTGTTCTGTTTTGACAGATTTCTGCCAATATTTGTGTTTGCCGCTTTATCGCTTTCTTTTTGACTTCTTTTGATCACAGAACTTTTGGGGAAGTTGCTAAAGTAGTATTTACTATATATGTGGTGGTTTTGGGTTAAAACCTGAAGCAAAAAGATGTTGATTATATGTTATGCTTACACTAATGTTGCTAATAGATTTGTGTTTAGTTTTGTATGAAGGAAGTTTTCAAGTGTAGGGATTGGAGAATGATGAGATGAGAAGAAGAATGGACAAAAGCTCAAGCTTGGGGATTCCCATGCATCACCCCAAGAAATATCCAAGAAGTACAAGCATCAAAGCTTGGGGATGCCCCCGAGGCACCCCTTCTTTATCGGCAAAAATCAGGTCACCTTTCAAGACACTATATTTTTATTGCTTCATGCACTATGCGTTTTTCTTGGAGCGTCAGTTGTTTTATTTTTCATTATTAGTTTTTCTTTGTTTGCTGCAATAAATGGTTGATCACATCATGTTGGTTTGGAGGGAGACATACTTCGCTTTTCATTTGCCAAGAACACTCCGTTTTTCACTCTTATCGTTTCAACGAGTGTTCTCTTTTTCTGCTACTGCGTTTAGCTTGCATTTTTTGCCTTGATTTGCGTTCAGATCTTGTTATGTCTTTTCATCAAGGTGTATTTTTGCCTCTGGTCTTTATTGGTTTTTATCAAAAGAGGTGTTTATAAAAAGTTCGAATGGTGTTGGAAAAGAGAAAAAGCTTTATGCAAAAAAGTGGTACAAGAAGGAGCTTGTGTAGACTGCGGCTTAGGCTTTGCATGTCGTGCTTGATGTCTTTTTGATAGTATGCTTAGTGGTTTTGCTGTAGCATGACTTGTCTCAAATGACTGAGATTGCTTAATGAGCCTTTGAAAAAATCATGCGTTGTTTTTATTATATGGAAGTATTTATTTGGTTTTCTCCTTTGATGCTTTATTTGGGTTGACTTGGCACATGCTTACACCATGTTGACTACAAATATGTCGCCTATAGCCTCTATGATCATTTAGTTTTTGACTTTTGATGCCATCTTATGCTTCTTTTAATGTTGCTTTGTCGCTATGCATGATTATGATCGTTATTGCTCTCTTAGTTGGTCGCTCCCAGTCTTTTGCTAGCCCTCATTTTGTACTGAGTATGAGCTCTACTCGTGCATCCAACTCCTAAAAACCAAGTTTGCCATTGTGTCCACTATAAATTCCCATGCATGGTATTTGTAAGCCATTCCAAGTAAATTTTCATGTGCTACCTTTCAAAAAACCTTCAAAACACTTCTCATTTTGTGCCACAGTTTTTAGCTCATGGGGACGTAGCGGTCGGATTTGCTATCTTCCATATTGCTTATTCCAAAAAGAAAAAAAAAAGAGAAAAAAGAAAAAAAGGCACTCCTCCATGGAATGTGAATGTTGGTGGGCACCCGATGGAATCGGTTAGCCATGGTTTGAGAAAGGAAAAAGGTGGGGAGGAGTGCCAAGTTTATAAAAAGAGCACAAAAGTGCCAATCTCTCTCAAAAACTTGCTTCATTTTTGTATGGAAGATAGTAAGAACCCCATTGCCAGTCGTTGACAAAGACAACCACCTCTCAAAACCAATTTTTATCTCTCTGTTTTACAAATGAAAAGCTCTAGCACATGTTTAATCACTGCTTCCCTCTGCGAAGGGTCTTTCTTTTACTTTTATGTTGAGTCTCCACCTCCTATCTTTATGCACCGTTAAGAGAGCATAGTTGTCATTCTGAGTATAATGTGCATTGTCCCAAAGTTTTCATTGATTGATTCATAATGTTGGTTTCACTTGTTCTCAAATTATTTGTATCTAGTCGCCCTCTTAAACTTGAAGGTGTCCTATGCATTTATGTTTTGCTCTCCATGAAGGACAAGCTGAAAACCATTTGTATGTTTTTCTTATGATTTGAAAACACGTTTGACTTTCATTGTTTCATTTTCATGATCTTTTGTTTGTGTTCATTTGCATGTTTACAACATGGTTGCTAAGTTCTTATTGTCAAGATTATATCTTTCATGCCCATGTTTTAAGTTCTTATGATCCCAGCTCACAATGCTTACATATATGATCAAGATTGTGATGGTGCATATCACCTCAAAAATTATTTCTTTTGTTATCACTTACCTACTCGAGGACGAGCAGGAGTTAAGCTTGGGGATGCTGATACGTCTCAAACGTATCTATAATTTTTGATGCTCCATGCTTCTTTTTACACTATTTGTCTATTGTTTCGTTACACTTCGTGGCACTTTTATGCATTTTCCGGAACTAACCTATTAACGAGTTGCCACAGTGCCAGTTCCCTGTTTTCTGCTGTTTTTGTGTTTCAGAAGTGATACACAGGAAATATTCTCGGAATTGGACGAAACAAGTTCCTGAAGTCTTATTTTACCCGGAAGCTTCCAGAGATCCGAAGAGGAGTAGGAGGGGGGCCACCAGGGCCCCACATGCAGGGGTGGCGCGGCCAGGCCCCTAGCCGCGCGAGCCCCGCGTGAGGGTGCCTGGCTCCACCCCTCACGACGCCCCTTTGCCTATATAAAGCCTCGGGACGGAAAACCCTACGGGAGTCGGCGAAATTACCAGAACAGTTCCGCAACGCCGTCGCCGTCGAAGCCAAATTTCGGGGGACAGAAGTCTCTGTTCCGACACCCTGCCGGGACGGGGAAGTGCCCCCGGAGCCATCTCCATCGGTCTCCATCGCCGTCTCCACCGTCTCCATCGACCTCACCGCCATCTCCATCAACCTTGCTGTCTCCTATGATGAGGAGGGAGTAGTTCATCCCCGGGGCTGAGGGCTCTACCGGTAGCTATGTGGTTCACCTCTCTCTCTCACATGATGTGATCTTTATGTGATCGTGAGCTTTGTATCATGTTGAACAAGTAGATGTTATTATTCAGATATTATGCTACTCCTATGCTTAATTATTATAGTGTACTCTAGTGGTGATTATTAAAGTAATCTATTCCTCCTGCCATGGTGTAACGGTGACAGTGCGTGCATCGTGGTGGTACTTGGTTTAGGCTATGATTGTGATCTCTTGTGGATTATGAGAGTAATTATTACTATGATAGTATTGAAGTGATCTATTCCTCCTTTCATGGTGTAATGTTGACAGTGTGTGCACGTGTTAGTACTTGGTCTATGTTGCAATAATATCTATCTTGAATTGTGATCTGATTTGGATGTCTCTATGAGTGGTGTTTGTCAATTACTTGATGAACTTTAAGGGGTGCTTCTGTAGCCACTACACAATGATTAGTGTTATTCAATAGGAGAGTAATTCAGAGTACCATAGTGGAGAGAAGTTATTTATTTGTTCATTCATGTTATATTGTTGGGAGTGTGTCCACTAGTGAAAGTATGATCCCTAGGCCTTGTTTCCAAGTATTGCACACCGTTTACTTGCTGTTTTGTTACATGTTTGCTCGCAGCGATTTTTATTCCAAATCACATTTGCTACTTATAATCATTTATACCACTTGTATTTCACTATCTCTTCGCCGAACTAGTGCACCTATACATCTGACAAGTGTATTGGGTGTGTTGGGGACACAAGAGACTTTCTGTATCGTAATTGCAGGGTTGCTTGAGAGGGATAGCTTTGACCTCTAACCTCCCTGAGTTCGATAAACCTTGGGTGATCCACTTAAGGGAAACTTGCTGCTGTTCTACAAACCTCTGCACTTGGAGGCCCAACAAGTGTCTACAAGAATAGAAGTGCGTAGACATCAGGCGAGACTGAAATGCACTGAATTATGTATTCATTTTTTGACTGAAATGCAGAGCGGAGCTGCTTTTCATTGATTAATAAAGGAGTGGGGGATTAATAGAGGAGTGTTTTACAGACCTTAGAAAGGCTAAAAAACAGAAAAAGAAAAGAATACAAAGAGGAGAACAGAGAGAGCGACATGCTTAGTCCGGCTCCCGTGGTCTGTGCATCATGTCGCTGGCACCGGATCTTCCCGCAGTAGCCCAAGCTTTAGCTTCTTTGGTCATCACTGCCATCATGCCTGCTGCAGTAAACCCTAAATCCTAATCATGTATTCATGTTCATGTATATCTAGAACACGATATGTATTTGGGCACCAATCAATAATAATTTATACGAGATTGGGCGCATAATTTTGTGGTTCATAGTTTCGTACACCACGAAGCATGGGCGCTCAAAGTAGTTTGATGCTACACTAGTAGAAAAAAGGGATTTTATTCGCCCCCATTAGTCCCCAACGTGTTTGGTCCGCGGCTAAAGGGTCCATCAGTCCCGGTTCGTTTGAAAATGTGGGCCAGGGGGCATTAGTCCCGGTTCAAATGGGCCCTTCGGTCCCGGATTCAGCCACCAGCCGGGACTAATGCCTTTGGGCCTTTAGTCCCGGCTCGTGGCTCAAACCGGGACTAAAGGGCACCCTTTAGTCCCGGTTTGTGCCACGAGCCGGGACTAAAGGGCAGTTCAAACGAACCGCCACTCCCGCGTATCGTTTCGGAAATCGCTGCGCCATTACGCGATCGTTTCGGTAATATGGAACGACGAACGCATCGGGAGAGTTTCAATAATCAACATCGGCGGCCCTCTCTTGATCTTCTTCTTCCTCTCCATCTCTAGTATATAAGAAACCTTCATTTAGCTTTCTTGATCATCATCTTCCTCCTAATCTCTCCTTAAAACCACCATAGCACCAAAGCTCTAGCTCTCTCACCGGCCGGCGGCAATCAAGCTCTCACCGGCGGCAAGCTCTCTCACCGCCAATCAAGCACTCTCACCGGCGGCAAGCTCTCTCTCCATCTCATTTCAATGGAGCCGGCGACACGGGTGCATAATCTCACCGCCGAAGGGATGGAATTCACCATCACGGAAACCGTCCGTGCATCAACGGTGGAGAAGTGGCTCCACGCTGTCAAGGAGCGGTTCCTCGATGCCGCACCGGTCAAATGTGTGGGTTTGGACTGCGAGTTCACCACCCCTAAGGATAAGCCTCATCAGCGTGCCGCCCTCCTTCAACTCTCGGTGGCGTCCGAGGTTTTGGTCTTCTAACTATGTCGGGCCGATCATGTGCCGCAATTGCTCAGGGATTTCTTGGGGGACCCCACCATTAAATTCTGCGGCACGGCTATCGGCAATGACGTGCGCATGCTGTCTCCATACGGAATTCAAATTTCATCGGTGCACGACCTCCAAGTGATCATACCGAACCCCACCACGAAACCAATTCCGAGTCTATATGATCTATCCAATGCTACTATTGGGACAAAGCTTGAGAAGAAGAAGAAGATCAAGAAGAACAAGAAGAAGGGCGGCGACGAGAAAGAAGAAGAAGATAAACTTATATATGGTTGGGCCAAAGTTCTATTAAGCGACAAGCAAGTGTTGTATGCCGCTCTAGACACTCGCTTGAGCTTTGAGATTGCTAGGAGTTATTGGAATCTAGAAGGCTACTAGCTAGCTAGATGTGTGTGTGGTGTGGTGTGCGAGTCGAGTGCATATATATATAAAAAAATGTACTCCCTCTCATTTGGTTAACAAGTCTATTATATTGCTATTATTTTGGATTTTTCAAGTTTTTTGGTCTTTTTTGAATATTTTAATTATTAAAAATTAATAATTAAATTATGTATAAAAATTATTTGGAATTCATTCATGCTTATTATTACCTAATCAATGTTGCTTAATTTGTGAATTTATTTGGAATTTAAAAAAGTAATATTATATGTTTCCTAAGTGTATAGATTAATAGAATTGGTAGCATACTATTATCAATAAGTCGCGAGCGCAGTCTTGGAAGCTAGTAGGGAAGGAATGAAGAAGTTAAGCGTGCTAAGGATGGAGTAGTGTAAGGATGGGTGACCGACCGGGAAGTGAGGACCACAAGTACTTATAATTTGATATGACAATGGAATGAGGATCATACTCTTGGAAGAGTAGAGGGAAGGAATAGAGATGATTAGATAATATAGATGATTAGATAATAGAGAAATAAAAAAATAGAGAAATAAAGAAAATACAGAAATTCCGAAACAGAAAATAGAAATTTTATTCCGAATGGACCTTTAGTCCCGGTCCGTGTTACGAACCGGGACCAAAGGTCCTCCAACCGCAGCACATGCCCCGGGCCACGTGGAGGACCATTGGTCCCGGTTCGTAAGCAATCGGGACTAAAGGCTGGAGCCTTTAGTCCCGCTTTGTTAGTCCCGGTTGCTACAACTGGGACTACTGGGCGTTAGAGCATCTCCAGCCGTCCCCCCGACTTGGCCCCCGGCGGCCGTTTTTTACATCCGGACGGCGGTATTCGGCCCAGTCGCGCCCCCGGTTCCTCGTTTTCCCCCGGATTTGGGCCTAAATCCATCCGGCGAGCCCAGGCCAACCCCGGTCCCCCGGGGCGCGCTCGGGGACTCCGGACGAGAGAAAAGCGGAAACGGGCCCGCTCTGTCGGCGAGAGAACGCGCAAACCCTACAATTTGGCCGCAAATCCCCCTCTCCCTCCCGTCGTTGCTCTGTCACTGCCGGCACCACCCCTCGCCAATCCGCCGGCCGGTTGCCTGAACTTCGCCGTCCCTCCTCCCACCTGCCCCCACCAGCCTATATTCCGCCGTCCGGCGTGCCGTCTGGCCATATTCCGCCGTCGGGGAACTCCTCCCGTCGCGCCTCGTCGACACGCCCGGCAGGTGTTCGTCCATTTGCTTGGCCGAAAATGGACTCCGACGACGAGGAAGAGCAGATGTTCGCCGAGATGTTCGAAGAAGAGATGGCAGCCGCCGCCCAAGACGAGGAGCATATGCTTATTTTAGCTTGCTTGTCGGGCTTGTACGCGGAGGTGGCCACCGGTCACCGTGGTGGGTCGGCACCAGGTCGCAAGAAGTGCAAGCCGAGGCAGCGAATGGAGGGCTACTGCATACTCTACGCCGACTACTTCGCCGACAATCCATTGCACGGTGAGGCTGTTTTTAGGCGTCGTTTCAGGATGAGCCGGAAGCTTTTCCTGAAAATTGTCTATGCCCTTCGAGACTACGACTCCTATTTCAGATGCAAGTTAGATTGCACCGGTATGGCAGGGTTTTCCACCCTCCAAAAATGCACGGTGGCTATGCAGATGCTGGTATACGGAGCTCCTGGTGATAGTACCGAGAACTATCTTCGGATGGCGGAGTCCACCGCCTTTGATTGTTTCTACCGGTTCTGCAGGGCGGTGATTGCAGTGTTTGGGGACACCTACTTGAGATCACCCACTGTCCAAGACACTGCTCGGATCCTCGCTTTCAATGAAGCTCAAGGATTTCTGGGGATGCTTGGAAGCATTGACTGCATGCATTGGAAATGGAAGAACTGTCCGTTCTCCTGGCAGGGAATGTACAAGGGTCACAAAAAAGGCTGCACTGTGATACTTGAGGCAGTGGCTACCCATGATCTCTGGATTTGGCACTCCTTCTTTGGTATGCCGGGATCCAACAATGACATCAATGTTTTGCAGTGCTCGCCGATCTTCTCCAAACTTGTTGAGGGTCATGCTCCCCCGGTTGATTTTGTGATCAATGGCCGACACTACAATAAGGGATACTATCTTGCAGACGGTATCTATCCAAAGTGGGCAACATTTGTGAAGACTATCTCGAGTCCCATCCTCCCGAAGGAGATGGATTTTGTGAAGGCACAAGAAGGTTGTCGAAAGGATGTCGAGCGTGCGTTTGGTGTCCTCCAGCAGAGATTTGCTGTAGTCCGGTTCCCCGCAATGAGTTGGTCCAAAGATCAGATATGAGAGGTGATGAACTGTTGTGTGTGCTTACACAACATGATTGTTGAGGATGAGCGGAAGCATCCGATCCCGGAGAGCGAACAAGCTCTACCATATGAGAGAGAGGGTCCTCTTGCACAGCCTAATCACCAGGTGCCGGCATCGTGGGCTGCGTTCATCGCTATGCGTCAGGAGATTCGAGACTCCACTATGCATCAACTACTGCAAGATGATCTGGTGGAGCACATATGGAGGTTTCGAGGCAACACCCACTAGTTTCTATTTGATTTGTTTGAAAACTTGTCAATTTATTTGCTTGTTTTGTTTAACTATATGAGATTCGCCGAACTGATGTTTATTTGAGCCGAATGTTGGCAGACTGTATGAAATTCGCCGAACTGGAACGTCTATTTGTAAAAATAAGTCAAAAACGCCGATTTCCGGGCGTATAGCTGGGGCGCCGGCTGGAAGTTCGGCGCTCCCTACGCCTGATTTTCGTCCAATCCGGCGATAATTACCGCCGGATTCGGCCATGGGGGGCGCAAACAGCTGGAGATGCTCTTACAAACCAGGACCAATGACCTTTTTTCCACCAGTGCTAGCTTGTGTTCTGATCTCATTGTTCGTACAGCTCCACGCGTACGCAGCAAAGGGACCTTTTAGTCTTTGGCGAATGACCCCACGCCATGCCAATGATTATAGATCCTCCAGGCTTCAGGTTGCAGGCGGTGCGGGACAGCCCGCTACGCCGCTGGGCCGCCCCGCGAAAATGGCCCGCAAAGCACCGGTGGGCCGCCCGCGTCAGTCCTAGCGGGACGAAGCGGTTAGGCCGCGTTGATCGCCAGCAATCCCGCATTACCGCGTACGGCGTACCGCAAACCCTACTCCTCTCTCTCCCAAAGTCCCTCCCGATGGGGATTTCGGCGGCGCCTCCCACCTGACGCTCTTCCGAGAAGAGCCACGCCGAGCTCGAGAAGAGCCACGCCGACAGGCTGCTCGTCCACGTCGGCGACGCGCTGGAGCCGAGGCCGTGCCGGGCGGCTTCGGCGGCGTGCTGGTGGATCTGCGATGATGGGGTCGACTGCAGCACCGTTTCCATCTCCACATCGGGACCGCCCTTCCAGGATCCTAGACGCTGAAGTCGATCCTCTGCATCCCTCGCCAATGGAAGCTAGCGTTTCATCTCCGTCAAACTCCGCTCGGCCACCTCCCTTTCTATCCTCCAAGAACAAAGGGGATGTGCCAACTGGAGAAATAGCTCAAGCTGGAGGTGATTCTTCGACCCAAGATCCTCTCCAAGGTGTGTGACCCAAGATCCTCTCCAGCCCGATGCTTTCTTTGTTGCTAAATTCTAGTTTTCTTTTCAGAGGCAGACTAAATGCAAATTGCTTGGTGTGTACAGCGTTGTTTCTGTATTTCGAATCTAGACTAGGTACGAGTCAGATGCATGAACAGACATACACACAATTCTACGTTGGTTACTTCAATTAGTTGCAGCCTTGCAGGATAATCTGTACACAGCTCCTCCGTAGCTTACTTAATTTCAGACTGGCTTCATGTTAACAAATATGATAGGCTAACATTGTTGATAATTCGTTTGTGTGTTTTACAAATATCAATGGTAGATTATTCATGCTGACTACATGCTTCTTAGAATCAGGTGGCAGCATGTGTGTTTTACAACATGGTTGTGCTGAAAGTTTACTTGTATTTTTATTTTTATGCGTGGCAGCTATAACAAATGGTTTTGTCTGACAGTATAATGTTCTTGTGCAGCCGGCGTTTCTTCGGCGTCAAATTTCGCAAAGCCTGCATCCTCACGCCCTCTTCTCTCCTCCAAGTCGCCAACTGCAGCCGGTGTTTCTTTGCCGTCAAAATCTGCGAGGCCTGCATCTTTTCTACGCCCTTTGTTCTCCTCCAAGAAGAATGATTTACATAGGCAAGTCGCTGCAGCTACTAAAGGAAGACCTCAAGATCCTCTTCAAGGTACGTCTTGCATGCCCATTGCTATTTTGATATTACCAAGGTTGAGTACATGGAAGCCTAATAGGCTGATATGTGTGCTTGTGCTGTCAGGAGAAAAGAAACGACCACATAAAGCACCACCAATGAATAGGCTGGGATCACCGGTAGTGCCTCACCAGGGGTTAATCACATGTTATCTCAAGCATCGCCCAAGTCAGTAGGTGTAAAGCGAGCATCGTCAACACCGTCTCAGACTCCCAGTAAGTTCCCATTTCTGTTCTTTCCCTTGACTATAATATGTTCAACCTACTGTTAAGAATCTTCCTTTTTTACATTTAATGACACACAACCTACTGTTAAGTGTTTTGATTGTACTAGTTGACATGCACGCGCACGCGCGTCTCAACTAAAAGAATTGATGGTAAGTTCCCATATCAAGGAATTGAACAATGCATCAAGCATTGTATGCATCAACAGGAAAATCCATAATATTTTGAGATGTCAAGCAAAGAGAAAAAGCTGCTCGTCAAGCTAGGGATGGTCGATCAAAGGGATTACTTCAGGCAGGCTCTCGAGGAGTCTATCGAACCGTCTTTAGCATCTTCCTTGTCAGGAAGGGGCGCCACAAGAGAAGGAGTACGGAGTATTTTTCAGGAACTTTGGAATGTCTTGACTTTTCTTTTTTCGTGAGGATAGCGATTTGTGATGTCTGTCATGATCATTCTCGCCACCCTTCCCACCTGAATAAAATAAATGTATATAGTAAGATCGCATATACATTCATCTAGCAATTTATTAAAATTCATTTTATCAAGTTCAAAAAATAATCTTTCGTGCAAGCTTGGCCAAGAAGATAAAACTATAGGTAGCCACATTTATCACAAATCCTAGTACCAAAAATGCAACATGACTATCTGTATATGGTAGATCGGTATGTGTGTCATTACCCTGTTTGCTAGGCCAAGACAGTCAAAGAAAACTGTAGATATCAACTAACTTGAAGGAAACACCGACCCACTGAACCTTGTTTCTATTAATGCAACATGATAGTATCTCATAGATTTGCATGTGAATTTTTACTATGTGGTATATCCTCCAAATTCGTATACAAGAATAAGCAAATTAGCATAAATGCATAATAATGTAAATGTAACCTACGATTGAGCATGAGCTGCTCACTGCAATAGATGAATGTAGTGCTTGAAATTCTCTTATGCTCAAATTCTGGGTAAGACAACTGGATCTTGCTGATTGTGAATATCACCAAACGTTGTATGACTCCCTACTGCATATGGCTAGGCTGATCGGGAGTCGGGACACCTTTGTATTCATCCTTTTGCTCATATATTCTCCGCAGAAAAACATCATCGGAGAGCTCGGTGGAGGTATTCATTGTCGTCCGGCCAGTGCACACTGCACACTCGTATCCTGTGGTCAAAAATTTGCAGAGTAGTGCTGTTCCAGGAATCAGCTGACCCTCCCAGCAACGTCGTGCTATTATAGGAGGTAGCCTGGGCAAAGGGCGCGGGGCTTGGGAGGTGCTGTCGCCTGATGACGGGATCCGGGCAATCGCGTTGTGGCGGCGGGAGGCACGTGTAGGAGACGTACATGAGGGCGGTGTCGCTCGCATGGAGGCGGCAACGACAGTGGGCTCGCGTGGAGGCGTCGGCGGCAGTGGGCTCCCGTGGAGGTGCCGGCGGCAGTGGGCTCGCGTGGAGGCGGCGGCGGCACTGGTCGCGTGAAGTTTGGTAGGACGTAGGGGACTTTGGGGCAACGCGAGGGGCCTACTGGACCAAATTGATACATCTTTCCTCGTGTGTCTGTCCGGCAAAATATTTGAGACCTACAGCAAGCAGACACGGCATGGTGACGCATACGCCGGGGCCTGAGACGTGCGCGCGGCCGACGGACACGATTGTGGGTGGCAACGGAGGCGGCGTTGCAAGTGCTGGGAGGTAGAAGAAGGGCGTATTTGGCTTGCAATGCCATTGGAGCAATGTAAGCCGTTAGATCATAAAGATGGAGGGTCTAGATCGCTTGTTCCTGCCAAGTTTGCTCTTTTATATGTAGTTTAGACAAATGTCTTAGCATAAGTTATTTGTTATTGTCAAAATCTGTAGGTCTTTCACGTAGAACAAAAAGAAGGAAACTGAAATCTGAAATTTGGACCAGGCTGCAGCGATCGCTGCGGAGAAGGACGGTTGACATTTAAACTGACACTGGACAAGCAAGCAGGAGTAGTCTCGTCTCGATCGAGTCATTTCATAGACGTGTGTGGATCACTATATATACCTAACTAACTAGTCAATGTGCGCGTATATTTGACGTGCTAGCTTGGGCTCAACTGGGACTTCACAAGGTGCGCTCCAACCGCATGTGTACAAGCGGTGTGCGTGATACGACGAGGTCGTGGGACTACACTTACTTTGATGCATGCATGCCGAATGGGATTTTTATGCGTAAAAAAGAAAGATCGGTCAAGAGAGCCGATTGATAGGAAGGGGTGTATTTTTTAATTTTATTTTACAAACACATGTTTGATACTTCATGAAAATAATGATCGTTGCTATAGTAGCACCGAGCGACGGAAAATAATGTCTGTGTTCCATCTCTGAGTATTCATGCCCTAATTACAGTAAGCCGCACAATGTTCTGATGTGCAATCGTGTGATATAACAAATAATAATAATAGTAATAATAATATGGCACACAATAATTATACGAGGAAATACAATTATATTATGCTTTCACGGTAGCAAAGCATATCATCACAAGCCTAGTTCAACCATAATTTTTTTTATTTGCATCACATTTTAAAAAAATCCAGCATGCTTTAAGATTTAATACTTGTATTGCGAAAGGAAAATTATATAAAGACTTGTAAATAAAGTGCACATTTTAAAAGGTTTGCTATTATATGTTGAAGGAATTAACATATTTAAAAGCCCAAGAAATTTTAAGAATGTATATAAATCATCATGGAATCAAAATTGAAATTATACATTTTCCAAATATCAAAGCAAAAACATTTTTTATTTATTAAATATATATCATGTGATATATTAACTATTTATTAATCATCTATTTGAGCAGATTAACTGTTGGTCAAAGGCTTATCCGAGTGTAATCTAATATGCATCTAGCATACACCTTTGGTTCGGTTTACATGTCAAATTGGTGATCTATGGATACACCCATGACCTATACACCGAGTAATTTTTAAAACCAAAGAAGTAGACAAGTGGTATTACACTAGGTGCATATGTTGGCGTGCATAGATAGAGCTTCACTTAGCTAGTTGACTTTGATGTGTCTTTTTGACTGGAAAGTAGAAACTATAGATAGTAAAAGAAATTGGTACGGTTTAGTTTATTCTGGTAAGCTTGAAAATGCATATTAATGTTTTACACTACTAGTGCTAGCTACTAAACTATATAAATCCAAATGGCAGCAGAATATATAATCATTCTAACTTTGGAAACTCTGTACATTTTGGAATTTCGAACAAGATCAATTAATATACATATGGGACAGCCTAGAGGGAGCTCCACTACACCTACCATACCTTGCAATACATGCTCGACTGCTTGAGAAAATTGATTGATTTCCATTATTGTATTATTGGTACATAGGTAGGTACAGTACATGTTTTCCATGCGTGCACGTATTGAGCAGTGTGTACGTCGGAAACTACATTCGTAGCTCACGATATACATAGCTTTTTTTTGAAAAAAAATTAAAATAGCATTTTAAAGTTTAAGAAAATCTGAAATTAAATCTAGATAGGTACAATGTTGAGATCTACAAATATGCAAAATTTCAACTCGAAATACCTTAAAATATGAGCTGTGCAAAAATAACAAACCTGACATATGTAGTACTGAACAGTGTAAACTTTCAAAATGTCAAAATCTGTTAGATTTTGTCATTTTTATGGAGCCGCAAATATAAAGTATTTGGAATTAAAACTTTACACATTGATAGAACACAATATTGCCTACATCTATAATTTTTCACAGGATTTTTTGAAACTTTAAACTGGCATTTTCCAATTTTAAAAAGAAATGACCTCGAGCTACAAAAATCCACAATCGTGTGTATGTTAGTGTTGGTATATTTTGCACGTCGTTATTAGAGCTGGATAGAGAGAGAGTTGAGTTCGTCCTCCTCGAAACAGGCTTTCACTCCGCTTTATAAATAAAGCATCAAAAATCATACATAGTTCAAGAATAAGTCATAGAACAAGAAAAATAAACTGCTGGGGCAACAACACAATAATACACAACACAAAACAAAAATACGAGGCTCCCGAAGACACGGCAAAGCAAGACACGGCAAAGCACGACAACCCGACGGCACGGTAAGATGGCGGGCCACCTCTTATAAGGCTCGTAACATGCCATCTCTTTGTCCTCCTAAAGCCAACATTTTGAACAACAAGTCAGAAGCACGTTAAAGGAAGATTTTCTCAATAACCATCTTATTCCGGGTAGTCCAAAGGGTCTAAGACATCACAACAAGCGTATTTGTTTCATCTTCAACTATGTTAGATAATGGATGCAACTTCATCTTGCACCTGTCGCAACTTAACCTAGAAAATGCCTCTAAGCAAATTGATTCATGGGATAAAACCAACAATTCAAGTTGCAGAACTACACATCAAAAAGGGAAAACAAAAAGGGTATCAGCCCCACATTCATGTATATCTATACTTCTATATCTAATATATACTAAAAGCACAATACGAGGTTTTAAAATAAAGCCGCCACGTTAATCCACGTCATCTAAATTATTTAGACAGTTAGATCTATAATTAACGACTGAGATTTAAATGTAAATAAGTTATGTACAACATTATTTGTGTACCAAAGAGACCAAAACTGACATGTGAAAAAAGGATAGAACAGAACGGATTGTATAGAAAAAAATTCTTACTTTTTTTTCATGGTCCGGCTGACCACGTTGAGCTAGACCTATGTTAAAACGTCACATGATTATACGTGCAAGTTTCTAAAAAAAGTACACACAGGCAATAAGCTTTTAATTAACATAGTCTGTGTCACACACTTGGTGAGCCGTGTATTACACGCATGCATCCGCGGCCCCCAAACAAGAAAAGCAAAAAAAACATAGATTTCTGGCTAGCAAAAGGATTTGATATTCTATGTTGCTATCTTTGTACAAGTTCTCTCGGTCAATTTTATTAATACAATATTCTACAATATAAGATATTTTGGTAGACTATTTTAGCCAACAAAAATATTTTATATTTAGGAGCCGATGAAATAGCTACCAGCAGAAACAAAATATAGTTGTATCTGATCGCCAAACCAAAATACATAGATCGTCTAGCTTCTTATGTGTGTCCCGGTCGGATGTTTCCGTGGCTGATTTTGACAAAAGAAAAACCAATCTAGAGCTGACATGTGTATAAAACATGCGTGGTAGTTCTATGTTCTATGTGTCAGAAAAATAAAAGTCTAAAGGGCAGCAATGATAGGATGATGGCAAGGTAAAATCCATGTTAGACATTAAGCGTGTTGTAAGATTTGTACCTAAAGTTTAAATTATTTATTTGTGTACACCAATGAGTAGATTTTTAGAAAATAATCAGAACACAACTATATCAATGATTAGTCTATAAACATGAAAACATGCACATACTTTTGAAAAAGTATTTTCTAGCATTTTCACATGAAGTCTGCGGGCTACGTCCTTTGGCTTAGAAAGGTGAAAGAACCCAGTGGAGAACGAAGAGGTGGAAGAATCTTTTAGGCTTATATTTTAGTTTCATACGTCAAAATTGTTGAATTTCCAACACTGAATAAATCATAGACAACTATTTTTGAATAAATATAGCTAATATAACATCATAATTGTACCTAAACATATCACAATCTATAGATTTAATTTACTGACATAAATATATTGTGACAAAAAAATCTTCATAACTATACTCCCCCTATTCCATAATAGAAGATGTATTACAACTGTTATAGGAGTATATTCGTCGGAAATACACTCTACTATGAGCTAAAATGTATATTCGTTGTAATGACATCTTATACTATGAGACAGAGGTAGTACCTAAAGCAATCAAAATAGATAGAAATTCATAGGTGTACGGGAATGCATCATATAGTCGATAGAACTGCATTTCCCGTGGAGCTTAATTATTACTTATCTTAATTTTATGGTGCATAGAAACTTATTATATGTAATTATGTTATACGAGTACCATGAACCCTCAACACTTATTTCTGGAATGACTCCAGACACAACACTAACGACACCCTCGCATTTGCAGAGGGTCAATGTGCTAGTTACTTATAAAAACACCAACACTATCTTTTCTAAAACCACCCAGCAAACATACGCGGATAAAATACCACCACCAAATCAGCCCCAGTAATCCAATCTAACAGTTCAGATTCATGCATGTGATCCCACGTAATCAGAACAATTGGGTGCATTTATCATTTTCCAACGACAGACAAATACTCATCCCGTCCGGCACAAGAAAAAATCAACCGCCCCTACGTCCACAGGCCACGATCTCAACAAATGCAAAAAAAAGGAAAAAAAATGTTGGCACCCACGATCAGGGGCACGATAACCTCTCCCAGAACGCCTCGCCCTAGACGGTATCCTCGCCGCCTTCCTGTAGCCACCCTCACCACTTGGAAAAAGCCCTCGCAGTAGACGGCGCCCTGACTGCCAGGCAGTAAGTTCGTTACTGGACAGCGCCTTGCAGTTCGGCAGCACCATCGCCTTCCTCATCAAAGTTGTACCGCATCGCATCGTCGGGTGGGCGGCCGCTCCTGCGTCACCTCCTCACTACCATCACACCCGTCGTCATCCTGTAAAAATTGATTATAGTCAAGTAAGTTTCAGAAAACTTCACCTGCAAAACTGTTTGCTCGGCAGGCAGTGTGCATCAGTGCAATAATTTATACCGGGCATCATTCCCGCCGCCTGATCTCATCTTTTCTCCCTGATCCCATCAATGACTATTATTTTTCATAATGGATGAGCATAGTATTATATTTTGTGAGAAATGACCTGATACCATTATTCTAGGCATGGATCTGGACAATATTGCAACTTCTCCAGTAATTTTCAGAAATAATGGAATGTATACCTGTACTCCTAAAAGAAACTGAAAAAAATACACTTCTATAATTTTCATAGATATGCAGCAACCATGAATTTGGCCCAATCAGATATAGCATTATAGAGGACTAAAAAATTCATCTGCAGCCAAAAATCATCTTACTCAAATGAAGCTTCCCTCCCAGAAAGTGTACCACTCATCTTTAATATCTGAAATCTTGTCGGTAACAAAGGAAAAGTACAACATGCCTTATAATATCTGAAATCTTGCACCTGACAGCAGGGGCGAATCTAGAAAAGATTGGCGATGGGGTCGGCTACTATAAAGCTATACACATCGACTAATATAATGGAGGATTATACCGTGTAATATCCGATATCATAATATAGCTCTAAAAATAATACAATTGACAAAAATGTTTACTCATAGAATACTATTTATTACATTGATAAAGGGAAGGCATACCATTTAGATGACGTGCTGAACTCACTTCTTTATACTTTACAAATATTAATGAAATCGAAACTAAGGTCGCAAATTCGCAAAATCTTATTCCGAAGCATCATCTGTTGCATCCTGAGTACGGAGACAATAAACAAAGCATGTTATTCTCACAAATAACTACACGTAAATAATTAAAAGCTGTACTGAACTGGAAACATATGACTAGACTCACTCACATTTTACAATTTTCCTTCTCGATTTTTTACTTTCTTGAAGCGATCAATCACGTCATCCTTAGTAATAGTGGAAAATATATCTTTCTCCACAAAGCAGATGAGACAATCACTCATGAATTGCTCGCCCTTTTTATTCCGCATCACATTTTTTACAATATTAATTGCTGAGAAGCATCTTTCTACTGACGCCGTGGCAACCGACAAAATTAGCACTCGCTTCAGCAGCTTATAGACCAAAGGAAAAGATACATGCTTATTTGTATCCACCAGTGATTTAGCAAGATCACCAATGTCACTCAAATCACTAAATCTTTCATCTGCCCTCACATTGTCAATGTATATGCTAAGCTCGTAACGAAGAGCAACCAATTGCATTTGATCAAAATCATCCGAGTAAAACTCAACTAACTTCACTAAGCTCTCCAAGTTGAAACTAGCAAACGATTCTTTTGGGTCAAAACAGGCCATGTGAATAAGCAATGCAAAATTTACCTCATTGAAACGGTCATCAAACCATTGATTTCTCTCGGCACTGAATTGGTTGAAGGATTACTAGAATTTGTAGGCTGCCTGGAAGTTCCTACATCACCATCTGATATTTTTCTTCTGACCACATAACGATCCATAATCTGGAAAATTAATAAAAGAAATGAAACGGTTTTTAGACTAGACTAGATTGATTACGCTACAACAATTGATCCGTGAGACCATACCATAGGCTAGAAGTAGATTGTAAAGTGCGTTTACCTAACTCAGCAGTCAGCCGAGCAATTTCCGTCAGCCTTGGCCTTGAGCCGTCGCGGCCTCGCCTATCAACCGTCGGCCCGGCCGTCGCCGGTCGTCCGGCCTCGTATCCCGTCGCGATGGAGTCGTGAGATGCGGCGCTAGGGAATTGAAGAGACGGTCGAGCTGTGACTCAATGTCGAGTAACTACCGATCGGAATTAGAGGGCTCAATCCTCACATGGTCACGCGTATGGGCTATCGTTTAGTAGTATTTTAATTTTCCAAATACGTAAGCTTCAGCAGGCTATTAGAATTAGTACTGATTGGGCTGAGATGGGCTGGTGCTTAATGCTTAGCTAATTCGGCTGAGATGGGGTCAGTAGCTGTTTTGGGCTGGGGTCAGACACAAAGTTTATACGCACTCCTTTCTTGGTTCGGAGATCATCATTGGTGTCAGCTGCACCCATCGCCTGTACGTCAGATTCGCCCCTGCCTGACAGTCATGGTCATCTTTATGCTATACTCCTTATATTATGTTTGCATCATTATCTTATTTTTGTTTCCTCATATATAAAAATATCCTGAGCATTATTTCTTTCCAATATACACACTTGGAATTTTGTTTATGCAACGTATGTTATTGCAGCTTCACATCAATTGTCGCTCAATAATGATAAAGCTATGCCTGGTTTGACAGATAAAAAAATTCACAGCAACTGATCTAGGAAGAGTCAACCAGACTACTGCTGTTGTTACACCTCTTTTATTGGTTTAGAGAAATTCTAATTTACTTGCTGAATTCTTGCAGGGAACGGAAGAATCATGTCTTTGCCCCCAGCCCAACAATAGCTTGTGACTGCTACTACCGAGCACATGAAGAACGAGTAGCTTATAGGCGCAGCTAATAGATGTTCTTTCAGCAGTAGCTTTATATATGATGATTAGACTGCATACCATACAACTGTCCTTACAGATTATAGTAGTTACCAGTCATCCAAATATATCAAACTGAATACACGTAATGTATTTTCTACAGTGTTGCAGCTATTCATTTTTTTCATAATGGAGGATGACCCCCCGGCCTCTGCATCGAGAAGATGCGTACGGCTTTCTTTCTTATTTTATTCAACAAAGGATGGACAAAAAACATACATCAAAAAACCGGAAGCCTCCACACAACACCTACACACCCGAAAATTGTTGAATATCATGCTCAAGAGGCCTTGTGCCTCGAAAACAACGAAATCCCTCCACCAGCTAGGAACCAGGAACTATTGCATACCCCGAGACGCCCTCTAAGCGAAACGAGAGCGCTCATCCGATTTAGCAGACTCGTAGCGAGCACCATGTGTACTCACTAAAGAAGCCGTCACCACAAGCAAACCGCCAAGTAATCTTCAAGGTTAAGATCTGTATAAACTTCACCGCTCCTATCGTCGACGCCGCCACGGCGCCACTCGGTCCACCGCCCTACGTGTGTCCATCAACACGCGTCTGCCACCGAGACCCCGCTGCGCCATGCTGCCGAGACCCGCCATCATCAAAGCGGAAGATGGAACACTGCTCAACCTCCTAACCCCTCTAGCCAAGACGTGCTCCAAAACGAAGTCCCAAGAGGGAGAACGACACCATAAGTGCCGCCATCGGTCGACCTGGGAGACCGAGATCTAGGGTTTCCCTCAGAGCATCAGGGTGAGAGGCATGAGAGGCGCAACAATGACGCCTTCAACAAGGTAACAATGTCCGTGGACATCACCGTCATCGGCCCCGCCCGCTCGGAGCTTGGCTTTTGCCGGACGACTACCTCACCTCCCAGATCTGCCGCGGAGACATCCGGAAAGCTGAAGCCCACCGAAGAGGAGCAGGAGGACGCATGGCATGACACCAGACAAGGCCGGAGCACCACCCAACACCATCACCGCACCATGCCCCACAAGAATTCTGCCCATGCCGCCACCCCGAGGACGGGCCGCCGAAGATGGTCGGCGACCTCACGGAGCCGCCCTGCATAGAGAGGTCGAGCCCCAGGTCCATGCTGCCGGAGGGCGCCGCATCACTGGAGATCCATCCTAAGCCCCCAGTTCCATGCTGCCGTAGGGCCGCCGCATCGCCGGAGAGCCGCCCCGCCGCCACCGTCCTAGGAGCCCACGCAGGCTTCACCGGGGAGAGCCTTAGGTGGCGGCATTGCGGAGGGAGAGGGTGGTGGTGGAGAGGCAGCAGCGCAGCTAGGTTTTCCCCCGTGTTGCCAGGGAAGGGCGACCCGGGGACGGGGCCAGGTTCGACTACGACTACGACTGTTTGCAGCTATTCATACTTTGATTAGACATTAGTATCACCATATTATGATTGGCATTTGGGAAATCTGAACTTGGATTATGAGAGGGACGGTGACAAGTACCATGTCCCTAGATGCTCTATATATAAGCGTAAAAAGAAAATGTAAAAACAGTGCTGATAAAGCTGTCATCCACCTATCTATTTAACTGCATGCAACTAAAAAAATGGAAAAGAGGACACACATGACAAACATTCCATTGCCTTGCCATAATATAAGGAACATTAGGAGCGATCGTGCCCAAGCACGCATCCCCTTCTTCCCTTCCCTAGCCGCCACCAACCCTAGCCGCCACCACACCCTCCCCCTCCTGCCGCCGCCACCGCCGGTGGCGCTGCCGGGCGAAGCCCCGGTGGCGTGGTGGCGGCGGGGGACCTTCTACTGCTGCACCAGGTAGCGGTTCGGCTTGGATTGTGGTAGGATTTCGGGGGACGTCGTCGAGATGGTGGGGGCGGCGTCGCATCAGAATAAGAGAGCCGGAGCTCGATCCCCATCTCGGCAAGGCCACTTGTGGCGGTGCCGGCGAGCTGCTGGCCTGGTTTCCTCTCAGATCTGCGGATCTGGGGAGGGTGGTTTCTCCAGGCGCAATCGTCTTTCGATGTGGCCGTGGAGTTTCTGGAGTCTGTTCGGGTGTCTGAGGGCTGTTGATGTTGTTGTCTTCCCCTCGGCCGGTCGTGGTGGCGAGGGAGTGGAAGGGGATGGCACCACCGCCCTCCTCGTTAGGGTTGTTTGTGGTCTTTTTTTGAGATGCGACTGTCACGTTGTGAAGCTTCTTCTGGCCGGCCATGGTGGTGAGGGGAGGATGTGGCTCGACGTGGCGTCGATGGTTGGGACCTACTGCTCGGGGATCTTGGATTGAAGGTACTGTTTGGTCTTCCCCATCTCCTACTTGCCTGATGGTCTAGAAAAGATTCTTAGCTCTCACCCCTAGGGGTGGGCACTCTTGCGGTGTTCAAAGCCCAATGTGGCGATAGTGGCGGCTGTGACTCGATGGTGTCTGAAGATGGGCTACTTCAGGGTCCGGTCTCTGTACTTGGTTGGTGACGATGAGGAAGATGGACTTGATGGTGTTGTGGAAGTACGGTGTGAGGTCATTTTTGCAAAAATTTGGGATCATATTGTATTTTCCTTTTTTTGTGGAGTCGTTTGTAATCGGTTTCGTTTTTGTTGAAATACCATCAGTTGTTATCTAAAAAAAATAAACATTAGAGAGATGCTAACATAATACTTCAAGAAATCACTACTTTTAAGTGACCTGTTTGCTGAAGAGGGCCATCTCTCTGCTGCGCTTGTTACACTGTTACTTGAAACCTATTTTTCACTCATTGTTCTGACATCGCATGTCTTCCAGAGTACATCTGCAAACAAGTGCATCAGGGATTACTGCTATAAGCTACAGATCTCAGAGCAATACGGTCTCATTAACTATATAAATCTCACATGATGGACTCGAGATTAACACCTGTGATTAATTGCAGACATTTAAATTTTAGACTTACTGCCCATGACTAAATTCCTTAGTATGCCATGTTGGAAAATTAGGTACAATTTCCATTATTAATTCCAGAATATTAAGCATGACAACAACAGCTACTACCACAAGTAACTCGAACATACTAGATGTACTAAACAGCAAGATGAACGAAAAAAAGTAGTAGCGAAACATGTACTCGCAGAACATGATGAACAGATAAACTGCAGTAGACCGCACGTACCGCTCATTTGCAGATGTAGTCGTTGCAGTAACGTTGTTGATGACAACGTTGGAGAAGACCGGTCGATGCAGACGGCAATGAAGACGACGGTAGGCTGCACCGTCCGACTTGGAAGGAAGACGACCCGTGATGAAGAGCTTGAGCAGTCGCGCAGAGCGCTTTCCAAAAACCTAATTCGCCCTCTCCCGTATAGGATCGCAAAGGCGAGTGGTTCTGGAGACCTGCTCTCCCGTTTACCGGTGCACGCCGGCGCTCGGGATGGAGTAGACTACGGAGGCGGCGCAAGCAGCGAGAAGTGGCAAAACCCTAGATTGATTTCAGGTGTGTGCGGCGGTAGCCGGGCAAGAGTTTATATAGGCGGCGCAGCGGAGAAACCCTAGGCAACGTGGGCCACGCCCACGTCGCATGTCCGAGTCGGTTACAGCAGCCCACGATCCGGGAGCGACCCGAACCGGCTAGCTGTGACGCGTCCGTCAAGGACTCGGTCAAACGCTCGGTTTTCCTGTGTAGCAAAAAGATAAGCTCGGCTTAATTCCGCAAACCGCGGCGTGCGCGCGCGCGTCGTGACGTGTCGAGTCGAGTCAAGCAAGTGAGGAGGAGGAGGAGGAGGAGCGCGCGTGTGGCACTTCTCTTCTCACTCACTTACCAAGTGGTGCAACACCCCACCTTATATGTTGGTCTACATCTCTCCCAACTTTCCATGTGGGACTAAACTTAGCTCCCACCTCTTGCCTTTGTGCAGCGAAAAACTTGGGCTGCATTCCAAATGGGCTCACACACATGGGCTTTGAGATTTCTAAGAATTTCTGAAATCTACTATGGGCTTATACGAAAAGGCCCAATATTTCAATAATCCCCCACCAGATCTCAAATGCCCATTTAAAGATTTGCCAAACCTCACTACTTGTTTATATACCAGTGTTTCAGCAGAGACTGTTAAGTTGAACTTCCGCCTAGAACCTTAAGCTACGTCTATCAGCAACTTGAACAATGGACTACGCCTTGAATTGTAAGTTTTGTGCGTCAAGATTTCACTCAAAGTCATAACCAGTACATGGCTGCCAGTAGCCTACCCCGCGGGTTGGAGCATATGTGTCGTACTCCATGGTCTCTTCATGAGTTTACTAGAGATCACCCAAATCTCATAGACTGCTGATACGTCCAATTTGCATCACTATTTTGTATCATAATTTACTGTTATTCATTGATATATTTCATATTTAGATATGATACTTATGTTATTTCCTTTGTTTTCACATGTTTGATGATCATCGGAGGAGTTGCTGCCGAAGTCAGGATTCTGCTGGAAAAAGGACTATCAAGAGACCATATTTTGAAGATCAGGAAAATTCCAGAAAAATACCCAGAAATTATATTTTCCCAGAAGACTCAGGTAGCTAGAAGGGGGAGTCGAGAGGGGCCAGGGGGGCCCCACACGCTAGGGCGGCGCGGCCAGCCCCCTGGCCGCGCCAGCCCTGCGTGAGGGAGCCCTGGCCCACCTCTGGTCTCACCCCTCCGTGTACATCATTGTCCCCGAAAACCTAAGTCAAGGGGGGGTTCAGAGTTAGACACAGCCGCCTCTGCGGGGCGGAGAACACCAGAGAGAGAAAGCTCTCCGGCAGGGAGAAATCTGCCGGGGAAATTCCTTCCCGGAGAGGGGAGATCATCACCATCGTCATCACCATCGCATCGGACTTCATCGGGATCATCATCATCATCATCTCCATCACCAGCACCTTCATCTCCACCATCACCACGCCATCCCGCTGTAACATCTTGAGTTGGATCTTGTTATATTCATAGGGGAAACTTTCCCGGTGTTGATTACTCTTGTAGTTGATGCTATTGAGTGGAACCGTTGAATTAAGGTTTATGTTCAGATTGTTATTTACCATTATTTCACCTCTGATCATGATCCATATGATGTCTTGTGAGTAGTTCGTTTAGTTCTTGAGGACATGGGAGAAGTCAAGATGTTAGTAGTGAATTATTGTTGAGAAATATTTAATGGTTTGATATTGTTGTGGTGCTATTTCACTAGTGGTGTCATGTGAACGTCGACTACATGATACTTCACCCTTTATGGGCCTAGTGAGATGCATTGTGTATTTGGCTACCGACTGTGGGGTTGCTGGAGTGACAGAAACCTAAACCTCCGTTGGAAAACCATTGCACCAGGGAGCGTAGGATCTCAGAGTTTAAGGCTGTGGTTAGATTTATCTTAATTACTTTCTTGTATTTGCGAATGCTTGCAAGGGGTATAATCACAAGTGTGTATTTATCCTAGTAAGGGTAGTGCGCTAGCACAGGTTCACCCGCATAACACCTATCAAACCAATGAATACTATTGGCTCTATGAAGCGAAAGCTCTTGACAGAAAACTCCCGTGTGTCCTCGAGAACGTTTGGTTATTATAAATACACAACCGGCTTGTCCTTTGCTGAAGAAAGGATTGGGCCACTTGTTGCAATTGTTACTACTGTCTTTTATTTACTCGCACTTTATTTACTCGTATTACCAAATATTCCCGAAAACCTATTTGCTAGTATTTACAGTGATTCCTTGATCAAAACTGCTCATCAACACCTTCTGCTCCTCGTTGGGTTTGACACTCTTATTTATCGAAAGTACTACGATACACCCCCGTACTTGTGGGTCATCAAGACTATTTTCTGGCGCTGTTGCCGGGGAGTGTAGCGCTATTGAAGAGTGGAATTAGTAAAGGTAACCGTCACTGTGAGTATTGTTTTTATTTTTGTCTTTTATTTTACTCTGCTATGGAGAACTCTCCATTTGGTTTCCTATTTGGAAACACTTATACTACTACTGCTGCTGCTGCACATGCGGAGGAATCACCACCGCCACCGCCTGCTGAAATTGATCCTTTTAAATACCTATGAAAATTGTTGGGCGTATTATGGATAACTGCTTTTCAGGAGATGGAACTGTCCATCCGGGTGATCACTTATTATTTATACATGAATTATGCGAGTTGTTCAGATGTGCAGGTATTTCACCAAGCCAGGTTAAGAAGAAATTATTCTCATTATCATTGAAAGGCAAAGCTGAAGAGTGGTATCGGCTACTCCAAGATGGTCCATCTATGGCATGGGAGGATATTGTGCCTCTCTTTTATTCCAAGTTTTATCCTCCAAGTGAAATTTATAAAGACCATAACCGGATATATAATTTTTGGCCTCATGATGGAGAGAGTATTGCCCAAGCGTGGGGGAGATTGAAGTTACTAATGCTCAAATGCCCCATTCATGAGCTCCCCAATAATATTGTCATTAATAATTTTTACGCGCGGCTTACTCTTCCTGATAAGGATTATTTGGATGCTTCTTGTTTTGGATCATTTACTCATATGAAAGAAGATGCTAAGTGGAAACTTCTTGACCGTATACAAGAGAATGCTGAAGGTTGGGAAAATGACAAAGGTAGGAAGTCAGGTATAAACTATGATTATGAATGCATTAAATGTTTTATGGGAACCGATGACTTTCATAGTGTTAGCGCTGCTTATGGTCTTGATTCCCAAATACTTGCTAATTGTCTTAAGGCTTTTGCCTCTTATATTGATGTTCCAAAGAAAGATTGGAACAAATATCATGCGCCTTACAAAGATTCTATTAGTCATATACCTGCTGCAGCTACTGAAGTTTGTACTGTTGATAGCATTGTGCCTAAACCGTATTTTGAGAAGACACCTTTCCCTGCTAAGGTAAAGAAGTATTCTACTTTGGTAAGTGTGTCTAATAAAAGTACTAAGAAAGCTACAGAACCTGATGAGCAAATTACTATTAAGTCTCCTGTAGCTATATTGAAGGATCTTGTTACTAAAGATGTAGGGGATGAATATATTCTTTTTTGTGAAGATGCTTCTAACATTCTTTCACATCCTAAAAAGCACAGGAAAGCAAGTGTTCCTGTTATTTCTGTCAGGATTGGAGATCATTGCTATTATGGTTTATGTGATAATGGTGCTAGTGCAAGTGCTATTCCCTTAGAGCTTTACAAAGAAATCATGCACGAGATTGGAGCTTGCGAACTTGAAGATATTGATGTGGTTGTTCAGCTTGCTAACAGAGAGACAGTTTGGCCTCTTGGTATTGTCCGAGATGTGGAAGTTCTTTGCGGTAAGACTAAATACCCTACTGATTTTCTAGTACTTGGTAAGGAGGCTAGTAAAACTTGTCCTATTATTTTTGGTAGACCCTTTTTGAACACTTGTGGCACCGTGATAGATTGTAAGAAGGAGAAATTTTTTACTAAGTTTAATGGAGAGTCTTATGAGTTTAATTTTTCCAAGTTTGCTAAGACTTCTTATGAAAACGACACGCCTAATGAAAATTTTCGAGTTGAGCAGCTTGCTTCTATTGCTCTTGCTCCTAATAATGCCTTGCAGCAATTCATGGAAGATCACGAAAGTGATGTTTTTAGCAAGGAAAGAGAAGAGATTGACGATATTCTCCTTCGTCAACCACCATTACTCAAGCATAATCTACCTGTGGAGGATCTTGGTACCACTTTGCCGCCTAAAGAAGATCCTGTGTTTGAATTAAAGCCTTTGCCTGATGACCTCAAATATGCTTATATTGATGATAAGAAAATATATCCTATTATTAGTTCTAAACTTTTAGGAAAGGAAGAAGAAAGATTATTGGAGATTTTGAGGAAACACCGAGGAGCTATGGGATATACTCTTGATGATTTAAAAGGGATTTCTCCCACTTTATGTCAGCATGCCATTAATATGGAGAAAGATGTGAAGCCAGTGGTGGAGCATCAACGCCGCCTAATTCCCAAGATGAAGGATGTGGTAAGAAATGAGGTATTAAAACTCCTTGATGCTGGTATTATTTATCCTATTGCTGATAGTAGATGGGTTAGTCCTGTTCATTGTGTTCCTAAGAAAGGAGGTATGACTGTTGTGCCTAATGAGAATAACGAGCTTATTCCTCAAAGGGTAGTTGTTGGTTATAGAAGTGCATTGATTATAGGAAGGTAAACAAAGTTACTAAGAAAGATCATTACCCTTACCGTTTATAGATCAAATGCTAGAAAGGTTGTCTAAGAAGACTCATTTTTATTTCCTTGATGGTTATTCTGGTTTTTCTCAAATTGCTGTTAAGAAGGATGATCAGGAGAAAACCACTTTTACTTGCCCTTATGGAACTTATGCTTATAGACGTATGCTGTTTGGTTTATGCAATGCTCCCGCTACTTTTCAAAGATGTATGTCTGCTATTTTTCATGGCTTTTGTGAAGAAATTGTGGAGGTCTTCATAGACGATTTTTCCGTCTATGGAACTTCTTTTGAATTTTTTTTGCACAACCTTGATAAAGTTTTGCAGAGGTGCGAAGAAACTAACCTTGTTCTTAATTGGGAGAAATGCCACTTTATGGTAAATGAAGGAATTGTCCTTGGACATAAAATTTCTGAAAGAGGTATTGAAGTTGACAGAGCAAAAGTGGAGGCAATTGAGAAAATGCCTTGTCCAAGAGATGTTAAAGGTATTCGTAGTATTCTTGGTCATGCTGGTTTCTATAGGAGGTTTATTAAGGATTTCTCTAAGATTTCAAAGCCTCTTACCAATCTTCTTCAAAAGGATGCACCATTTGTCTTTGATGATGATTGTAAGGAAGCTTTTGAAACTCTTAAGAAGGCTTTAACTACTGCTCCTATTGTTCAACCACCTGATTGGAATTTACCTTTTGAAATTATGTGTGATGCTAGTGATTTTGCTGTTGGTGCTGTTCTTGGACAGCGCATAGATAATAAGTTGAATGTTATTCATTATGCTAGTAAGACTCTTGATGCTGCTCAGAAGAATTATGCTACTACTGAGAAAGAGTTTCTTGCTGTTGTTTTTGCTTGTGATAAGTTTAGATCTTACATTGTTGATTCTAAAGTTACTATTCATACTGATCACGCTGCTATTAGATATCTTATGACTAAGAAGGATGCTAAGCCTAGGCTTATTAGATGGGTGTTGCTTTTACAAGAGTTTGATTTGCATATCGTAGATAGGAAAGGTGCTGAAAATCCTGTGGCTGACAACTTGTCTAGATTGGAAAATATTTCTTTTGATCCTATTCCTGTTAATGATAGTTTTCCAAATGAACAGTTGGCTGCAATTAATGTAACTTCACGAGACCTTTCTTGGTATGCTGATTATGCTAACTTTATTGTTTCCAAGTATTTGCCTTCGACCTTTACAGCTCAGCAAAGAAGAAAATTCTTCTATGATTTGAGGCATTATTTTTGGGATGACCCACATTTATATAAAGAAGGAGTTGATGGTATTATGAGAAGATGTGTACCGGAATATGAGCAACAAGAGATATTAAGAAAATGCCATAGCAGTGCTTATGGAGGGCATCATGCTGGAGATAGAACCACGTAGAAGGTTCTACAATCAGGTTTTTATTGGCCAACCCTCTTTAAGGATGCCAGAAGGTATGTTTTATCTTGTGATGAATGTCAAAGAGTTGGAAATATTTCTAGACGCAATGAAATGCCTATGAATTACACTCTTGTTATTGAACCGTTTGATTGTTGGGGATTTGACTTTATGGGTCCTTTTCCTCCTTCAAAAGGCTATGCCCATATACTTGTTGCTGTTGATTATGTTACTAAATGGGTAGAAGCCATACCTACAAAGAGTGCCGATGGTGAGACCTCGTTAAAAATGCTTAAGGATGTTATTTTCCCTAGGTTCGGAGTGCCTAGTTATCTTATGACTGACGGAGGTTCTCATTTTATTCACGGTAGTTTTAGAAAGACTCTTGCTAAGTATGATGTCAATCATAGAATTGCTTCTGCTTATCATCCCCAAACTAGTGGGCAGGTAGAGCTTTCAAATAGGGAGATCAAGTCTATCTTGCAGAAGACTGTTAACAAATCTAGGAAAAACTGGGCTAGTAAGTTAAACGACGCTTTATGGGCTTATAGAACTGCTTATAAGAACCCCATGGGTATGTCTCCTTATAAGATGGTTTACGGAAAAGCGTGTCACTTGCCCTTAGAATTAGAACACAAAGCTTTTTGGGCAGTGAGAGAGCTTAATAGAGATTTTAAACTAGCCGGTAAGAAGAGGTTGTTAGATTTGAGTTCTCTAGATGAGTGGAGAAACGAAGCGTATGAGAATGCCAGACTTTTCAAAGAGAAAGTCAAGCAATGGCATGATAAGAGAATTCTTAAGAGAGAGTTCCATGTTGGTGAGAAAGTTCTTTTGTATAGGTCTCGTCTCAGATTTTTTGCAGGAAAATTACTCTCTAAATGGGAAGGACCATATGTTATTGTGGAAGTGTACCGCTCAGGTGCTATTAAGATTGCTTCATTGAAAGATAATTCTACACAAGTGGTGAATGGGCAAAGACTCAAGCATTATATTTCTGGAGATTCTTATAATGAAGATGTTGATGTTATTGAAACAATTTCTCCGGAAGATTACATCCAAGACAAATTGCAGGTACCTGCAGAGTTCACTTTCGAATAGGTAACAGTTCTAGTCAGAAAAGTTTCGCGAAAAGTTCTTTCTTTAATATTTTTGCTGTTTTTACTAAATATGAAAAATCACGAGACGAAAAAGTGCAAGAAAAAGAGTCTGTGTGTGTCTCACACACGGGTGGTGCGGGCCCACCCCTGGCCGCGCCACCCCTGTGTGAGAACACACCGGAACTCGTTTCCGTCCTGTTTTCTTCCTGTGACTTCCTTTCGATGTATAATTTTCTCCTATTTAACCCCCTGAAGTCCCCGAGGTCTGTATATCGTTTTCTCGTCGTGTTTTGTTTCGAGTCGTTTCTGTCAGGAGTTGATCTTAAGCTTGGGGGAGTCATGGCCTCTTCAAGCGGTGACAAGGAGGAAACACCTCTAGAGGATTACACCAAAGATCTCCGGTTGATAGAAGAGGTTAAAAGCGAAGATGAGGAGGAAGATCAAAGTCCAAGGCCAAACACCGTGATTGCCAGCATAGGGGTGGTGACAGATCAGGACAAGTTCAAGAAGAGTGCTCGCATAAGGACCGGAGGGGGTGTGCCACGTCACACCTTATCTCGACGGACATCTCCACCACGCCAAAATCCTTTCCGTACTCTGATTCATGAGCATCAGTTCCAAAAGGTGCCCAAATCACGATTACCCTCTGGCTGGGATATAGATCGTTCTAACAATGCAGGGACAGGGAGCTCCAAGGGTGAAGAAGGATGGGGAAATAATTCCAAGAGCTGGGATTCTCTTGCTGACAGGTTCATGAACCGTGTTGAGCACAATTCTGAGATGATTCGTAACCTCGAGTACAAGATTGATGATCTGAGAGATTTGATTGAGAAGCTTATTAAAGATTATCCACCGCCGCCACCAAAGGAGTAATTCGTCATCGGTATAGCACTAGTAGGAAAACCCTTATAGGTGGGATGCAATTCCGTCGCGCACCAGCCAGCAGTGCGCCACAAAAAATAATTCTGTGGCACACCTGGTAGGGTGCGCCACAAAAATACAGCATTTATGTGGCGCACCAGAAGGCCATGCGCCACAGAATTTGGGTGGGGCCTGATACGTCCAAAACGTATCTACTTTCCCGAACACTTTTGCTATTGTTTCTCCTCTAATTTGTGTGTTTTGAATACAACTAACACGGACTGACGCTGTTTTCAGCAGAATTGCTCTGGTGTCTCGTTTTTGTGCAGAAATTCAACTTCCAGTAAAAATTCGGGAAAAATCATGAAAAATCCTATTTCACCAGAAGACCCACGGAGCCAGAAGACCGGAGGGAGAAGTGGCTCGAGGAGCCGTCACAGGGTGGTGGCGCGGCCCAGCCCTGGCCGCGCCACCCTATGTGAGGAGGCCTCAGGCCCCCTCTCGACCCCCCGTCTCGCGTACATATACCCCCTGACGACTTAAGATCGGGGAGACGGCGTTTTTTCCAGATAGACTTCCGCTGCGCCGCCGCCATCAGAAACCGCGATTTGGAACCAGAAACTCCGTTCTGGCACCCTGCCGGGACGGGGATTCGGAGGAGATCTTCATCACCATCACCACCGACGCTCCTCCATCGACCATCCATGACTCCCCCATCCATGTGTGAGTAATTCCCCCGCTGTAGGTGAGGGGATGGTAGGGATTGGATGAGATTGTTCATGTAATTTGATATGAGATTGATAGGGCATAGTGCCTAGTATCTTTATTTAGTGCCTATGACATTGTTGCAACTTGTTGTGCTTAATGCTTGTCACTTTGGGCCCGAGTGCCATGATTTCAGATCTGAACATGTTATTATTTCTATGATGATACTTGTTGTTTATGGTCTTACCTACAAGTTGTATACACATATTGTTGTCCGGAACCCGAGGCCCCAAAGTGACAGAAATTGGGATAACCGGAGGGGATGGCTATGATGTGAGGATCACATGTGTTCACCGAGTGCTAATGCTTTGCTCCGGTACTCTATTAAAAGGAGTACCTTAATTACCAGTAGTTTCCCTTGAGGCCCTGCTGCAACAGGCTGGTAGGACAAAAGATGTCGTGCAAGTTTCTCCTTGTGAGCACGTACGACTATATACGGAACACATGCCTATGATTGTTTGTACTAGGATGCTTTATCATTATTTATCTGCAATGCCCGTATCTCATTGATTTCATGAATTATCTTATCCATGCAACGCCCGTTATCCATCCCTATGCCTACAGTATTTGTTCCTACTGTTTACAACCGTTACTTTTACTGCTGCTATTTTCCTACTGCTGTTACTGTTTTCCTACTGTCACCACTATAAAACTGTTGCTACTGATAAACCACTGCGAGCAAGACTGTTTTCAGGTGCAGGTGAATTGACAACTCATTTGTTAAGGCTTACATATATTCTTTGGCTCCCCTTGTGTCGAATCAATAAATTTGGGTAATACTTCCCTCGAAGACTGTTGCGATCCCCTATACTTGTGGGTCATCAAGACTATTTTCTGGCGCCGTTGCCGGGGAGCATAGCTTTATCTGTAAGTTCACTTGGTATTCATATTGTTCGCTGCAATCCTTTCATCATGGGTAAACCTCGTGATGGAAAAGTTCCTATATTGCCATCCACTACAAGAAGAGATATGACTCTCAACACCTCTGTTGCTCTTGATTCACCTTCTGTTATGAGTAAGTTGCTTACACCACCACACCCACACGTTACTGCTACTACTTCTGCTGAGATTGAAAGTACCACTGATAATTTAGATGATGCTTCTACTGTGCTTGATGAGAGAGGTTCACTAGGTTCCTTTTTAGAGGCTACTATTGCTAGAGCTAAGTTGGGAAACACCACTGTTACACCTGTTAGTTCACCTGAGTCTAGGGAATGTCCTAGTGATGATTATGATGATGATGCTTATATTGAGCTTAATGATGATTTTATTGCAGAAGCACGTGCTGCTCGTGATGCAGGTAATATTAAGGAGCTTCTTGCTAGACGTTCTGTTAGATATAATTTGTCTCCTGATCCTAAGTTTGCTGCTTCATCTATCAATATTGGAGACAAAGATTATGATTTCTCTTTGGATTTATCTTACATATCTATTGTTGAGAAAACTCCCTTTTGTGGTACTAAAGATGAGAGTGCTATGGAGCACATGAATGAGCTTTCTACTTTGAGTAATTTGTTTTCTGATGATATTAAGCTCCGCACTTATTTTGTTGCTAAGATTTTTCCTTTCTCGTTTAAAGATGCTGCTAAAACTTGGTTTAATAGCTTGTCTCCTGGATCCCTTACTAGTCCTATTGCTTTGGTTAATGCTTTCTTTCAGAAATATTTTCCCGCTAGTGCTCAACATGCTGCTGTGCAGAAAATCTTTGATTTTGAACAGGGAAAAGGAGAGAAATTGCCTGAATCTTGGACAAGGTTTTGTTCTTTAATTAGAGCTTTGCCTAAAGAACCATTGCCTAAAAATGAACTCCTTGATATATTTTATAATGGACTAACAGATGAATCTAAGTCATATTTGGATAGTTGTGCTGGTTGTGTTTTCAGGGAAAGAACTCCGGCTGAAGCAGAAGAGTTAATGGCTAAAATAAGTCGGAATCATGATGATTGGACTTTGGTTGAGCCAACACTAGCACCAACTCATGCGCCATCTACAGAGCCCGCACCGAAGAAGAGAGGGATGATTGAATTAAATGATGAAGTTATGAAGGAGGCTAAGAAAGCTCTTAAGGAGAAAGGTATTAAGGCCGAAGATGTGAAGAATTTACCTCCTATTGAAGAATTATGTAAGCCAGTCCCTCGCTCATCTACTATTGAGGTACACTCTCTCCAACGCTTTGATGAAAGGGATATTCCTTACACTAAACCTCTTGAACAATGCTTAGATGAGTTTGATAATTTTATTGTTAAGCAAGAAAATTTTAATAGAATGGTGCATAATCATCTGTTGGAGAATTCTAGAGTTATTAACAAGATGCAGGATATTGTGGAGAGAACCGCCAATGATGTGAAGATACTTGCTAAACATTTTCAAATGATTCAAACACAAATTGATCAGCTTACCAAGGTGCAGCAAGACCTGCTGGTTAATGCTGCAAGAGAGAAGCAAGCATGTGAAATACGTACAAGAACTGGTGCTGCTACTCAAGACCCATTATATCTTGAAGGACATCCTAAGAGGGTTGAGCAAGATTCTCAACGCACTTCAAGTGATGATATTCCTCCCAAGAAGAAGAAGAAGCATAAAACAACTACAGAATCTTCTGATGCAGGTAAAGATCCTAACAGTGTTTCTATTTCTGATGCTGAAACAGAACCAGGAAATGATAAAGAAGAAGATAAAGAAGAAGCTGAAGAAGAAACGGAAAAGAGTGATAAAAATGTAAAGTACACCAAAGAAGACTTCATTGCCAACAAGCATGGTAAGGAGAGGGAACCTTGGGTACAGAAGCCAATGCCTTTTCCTAGTAAGAAACACAAGTCCAAGGAAGAAGAACACTACAGCAGGTTTTGTGAATGGATGAGACCTTTATTTTTGCAAATTCCTTTGACTGATGCTATTAGAATGCCTCCTTATGCAAAGTATATGAAAGATATTGTCACTAACAAAAGGAAAATTCCTAGTGAGGAAATTTCCACACTACTTGCTAACTATTCTTTTGATGGTAAAGTTCCAGAGAAGCTTGGAGATCCAGGTATACCAACTATTCCGTGCTCCATTAAAAATAACTATGTTAGAACTGCCTTATGTGATTTGGGAGCTGGAGTTAGTGTCATGCCTTTTTCTCTTTATAAGAGACTTGATTTAGAAAAATTGGTTTCAACTGATATATCCTTGCAGATGGCTGATAAGTCTATTACTATTCCTATTGGTATATGTGAGAATGTTCCTGTTCAAGTTGCTAACAGCTGCTTAATATTAACTGATTTTGTTGTGTTAGAAATGCCTGAAGATGATAATATGTCTATTATTCTTGGGAGACCTTTTCTAAACACTGCAGGTGCTGTTATTAATTGCAATCAAGGAAAAGTCACTTTTAATGTTAATGACAAAGAATACACTGTTTATTTTCCCAAGAAGATTGATAGGAGGAATGCTCTAAATTCAATCAAGCATGTTGAGACCATCAAAGTTGGTCAAATTATTTGTTCGGAGCGAAAGCCCAAGGAAGAATGTCAAATTGTTATGGTTGGGACTATACCTATCAAAGTTGAGGTAACATAAGCATTAAGTGATATGCAAAGTTTCTCCTCATAAAAAGTTAGTTTGGTAACAAGACTTGATCAACCTTGTTAACAAAGTGATTTCATATGAATGAAACTTCGCTTTCACCGCATCCACTCCACCTCACTTGTATTTACTTTCATCAAATTTTATTCTTTCAGTTTAGTTGTATGATTAAGAGTATCTCCGAGCTGCTGCATGCTTAGTTTTGATTTGCTAGAAATCTTTTCATCCTCATTTTCCTGAGTTTTATCGATATGCCAATTTCTGAAAAAATCCTCGAAAATAAAGTTTCTCGAAAAATTCCAGAAAATTCTTTATAAATTTTTATGTAAAAAATGGGGCAGAGAGACACCTGGGAGGCACCAGGTGGGGTAGCCACGCCACCTCACACACAGGTGGCGCGGCCCAGCCCTGGCCGCGCCACCCATGTGTGAGGGGGCCCCACCAGGCACCTCACTCATCTCTTCTTCCCCTGCTCTTTCTCTCTCCCGAAAAACACCGCCCCATTTGCTCAAGCTCGAGTTCTTGCTGTTCTTCACCCAGATTTTCGATCTCCTTGTTCAGCCCAACATTTTTGCTGAAACTTGGATCATTTGTTCTCCGGTATGTGACTCCTCCACTTGTCTAAGTAGATTTTCTTTTGGTAAAGTATTTCTTGAGTATTTTAGCATTGTAGGTGACAGTATAAATGAGTATGCATGCTTGTTCTATTGTTTAGAAAGATTATTTTGATGCATGATAACTCTCTAGTGACCCTTTATAGTAGTTTCCTACACTTGCTTGTCTTTAAATCACTTTTTATGAGTTTGTTGAAAAATTTCAGAGAAGGAGATGGCCAACTTCACATATGGAGAAGTGTTTGAAAGTGATGCACCAAGGTCATCCAGGCCCTCAAGATCCTCAGCTCAATATAGGATATCTTATAATGAGGATCTCATGTCACCAAACCCGGAAGGGGATGATGGAGATGCACATCCATCCGCCTTCCCTTGTTTTAACTTTTTGAGTGATGCAGGGATTCTTGATGATTTCTTGCTCCTTATTAACAGGGTTGGGTTGACAGATTATGTGGCGGATGAAAGAGACCAATATGCTTTTCTTACAAAGACTTTCGTTGAAAGTTTTAAATTTATTAACTCTCATTACAATCCGTCCGTTGCATTTAAGATTTATGATCAGCCCATCACCATGTCTTTGGAGAGGTTTTGTTTTGTTTTAGGTATTCCCATGTTTGGAACGGCTAAGAAGATACAAAATCACCCCGCTGATTTGTTGGAGCTTTACCGAGGGGTGACCAATGATGATGACCGCAACGCACAGCGTGGCAAGATAAGAAATATTCAGCTCCCAGCTATTAGATATTTTACTTACTATCTTGCAACTAGTGTACTTGGTAGAGAAAACACTAGCAATATATCCAACTATCATTTAGCTTTTCTATCTACCGCTCTTGATGTTGATAGGATGTATAACCTTGGTGCTGTTATTGCTCGTCGCCTAGCTGCTAGGGGGCCTATTTATGGAGGTATTATTGCCGCACGCATTGTTGCTGAGCTAAGACTTTCTATTGCTCCTAATGATGTATTGTTGGCTCCACAGAGGCTTGATCTCGCTGCTATGAAACTCCGTCACTTTGTTACTGCTAACTCATGTGCAGGGAAATTAGTTTACAGGATGTTATTCATTGATGGAGAGGAAAGGGAAATTCCCTTGCCTCAGCCTAACTTGTTCAACATTCATATGAGGCCATGGTCGCGCACGAAGGTGGAGTTGGACGATCAGCTTAGGCTGCTTGGTTTCAATATCCAACACGGCGTGGTGGTCCAGGAGGAAGAGGAGGAGCCGCACTATCACTTCACCACGTACCACTCCGGGGCATCCTCAAACTCTTATCAGGACGATGGTGCTTCTTCGTCACACCACGAGGGCGCCACCTCATGGCAGAGTTGGCCGAGTTGGGATTGATCTCCACTTAGGCCAAAAGCCTAAGCTTGGGGGGAGGTACGCCAACGATTCACTCATCTACATATCATATTCTGTCGGACCTTTGTATATTCATGTTTTGCTTTCTTTACTGTTCTTGTTCTAGTTTTCATTGCTTCCAAAACACAAAAAGACCAAAAATATTTCCGTTGTTTCTCTCTATTTGGTTCTTTAGTTTTCTACCTTTGGTTTGCTTTACTTGCTATTTCGGTTTGCTACTTGAAAAACCCAAAACTATTTTGCTTTGTTTGCTATTTCCTTCCGCCTTTACTTTCAAAAATCGAAAACTCCAAAAATATTTGTTGTTCTTCTTTGGTTTTGTAAAGTTTATTGCAGAGTTCAGTCTCCCGTTACTCCATTGGAGCTTGGTATTCACTTTATATTATTCAAGCCACACAAGTGAAGAGCAATAATGACGACATATGACAATCCGAGATGTTGTAAGAGGCTGGTATGAACTCTATTTGTTTTCATTTTTGTACATATACTCATCTATGTGGACATGCTTAGTCGGTTCATGTAAGGTATATGTCATCTAATGGATGCTTTGTAGTTCTCGCTTTCATATGATTAGTTTCAATCTACTATTAGCCTGTAGCATGTCATGTAGACGCTTGCATGCATTGTTTTATTCATAGTATGGTATGATTTTATGGTATCCACCTCTGAAAGCTCCATTTGAATCGACTTGGCACATGCTCAAGCATGCATATGACTGAACTAAAAAGTCAATTAAGCCTCGATGATCTAAATTGCCTCAGAGTTCTTGTATCATTTTTATGCCTATATTAATTTTGTTTTGTCGCAAGCATGATTATGATAGTTATTGCTCTCTCGATTGTCGCTTCCCAGTCTTTTGCTAGCCTCCACCTGTACTGAGTATGAGCTCTACTCGTGCATCCAATTACCCAAACCAAGTCTTCCAAAGAGTTCACTATAAATTCCTATGCATGGTATTTGTAAGCCATTCCAAGTAAATTTTCATGTGCTACCTTTCAAAACTTTCAACTACTTCTCATTTTGTGCCACTGTTTTTAGCTCATGGGGACGTAGTGGTCGGAATTGCTATCTTCCATATTAAATTAAGTACCCCTCGACTAGGCAGCTTCATCTGCTCGTCATTAATTTTGCAAGGGAGCTGGTCAGACCATTATAATCTTATTTCTAAAAGAAAAAAAAGGGGCACTCCTCCAATGGAATGTGAAAGTTGGTGGGCACCCGATGGAATCGGTTAGCCATGGTTTGAGAAAGGAAAAAGGTGGGGAGGAGTGCCAAAGCTTTATAAAAGAGCACCAATGTGCCAATTTTCAAAGAACTCGGAACCACTCTCACTTGTTTATTATGGAAGATAGTAAGTCCCCATTGCTAGTCGTTGACATAGAACAACCACCTCTCAAAAGAACCTTTTATCTCTGTTTTACAAATGAAAAGCTCTAGCACATGTTAAATCACTGCTTCCCTCTGCGAAGGGTCATTCGTTTACTTTTATGTTGAGTCATCACCTTCTAACTTTTAAGCAATTCTTGAGAGCATAGCTGTTATTCTTAGTGTAATGTGCTTGTCCCAGAACACGGTTAATTGTGGTATAACTATGATGCTTGTATCTTTGATATTTCTACTTCTAGTCTTCCCTTGGACTTCAGAGGTGCCTCAGCATTTATATTTTGCTCTACAAATAAAGGCAAGTGGGATACCATTTTCTCATATCATTTATGCATATTACAATCTTGTAGCTTCTCATGCACATGTTACTTGTTATTAGTGCATTGGCACTCTTTCATGGCTTGCTTGACTATGAGGTAACATTAGTTACATATTTCTTATTATGAATTGCCTGAGTACTTGATCACATAGTTAGTATATATACATCATATGAGCAAATGTGTTCGTGAAAGTTTCTTTTATCGCTCTCAGTTGTTAACTGAATTGCTTGAGGACAAGCAAATAGCTAAGCTTGGGGGGAGTTGATACGTCCAAAACGTATCTACTTTCCCGAACACTTTTGCTATTGTTTCTCCTCTAATTTATGTGTTTTGAATACAACTAACACGGACTGACGCTGTTTTCAGCAGAATTGCTCTGGTGTCTCGTTTTTGTGCAGAAATTCAACTTCTAGTAAAAATTCGGGAAAATCATGAAAAATCCTATTTCACCAGAAGACCCACGGAGCCAGAAGACCGGAGGGAGAAGTGGCTCGAGGAGCCATCACAGGGTGGTGGCGCGGCCCAGCCCTGGTCGCGCCACCCCTATGTGAGGAGGCCTCAGGCCCCCTCTCGACCCCCCGTCTCGCGTACATATACCCCCTGACGACTTAAGATCGGGGAGACGGCGTTTTTTCCAGATAGACTTCCGCTGCGCCGCCGCCATCAGAAACCGCGTTTTGGAACCAGAAACTCCGTTCTGGCACCCTGCCGGGACGGGGATTCGGAGGAGATCTTCATCACCATCACCACCGACGCTCCTCCATCGACCATCCATGACTCCCCCATCCATGTGTGAGTAATTCCCCCGCTGTAGGTGAGGGGATGGTAGGGATTGGATGAGATTGTTCATGTAATTTGATATGAGATTGATAGGGCATAGTGCCTAGTATCTTTATTTAGTGCCTATGACATTGTTGCAACTTGTTGTGCTTAATGCTTGTCACTTTGGGCCCGAGTGCCATGATTTCAGATCTGAACATGTTATTATTTCTATGATGATACTTGTTGTTTATGGTCTTACCTACAAGTTGTATACACATATTGTTGTCCGGAACCCGAGGCCCCAAAGTGACAGAAATTGGGATAACCGGAGGGGATGGCTATGATGTGAGGATCACATGTGTTCACCGAGTGCTAATGCTTTTCTCCGGTACTCTATTAAAAGGAGTACCTTAATTACCAGTAGTTTCCCTTGAGGCCCTGCTGCAACAGGCTGGTAGGACAAAAGATGTCATGCAAGTTTCTCCTTGTGAGCACGTACGACTATATACGGAACACATGCCTATGATTGTTTGTACTAGGATGCTTTATCATTATTTATCTGCAATGCCCGTATCTCATTGATTTCATGAATTATCTTATCCATGCAATGCCCGTTATCCATCCCTATGCCTACAGTATTTGTTCCTACTGTTTACAACCGTTACTTTTACTGCTGCTATTTTCCTACTGCTGTTACTGTTTTCCTACTGTCACCACTATAAAACTGTTGCTACTGATAAACCACTGCGAGCAAGACTGTTTTCAGGTGCAGGTGAATTGACAACTCATTTGTTAAGGCTTACATATATTCTTTGGCTCCCCTTGTGTCGAATCAATAAATTTGGGTAATACTTCCCTCGAAGACTGTTGCGATCCCCTATACTTGTGGGTCATCAGGGCCCACTCCTTGCCAGCCCCAATCATTGGTTCCACTAATTCTGTGGAGCACTTGACCAGATGCGCCACAGAATTAGCTCGTCCCACACCTTTAAAGTGCCAACCTCCCACACCTCCCACACTCCCAAGCCATTCATCTTCCTCTCCTCCATCTAGATCCATCTCTAGTTCCCTTCCCTCTCATCCCATTTTGGCCATAGTGTTCACTTTCTTTGGTACTTATTATACTTACTTTGGTTGATACATAATTGGCGGTGAGGAGAAGCCTCTCCATACTCTCTCCTCCTCTCCAACTCATCGATCGCGGTCTCGTCTCGGTATCGAATCTACAAGGTGAGTATTTGGAGGGGACATGCATGCGCATGTTGATCTTGTGTATGGATGATTGTTGCACGTGAAGCGCTTGTGTGTGTGCCGGTGTGGTGCATGGATGTTTGTCGAGACGTTCATTCATTTCCGTTTCGGCAAATTTTTGCACTACCCATACGTCCTACCTTTAGGAGAGGTCATGCCGAATTTTTCCGCTCTATGTATACCTTTAGGAGAGGTCCATGCATGTGTGTGCATGTGTTGCGGTTCTAATTCTCTGCTCTATGTATACCATTTGCAGAAAACCATGGTCCTCTCGATGCGTTCCGCTCGAATTAGTAGATACAAGAAAGACGCGAAGGAGGACATGATTCGGAACAATAGGCGCCAGATAAGATGTCCGTGTCGATCATGCAAACTCGAGCGCTGGATCAACCCTGATTCCGGACAACTGGAGGAGCACCTGCTGAGGCGCGGTTTCATGCAGGACAACCAGGCGCGACCGGCCCCAACAAATGGTGCGCATGAAGACCATGGTGGCGAGCGAGATGACAAAGCACCACATGTCGGTGGAGAATATCATCATGAAGAAGAAGTCGGCGGAGAAGATCATCATGAAGTAGAAGTTGCCGGCGGAGAAGATCATGATGAAGAAGAAGATTCTGGCGCGACTCCGCTAATTTCGGCCTTGCGGGACTCTCATGTTCAAGATCTGCTCCTCCATGAGACGAGCAACGACAGAGCTGCAGCCAGAGAGAGAGCCAAGCTGGCGCAAATGGAGAAAGACGGGATGACTCCGATATTTCCTGGGTGCCGTCCGCAGGATACGCGCTTGCATGTAACGCTTGATTGTCTGCAGATGCGGACGCGGAATAAATGGACCGATTCCAGCTTCAGCAAGAACATGAAATTCTGGCACGATCGTCTCCTAGAGGGGAACACATTGCCAAGTAGTATCGAGGAGGCCAAGAAAGTTGTGTGCCCTCTTGACCTACCGCACGAAAGATACCACGCCTGCATCTATGATTGCGTGATTTATCGAGGGGAGTACAAGGACATGACCACATGTCCGGTGTGCGGCCACGGACGGTACAAGGTTGGGAACAAGAAGGTACCTCGAAAAGTGGTATGGTACTTTCGTATCACTCCCCGTCTGCAGCGGTATTTCGTGGACCCTAAGGAAGCAAAGCTCATGCAATGGCACGCGGAAAGGGAGAAGCCCGAAGAAGATCCGGAGATGGGCTATATGCTGACACACCCCTCAGACGCTGGCCAGTGGGAAGCATTGGACATTGCCTTCCCTAGGTTCGGGGGCGACGGAAGGAACATCAGGCTGGGTATGAGCACTGATGGACTCAATCCGTTTGGCAACCAGAGTAGCACGCATAGCACCTGGCCTGTGTTTGTATGGCCTTACAACCTACCCCCGTGGCTGTGCACCAAGCAAAGGTACATACACCTGAGTATTCTCATTCAGGGCCGAAACAACCAGGTGTCGACATGCATTTGTATCTCGGGCTGCTGAAAGAGGAGTTAGACACGTTGTGGAAGACGCCACCCCGTACGTGGGACGCCTACAGTAGAACTTATTTCGATATGAGAGCCGCGTTGATCACGACGGTCACGGACTATCCTGGTTGCGCATACGTATCTGCCCAGGTCAGCCACGGATTCTGCGGCTGTGTGAAGTGCATGGACGAGACCCCGCATCTACAGCTACCAAGGGATCCTGGGTCCTCGAAAACCGTGTACCCACGTGCTCGAAGGTGGCTTCGCTTGGATTACCCGTGGAGAAAACACGGTGATCTGTTCAATGGTAAAGATGAGCCCGATGGACCCCCGCGACAGAGGAGCGGTGCAGAAATCGACGATCTTCTAAAAAATTGGAAGGAGTGCCCAGCGCCGGGAAAGAAGCGACCGAAGCCAGAGCCGCTGCTCGGTGTATGGAAAGCGAGGTCTATTTTCCACGACTTGGAGTACTGGAAGGTCCTCCACACGCCCCACAGCCTCGATGTCATGCACATTACGAAGAACATTACCGAGAGTCTGCTTGGCACTCTTTGCAACTCGGAAAAGTCCAAGGATGGGCCGAAAGCAAGATACGATCTGAAACATTTTGGCATCAGAAAAGCTCTTCAAGCCCCCGATACTATTGACAATGACGATGATGATGATGATGATCAGACGGAAGGGACTCAACGTCTCCGTAAAAGGACTAAGAAGAACGCGGTGGTGCTTCCCGCTGCCTGCTTCACAATGAGTCCGGAGGAGCTCGAGCAGTTTTTCAGGTGCCTCCTACGAGTGAAACTTCCTCACGGTTACTCGGGGAATATAAGCAGATATCTAGACGTAGCGAAGAAGAGGTTCACCGGGATGAAGTCTCACGATTGTCACGTGCTCATGACGTAGATACTTCCCGTTGCGATCCGAGGGATAATGGACGAGCACGTCCATGATACGCTGTTTGGCCTTTGCAACTTCTTTGACGTTATCACCAGGAAGTCGATCGGCGTGAGGCAGCTCAAGATGCTACAGGATGAGATCGTGGTGATACTATGTGAGCTCGAGATTTACTTCCCGCCCGCATTCTGTGATATATGCGTCCATCTCCTTCTCCATGTCGTTGATGACATCAGGCAGCTCGGCCCGACGTTCCTCCACAACATGATGCCTTTCGAAAGGCAGAACTGTGTCATGAAAGGATACGTTCGCAACAGGGCCCGTCCAGACGCAAGCATGGCGAAGGGGTTCCTAACCTACGAGTGCATCTCCTTCTGCCAGAATTATCTAAGCACCGAGGATGACCAGGATCATGTTGGTCTGCCCACCAGGACGCACCTCGGCAGGCTCGCTGGAGTCGGTCACCGCGAGGGCTACCGCTCAGTCCATGTGGGCATTGTCAATCGACGCGACGACTTTGAAATGGCTCACCGGGTCGCGCTACAACACTTAAAATTGGTCGAACCTTTTGTGCAAGAGCACAAAAGCATAATCGAGCAGAATTACATCGATATGAGCCGGCCAAGGAAGATGGGAGACGTAACCAAAGAGCACAACTCCGGCTTCACGCTTTGGTTTAAGCAAAGTCAACTGCTTCAAGCACAGAGCAGAAGGCCTTCTACCGAAGATGAAAAACTCATATACACCTTATCACAGGGCCCCGAGCATAACGTAAGGACCTATCAGGGGTACGACATCAACGGTTACAGATTCTACACCGAGGAAAAGGACAGAAATAGTGAAAATCAAAACTCAGGAGTAACTATGCTATCATACGCCGATGACGAGACTAGTGTCAAGGAAAGATTTTTTGGAAGGATCGAGGAGATATGGGAGCTCAATTACTGTGGAGAGACGGTGCCAATGTTCCGTGTGAGATGGGCCAAGAAGGTCGAAAAAGAAGGCCGATATTTCACCACCATGGTTATACCGGATGCCAAATCGAAGAACGCATCCGTGAAAAATGAGCCATGGGTACTTGGTAGCCAACTTGACCAATGCTTCTTCATCACCGACCCGTCGAGGCCTAGCCGTGTTGTCGTGAGGAGGGGCAAGAGGAGCATCATAGGAATGGAAGGAGACACAAACGAGGAAGACTTGGACAAGAACGGTGACCCAAAGATCGAGGAGGAATTCGACAAGCACTTCGACATGCCTACTACTAGTAAAGTAAGAAGGAAGACCTCCCTACCTACTAAAGGTTGTCCGTTCACACAAAGAAATCTCAAGGTGGCCGGCATAAAGTATTCAACCGCCAACAAGAAGGGCAAGAAGATCGTGAAGAAACGCTAAGCTAGCTCGGAACCGGACGGAGAAGACTATTTTGGTGTGTGTGATCGAGACTTTTTTGTGTATGCACATTCCAAAGCATAAGGCTTATATTTTTAGAAACTATCGACAACTATAATATTATATAGACATCATATGAAAATTTGGTCAAACTTCATGTTCTTTGAATTTTTAGAAAAAATATAAGCCTTATTCATTGAAACAGAGGGAGTAATAACTAAAATAATAAAAAAAAGGAAATAAATTCTGTGGCGCATCTACTAGTGGGATGTGCCACAGAATTAGCTAATTCTGTGGCGCATCCCACCAGTAGATGCGCCACAGAATGTTGACACTTAGTAAAACTGGGGATCGATCCCCTCCCCCGCGCAACTGCTTCTTCTCTCTCTGTTCCCCTGCCAGATCAAGATTGACTCCCTGCATCGCGTCCACCCTCACCGCCGCCCCTCTCGAGCGTCGTCCCTCCCGAGCGTCATCCCTCCTCCGCTCCTCGCCCCTCTGGAGTGCCGCCCCTCCTCGCCCCTCTGGAGCGCCGCCCCTCTGGATCGCCGAGTCAAGTACACCTACGCCCACGGCGCCGGCCACCACCCCCTCCCCCGCCCCACCAAAGCCTGCCCCGCCTCCGAGCCACACGGCGCTCGACCTCGCCGTTGCCTTCGACCCCGCTAACAAGGTCAGCGTCTCCCACGCGCTCGGCTCGGGCGGCTGCCGAGTCAAGTACACCTACGCCCACGGCGCCGGCCGGCTCTCCACCATCGATTCCACCTTCGATACGGCCAAGAACGCCTGGGAGTTCGCCGTCGCCAGGAGGTTCGATGGCGGGGACGCTGTGAGGGGCACCTACCAGGCCTCCACGAAGCAGCTCGGGCTCGAGTGGACAAGGAGCTCCAGCGTCGGGGGATCCTTCAAGGTATGTTGAATTTGCATGTGGTTCAGTAGAATTCCATGTATATAACTCAATTCGTAGATTGCCTTGCTTTTGTCTGTGTTAGTATGCATAGAAGATACTACACCTATTCCGTTCTAATCGATGCATGAGCTGTGGTAAGTTCACATGCATAGAAGATACTACACCTCTATTTTTTATGCTGCTCTGTGGATATGACAACGCATGATAATGGTTTTCTGTAGTATTGGATGAGAGCAATGTAGACTCCCAGTAGCTAATTCCCGTGTTCCCAGTAACTCATCCTTCCGCAAAAGCCAAGCACACAACAGAATGAATAAGCATTAGGTTGTCTAGTTAAGCAGCCGTTTTCTCTTAGTTATGCGTTTCCTGGCAACAATATTTCTTAAATTTGTTTCGCCTGCCTATGCATTGGTAAGTCCAAGTAGGATTTAGACTTAAACAATTTAGATACATAGCTAGCCCCATCCAAAATTAGTTTAGTCAATCTTTCTGCACAAACTATACACAGCCATAATATCATTTTGATGGGGACTTAGGTAGAATTTCATGTGCATAACTCTATTTTCAATCGTTTAGTATCCACGAGAAATTCATCGCAAGGAATATATGGTTTACATTATACATTTTGGTTTTAATTAATATCTTATGCTAGTCTGTGAATATTGCTGCTGTTATGTGTTATGCAATGAGATATTTTGACCATAATCTGCCGTTATATATGCTTATGAGATGCTGTCAACTGTGGATGAATAAACTGAGTTGCCCATTTCTCCCGAAGTGTTTATTCGCTTCCATTTCGGTTGAGAAATGGGCACTCATAGGTAGAAAAATTAGCAAAAGTCATGCCGAAATTTTGAATTTTTCCGTTGCATTATGTACTAACTATTTGCCTCTTTTTAATGAAGTGCAAATAAACATGTCGGGCACTTCTAACCCTAAGAGCCAGGAGGAAGTCGCCAGAGAGGCCAACAAGGAATGGTGGGAGGAATACGATGAGGGAGAGGGCCGGGGGGGCGCCGCCGATCGCGGCGATGAGGAAGAGAGCTGGGGGGCGCCTCCGAGAGCGGCGATGAGGAAGAGGGCCGGGATGACACCACCGAGACCGGTGAAGAGACCACTGACCGCACGGAAGGTGATAGCGGCGACAACCGTGAGGAGGCCAAGAAGAAGAGGAAGGCGAAGAGGCCAAGGGCGGATCGGAGGCCGCAAGTGCTAGCCAACATCACCGATCCTTTCACGTTGGTCTCCGAAAGTGGCCTACCCTTGGAGCAATCTAAGGTTGCCAAAGGGTACGCGATGCAACTAGGGTGCATCGTCCGTGAAACCGTGCCGCTCAACACTCAAGACCTCAGAGGCGAGGCCAACGCGGCTTTGGCCGCAACCCTCCTCCAGAAGCTTCACCAACGATACACGTTCCCACAGCCGTTCAATAAAAAGGTGGACTCTTTAGCTCTCACGAAGATGAGCACCGCCTTGAGCAGCTGGAAAACCCGGCTGAAGGACAAGATCAAGAAAGGTAAAAGCTGGGAGCAGATAAGTCGCAAAGACCCGACGCTCTCTAGAGAAGACTTCAAAGCATTCAAGTCGTCCTTAGAGACTGATGAGGCTAAAAAATGGACCGCCTGGGGGAAGAAAATACGGGAATTGAACCTAGGGGCTCACCGTTGCGGAAGCGGCGGTTACCGAGGAAAATAGCCCACTTGGGACAAGGAGGATGCCGAGATGATACGTCTGGGCAAAGAAAACCCCTGGCTAAAAATCGTGGATATACAGACTAGGAACTATGTCCGGTCCCGCTACTACTTAGACTGGGAGACGGGGGAATTTGTTATGGATTACCCCGACGTGAAGAAGTTTGAGAAACTCCTGGTAAGGATAGTCTATATTATTATTGCGCTGATCTTATTAAGCAATGAGGCCAAATGGGCTAACCTTAAGTTCCTTTGTCTGAAGGACCATGAGTTTAAGGCTAGTTCTACGGCTGGCCCGTCGTCCCAGGGGTCGACGGAACAGTGGGACACGCCTTTCAACAGGGCAACGAACGCATACAAGGAACGGGACCTGGACAAGCCACCGACGTCGGCTGGCCGTGTGTCCGGCTTTGGCACAAGTATGAAGGTATCCGAGTACTACGGATTGGATGCCAAGTCGAGAAAGGAGAGGAGGTCGACTAAGGATAAAGCCGAGGTTCAGGAGCTGAAGAAGAAGGTGGAGTCACTAGAGAAAATAGTGGACCCCACCGAGATGAGTAAGTTAGTGGATGAGAAGCTGCAGGAGAAGCTCCGGCAGATCATCCCCCCTGGTTTGATGGAGGGGTTAGCTGCTTGGAATGCGGCAGGTCAACAGGGGACGATATATGTGCCCAGCGTCAGCGGTAGTAACTCAAGTCACCAAGTGTCACCGCTGGTGACCCCGACGCCGCCGCTCCACCTGGTCGCATCGATGCCCCCAACCGCGGAAGCTGATAGGGTGGTGGTGCCTGATAATGCACTCGAGAGTGAGCGGCCCGGCACCGGCACCGACGCCCTTGTATCAACATTAGCAGAGATCAACGCCGTCAAGAAGGTAACTCATTAGTTAGTCCTCCGCGTCATCTTCTTTAACTATATATGCCTTGCGCTGATCTTATCCAACATGCCCCTGACTCAGGACGAACCTTGCATACTCCTGCATGTGGTGGAGCCCGGCGGCAAGTTGATGGATGTTGCTAGCGGCACTGTCATGCCCAGCCGAACTATGCACCACAGAAACATTGCAGATCATTTGGTGAAGGTGAAGTTGGCAATGGTAGTGCCGGAGTACCACAACCTCCTCCCCCCCGATCAACCTCCGGGCACAGACGAGGACGACGTTATGGTCCTTGGGAATTGCATCGGCTGGCTTATGACATGGCCGAAGAACCAGATTCGTCTGGGTGGGGGTCTTCCGAGTGTCAGGCGCAACATTGGAGCCACCTCCCCTATCATCCGGCCCAGCGCCGGCCCCACCCTTAAGGAACCAGCGGTCGCCGCCGCCACTACCCTGAAGGAACCGGCGCTCGCCGCCACCACCCGAAAGGAACCGGCGGTCGCTGCCGCCACTACCCTGAAGGAACTGGCGGTCGCCGCCGCCACCCGGAAGGAACCGGCGATCGCCGCTACCACCACACGCCACCAACAGCTGTTGGGAAAGCTTCCGCAACGACCGTCGACCAAACGCAAGGTACGCCAAGCGGCGGCATCGCAACCGCCACCACCTAACTTCCAGGACATGGCACCGCTTGATGGCAACGATGATGATGATGACGTCGATGCCTACGTCAACACTGGCGCCTGCAGCCAAGATATGTACATGCCTCATATGGATGAAGAAGCCTTCCGCACTCACGGCGATCAACTTGGTCATCCCACTACAGTCACGCAGCGCCTGACCTTCACAGGTCTTTCTCTGCAAGACACTCCTCCGGAGGCTGGCAATCCAGCTCAAGTCAAGCCGGCTACCATTTTTAGCCCTAACACGCTGTATAAGACGATCGTCGGGGAGCCACGCAAATCAACCCCAGCACCCCAAGCTCCACCATCAGCACCACCAGCACCCCAAGCAACCCAAGCAACCGTTGCACCACCATCATCACCACCAGCACCCCAAGCAACCCCACCATCAGCACCACCAGCACCCGAAGCACCCCCAGCAGGTCAGGTGAAGAAGCCAAGGAAGAGAGGAAATAAGAAGGGCGCATCTTCGAGCCAGACTCTTCCTAAGAAGATGCAGGCTGACGACATGGTACCACGGACACCGGGTGGCTTGTCCTGGCTTCATGAAGCTGGTAAACTGATACTGCCTGAGGACCTCGAACATCTCGCAAGTTGACCAATGATCAGTTTGCAGCAAAATATTCAGTTTCTAGAGAGCCTTCTTCTTCAAGACAAGGATCCAAATTACCCGGTGTTCACGGTCAAGGTGCCAGCAGCAGACCTGAACTTCATCCAAGCATACCCCGCGGATATCTTCTTCATAGCGTTCGAGGACGTCTTCAATCTATTTCACTGGAAACGGCTCGACTATAACTTGGTTCGCCTATACGCGATCAATCTTCAGATGAAGATCAAGAGAGAGAGACCCCCCAACGCCGCGGTAGCGGATCCCTACTACATGCACGATAGCCAGCTGGTGGATGTCTCAAGCACACGGACCGCGGCGGTGCGGTACCTCCAGAGCTTCATGCTCATGAACAAAGAGAAGAACACCATTCTTCTGCCTGTCTTTCCCGAGTAAGTACACATTCGCTCTCGGCCGTCGTAACTTATGCTTTCTTATATATTTCTTCCATTGCCGATCATTTCCAACATTCCATTTAAATTGCATGTGTTGAGCAGGAACACATACTGCACACTCGTCGTTCTTTGCCCGAAGTGGTCACTAGCCTAGTACTTCGAGACGACGAAGAAAGACTACAACAGAATAAGGAGTGTTCTCGATGAGGCTATCCTTTTCTACTCCAAAAATGGAGGCATCTTCCACGAGAAGGGGAAATTTATCAGGCCGGACACTAAAGAGCAGGGGTTCAAGCACGTGATCAACTTCCCTTGCATCAAGCAGCCAGATGACAGCATGAAGGAGGCCTTCTATGTCCTCCATCACCTTAAAGGGTTTGTCGCAGATGCAGAGATGATGCGTCTGCCACCTAGTAAGCGAGACCCCAAAAAAATGGCAGGGGAGATCAGCGATGCTGATCTTAGAGAAGACTTCCATCGCATCCAAGTAAAGCTATCAGAAATTATCGTAGAAGATGTATGCAACAGATCGGGGCTCTTACACCAACTCAGAGGGTTGTGTAAGAGGGATATAGAAGAACGCCTACATAGGCAGGGTGATGGAAGGACGTGGACGACGAAGGACATGTACAAACCGTTCCCGGAGCCCATGAACAAGACGTCTCGTTGATCGAGAGGCCGGTGTGCCTACTGTGTTGTAAATAAACTTGCTTAGTGTCGTTGTTGGACTTCAATTACTATTGTAGTCGATGTAGTAGAACTTGATTACTTATGTGATACCGATGCTATATGACTTTTAGGTTTATTATTATTTCCTTGCTTTAATTCTTGTGAATATGTATGCATGTGAACCCTCTAATTCTTTCCATTGCATTATATACTAATATGCCTTGTGTCCATAGAGATGACGTGGTACGTCGTGTTCGAGGGGCGGGTTCCAGGAGTCTATGAGGAGTGGACGGACTGCAAGGAACAGGTGCACAAGTTCAGCGGCAACTGCTACAAAGGCTACCCGACTCAACAAGAGGCGGTTGCCAAGTGGAGGAAGCACCAGTCGAACAAGAGCAAGATGAAGACCTTCATTGTGCTCTCGCTCTTGCTCACCATCGTCGGAGCGGTACTCTATTTCATCCTAGTGTAGGCGGCGGCTGGTGTCACTTCATTTGTATCTTGAGATGATGCACTTAATTTGCATGGATTATGAGTTGTATGGAGATATATATGTATGATGAGTTGTATATGCATGGAGCTATATGAAATCTGTTAATATTCTATATGAAATGAGTTGTATATGGAGATATATAATTGTGCTATATGAAATCTGTTGATATATCTGTATACTGCTATATTATATCTGTTAATACCTGTATATATACACCAGACAGAATAAGTTCTGTATAAAACCTGTAATATTTCTGTGGCGCCCTAAAATGCAATTCTGTGGCGCACCTAATTCTGTGGTGCACCACGCCATAATGCGCCACATAATTTCTTAATTTTGTGGCGCATTAGGGCTTGGTGCGCCACAAAATTCCAAATTTCTATGGCGCATGTACTGGTGCGCCACAGAATGCTTATTTTTGTGGCGAAGATTCTGTGGAGCACCACCCATGCGCCACAGAATGCATATATGGGTGCGCCACAGAAGAGGTTTTCCCTACTAGTGTAGGCATCCCCTTGGCTTGTTCCAAGCTTGGGGGAGTGCCGCGGTATCACATCATTACCTTTTGCTCATTTACTTTTCAAGTAGAGTCGTATCATGAATAGAGAAGTTATCATATAGAATAGTTTGCAGTTGGAAGTATCCTCCTTAGTCAGTTATCTATGTATCCCTTGGTGTGAGTTGCGGTAATGAAATATTAATGAGAAGTTTTATCATTTACTTTTCGCACACTTTATGTTAGTCTGCAATCTCTCTTATGTGACTAGTCTTGTGATTGGTATTGGTATCACATTGGGAGCAAGAGTAGATTTAGTTGGTTTTGGCAAACCTAGCTTGGTCAGTAGCAACTTTATCTTGAAGTTTGAATAGAAAAGAATAAAGAAGTGCTTGCAGTTACATCACTTTAGTTTTCCCTTATGTTTGGCTTATAAGCATTGTTATTCTTAAAGTTAAAATCGTTGTACTTTCAAGGGAGATTGCATGATTGTTCTTATTATATGTATGTTTGTTTGTTTCATGCAACTCTTATGCTTGCTACCCAACCTTGCTAGCCAAAAACCTGTACTGAGAGGAAATACTTCTCGTGCATCCAATTCCCAAAAGCCAAGTCACTTCCAAAGAGTCCACTATAAATTCCTATGCATGGTACTTCAAGCCATTCCAAGTAAATTTTCATGTGCTACCTTTCAGAAACCTTCAAACACTTCTCATTTTGTGCCACTGTTTTTAGCTCATGAGGACGTAGTGGATGGGTTTGTTATCTTCCATACTAAATTAAGTACCCCTCGACTAGGCAGCTTCATCTGCTCGTCATTAATTTTGCAAGGGAGCTGGTCAGACCACTATAATCTCAAAAAGAAAAAGAAAAAGAAAGAAAAAGGCACTCCTCCATTGGAATGTGAAAGATTGGTCGGCACCCGATGGAATTGGTTAGGCATGGTTTGAGAAAGAAAAAGGTGGGGAGGAGTGCAAAGCTATAAAAGAGCACCAAAGTGCCAATTAATCAAACATCTCAGAACCGCTCTCACTTGTTTAGTATGGAAGATATCAAGAACTCCGTTGCTAGTCGTTGACAAAAGCAACCACCTCTCAAAATAACTTTTACCTCTGTTTTACAAATGAAAAGCTCTAGCACATGTTTAATCCCTGCTTCCTTCTGCGAAGGGCCTATCTTTTACTTTTATGGTGAGTCAACCTATTTCCCTCTGTCTCAAGCAAGCATTTGAGTTGTTATGTTTCACTCATCCATATGTTGATCCGTTTAATCATGTTTATTATCTTCCTTGTTTTGTATAATGCTTTTGTCTGAAGGAATATATCTTTGAAAGTTTTCTCTGAATGCAAAAGTTTACTCTGTTGAGCATATAGTCTTTGCTATATTAGCTCTGTTTTTAAAGGCTCCGTTTAAAAGAGAGATTAGTTTGTTCTCCATTCTTTGACCAATAACTAAGGTTTGCCATTGCTAATTATAATTTACCTTGTGCATCTTTACATGTGATTCCCTTTTACCTATTGCAAGTTTACATCTTATAAAGGGAAGTTGTTGTCTATTATAATTTGTTCCTTAGTGAATGTGATGCTTCTTGTCCGTATTTTGATTATCGACACTTCACTCCATAAACCTGTGGTCATGTTTACCGAGTTTAGTTTTCGCTTGGGGACAAGCGAGGTCTAAGCTTGTGGGGGTTGATACGTCCAATTTGCATCACTATTTTGTATCATAATTTACTGTTATTCATTGATATATTTCATATTTAGATATGATACTTATGTTATTTCCTTTGTTTTCACATGTTTGATGATCATCGGAGGAGTTGCTGCCGAAGTCAGGATTCTGCTGGAAAAAAGGACTATCAAGAGACCATATTTTGAAGATCAGGAAAATTCCAGAAAAATACCCAGAAATTATATTTTCCCAGAAGACTCAGGTAGCCAGAAGGGGGAGTCGAGAGGGGCCAGGGGGCCCCACACGCTAGGGCGGCGCGACCAGCCCCCTGGCTGCGCCAGCCCTGCGTGAGGGCGCCCTGGCCCACCTCTGGTCTCACCGCTCCGCGTACATCATCGTCCCCGAAAACCTAAGTCAAGGGGGGGGGGGGGGGGTTCAGAGTTAGACACAGCCGCCTCCGCGGGTCGGAGAACACCAGAGAGAGAAAGCTCTCCGGCAGGGAGAAATCTGCCGGGGAAATTCCTTCCCGGAGAGGGGAGATCATCGCCATCGTCATCACCATCGCATCGGACTTCATCGGGATCATCATCATCATCATCATCTCCATCACCAGCACCTTCATCCCCACCATCACCACGCCATCCCGCTGTAACATCTTGAGTTGGATCTTGTTATATTCATAGGGGAAACTTTCCCGGTGTTGATTACTCTTGTAGTTGACGCTATTGAGTGGAACCGTTGAATTAAGGTTTATGTTCAGATTGTTATTTACCATTATTTCACTTCTGATCATGATCCATATGATGTCTTGTGAGTAGTTCGTTTAGTTCTTGAGGACATGGGAGAAGTCAAGATGTTAGTAGTGAATTATTGTTGAGAAATATTTAATGCTTTGATATTGTTGTGGTGCTATTTCACTAGTGGTGTCATGTGAACGTCGACTACATGATACTTCACCATTTATGGGCCTAGTGAGATGCATTGTGTATTTGGCTACCGACTGTGGGGTTGCTGGAGTGACAGAAACCTAAACCTCCGTTGGGAAACCATTGCACCAGGGAGCGTAGGATCTCAGAGTTTAAGGCTGTGGTTAGATTTATCTTAATTACTTTCTTGTATTTGCGGATGCTTGCAAGGGGTATAATCACAAGTGTGTATTTATCCTAGTAAGGGTAGTGCGCTAGCACAGGTTCACCCCCATAACACCTATCAAACCAATGAATACTATTGGCTCTATGAAGCGAAAGCTCTTGACAGAAAACTCCCGTGTGTCCTCGAGAACGTTTGGTTATTATAAGTACACAACCGGCTCGTCCTTTGCTGAAGAAATGATTGGGCCACTTGCTGCAATTGTTACTACTGTCTTTTATTTACTCGCACTTTATTTACTCGTATTACCGAATATTCCTGAAAACCTGTTTGCTAGTATTTACAGTGATTCCTTGATCAAAACTGCTCATCAACACCTTCTGCTCCTCGTTGGGTTCGACACTCTTATTTATCGAAAGTACTACGATACACCCCCTATACTTGTGGGTCATCAACTGCGGCGTTTAACAATCGGACTCATATAGGTGTGTTCTTTCAAGAATGCTCTGTAGGACAGCATCTTTGCTAATCATAGCCAACAGAAACACATTAAGGCATGTTGCCAACCTGCCTTATAGATTTTGAGAGTTTTGCATCTTCACATAGAGAGGGTTATAGAATACTCTCCTCAGTTAAACCACTAGCTTATTTTCCCAGGTCCTAATTCACGGGATCTCCGATCACAAAGGTTGGGTTACTGCTATGGCATAACATCTATGGGTCTCAAACCCATCTCCCTCGATGCACTGTCTATCACATTACGTGATAGTCCCTTTGTAAAGGGATCTGCCAGGTTTTTGTCTGTTTGAATATACGTAACAGTTATTACTCCGGAGTTTCGCAATTTTCTGACAGACTTCAAACGTCTTTTAACGTGTCTTGATGACTTCGCGTTATCCTTAGAATTGTTCACTTTGACAATAACTGTTTGATTGTCACAATTCAAGAGGATGGCCGGCACAGGTTTTTCAACCACCGGCAAGTCCATCAAGAGCTCACGCAGCCATTCTGACTCTACAGTGGCTGTGTCTAAAGCAGTAAGTTCTGCTTCCATAGTTGACCTCGTCAATATGGTTTGTCTACATGATTTCCATGATACAGCACCACCTCCAAAGGTAAACACATACCCACTAGTGGCTTTGATATCATCTATATCAGAGATCCAATTTGCGTCACTATATCCTTCAAGCACAGCAGGGTGCCCTGAATAGTGAATCCCGTAACTCATTGTACCACATAGATAGCGCATGACCCTTTCAAGTGCATGCCAATGATCAATACCCGGGTTTGACATGAACCTACTCAACTTGCTCATAGCAAAAGAGATGTCAGGTCTTGTCGCGCTCGCTAAGTACATGAGTGAACCAATGATCTGAGAATATCTCAGTTGATCTGTTGGTTCATTCTTGTTCTTACGCAATATCACACTGGGATGATAAGGTGTTGGAGAAGACTTGCCATCAATAAAGTCAAACCGGCTCAAGATCTTCTCAACATAGTGGGATTGCGATAAAGTAATCCCACTCTCGTTCTTATTCAGCTTGATGTTCAGGATCACATCAGCTTCTCCCAGATCTTTCATATCAAAGCACTTTGACAAGAAAGACTTGACCTCATGTATTACTTTCATGTTTGTACCAAAGATGAGAATATCATCAACGTACAAACATAATATAACACCTTCGCCCCCACCATGGCGATAGTATACGCACTTATCAGCCTCATTAACGACAAAGCCAACAGAAGTTAAAGTTCTGTCAAACTTCTCATGCCATTGCTTAGGTGCTTGTTTCAGGCCATATAAAGATTTTAGCAACTTGCACACCTTTGTCTCTTCACCTTTTACCACAAATCCATTAGGCTGATCCATATAGATTTCCTCTTCCAACTCTCCATTAAGGAAAGCTGTCTTTATGTCCATTTGATGAACGATAAGACCATAAGAGGCAGCCATGGAAAGTAGTACTCGAATGGTGGTTAGTCTAGCGACTGGTGAATAGGTGTCGAAGTAATCTTCGCCTTCTTTCTATGTGTAGCCTTTTGCTACAAGTCTCGCCTTGTACTTCTCAATAGTACCATCAGGCCTTAGCTTCTTCTTGAACACCCACTTGCAGCCCACAGGCTTACAGCCATGGGGGCGCTCTGATAATTCCTATGTTCCATTAGAAAGAATTGAGTCCATCTCATTTTGGACAGCTTCTTTCCAATCATCTGCATCGGGTGATGCATATGCCTCAGCAATGGACTTGGGAGTATCATCCACAAGGTACACAATGAAATCATCACCGAAGGACTTTGCAGTCCTCCGTCTCTTGCTCCTTGTAGGAGCTTCATTGTCATCCTTCTCATGAACGTTCTCAAAAACATTCTCATGTGGTTGCTCAAAATAATCATTAGATGCACTAGATTCAGGAATTATCTCAGAAGAAAATCTAGCAGTGCTATGCATATCTTTCATAGGAAACATATTCTCAAAAAATGTTGCATCACGAGATTCCATTATAGTGTCAACATGCATATCAGGTACCTCGGATTTAACTACTAAAAATCTATAGCCAATGCTCCGCTGAGCATAACCTAGAAAGATGCAATCCATAGTCTTTGGTTCGAGTTTGCGTTTCTTTGGGATGGGAATGTTGACCTTCGCCAAGCATCCCCAAGTGCGCAAATACGAAAGTGATGGCTTTCTCCCAACCCACTCCTCATAAGGGGTTTTATCTTTATTCTTGTTAGGAACTCTATTCAGGACATGACATGCAGTCAACAAAGCCTCCCCCCACCATGCCTTTGATAAACCAGCAGTGTCGAGCATGGAATTCACCAAGTCAGACAGAGTGCGGTTTTTCCTCTCGGCCACCCCATTAGATTGGGGCGAGTAGGGAGGCGTCCTCTCATGAATAATACCGTGTTCCTCACAGAATTCATCAAAGATTTTAGGAAAATACTCTCCACCACGATCCGACCTCAGACGCTTGATCTTTCTCTCTAGTTGATTTTCAACTTCGGCCTTATAAATTTTAAAGTAGTCTAAAGCTTCATCTTTAGTTCGCAACAAGTAAACATAGCAAAATCTAGTCGCATCATCAATCAATGTCATGAAATATCTCTTTTTACCTTTTGTCAACACACCATTCATCTCGCATAGATCAGAATGTATGAGTTCTAGAGGTGCCAAGTTTCTCTCCTCGGCCGCCGTATGAGGCTTACGAGGTTGCTTCGATTGCACACAACTATGGCACTTAGAACCTTTGGCAATAGTGAATTTTGGAATTAAACTCATGCTGGATAACCGAGACATCAAACCAAAATTAATGTGACATAAACGAGAATGCCAAACACTGGTATCATCATTAACACCGCCACAAATATGGTTCACGGATTTATTACAGAAATCTAAAAGTGAAAAGCGGAACAAGCCTTCGCACTCATAGCCTTTTCCAATAAATTGTCCATGCTTGGAAATGACTACCTTATTCGACTCTAAAACAACCTTAAACCCATCTCTCCAGAGAAGGGAACCGCTAACAAGATTCTTGTTCATAGAAGGGACATGCTGCACGTTCCTCAGCTGCACGATCTTTCCCGAAGTGAACTTCAGATCTACCGTGCCAACACCACGAACAGAGGCATGTGACCCATTGCCCATTAGGACGGAGGAATCCCGTGCGGCCTGATAAAAAGTGAACATAGAGATGTCAGCACACACATGAATGTTAGCACCCATATCAATCCACCAAGAGGGAGATTGAAATACCGAAAGAACAGTAAATAGATTACCATACCCATCAGTATTGCTAGCAGTCACGACGTTGACATTCTTGGCCCTTTTCCCTCTGTGGTCTGCGCGTTCTGGGCAGTCCTTGGAAAAGTGGCCGGGCTCTCCACAAGTGAAACAAGTCAGATCACTCCTGTCCCTGTTCGGCTTCTTCTTCTTTAAGGTTGTAGTCTTTACAGGCTTGTTGAAAGAGGGCTTGAAGTTCCATTTATTCTTGCCTGAGGATTTGCCTTTCTGCTGCACAAAGTTAGCAGTAGCATGACCCTCTCCTTTCTCAATAGTGTCCTTAGCACGAGCCTTCTCCTCAACATCAAGGGACGCTATCAGATTTTCAACTGATATCTCCTGTCTCTTGTGTTTGAGAGCTGTGGCGAAGTTCCTCCATGAAGGGGGCAACTTAGCAATAATGCAACCCGCCACAAACTTGTCAGGTAAGGCACACTTAAGGAGTTTGAGCTCTTTGGCAATGCACTGTATCTCATGAGCTTGTTGAACCACAGGAAGGTCCTTAGTCATCTTAAAATCATGAAAGCTCTCCATGATGTACTGTTCACTGCCAGTATCTGCAACACCAAACTTGGCGTCCAGTGCGTCCCAGAGCTCCTTCCCGTCTTTTATGTGCATAAACACATCACACAGACGGTCAGCAAGAATGCTCAGAATGCATCCCACAAAGATAGTATTGGCTTCCTCGAACTTTTTCTGATCATCCTCAGATATAGTTCCTTCAGGTTTGCCTTTACTAATCTGGAACACTTTCATCGTGGTCAGCCAAAGCTCAGCTTTGTACTGCCACCTCTTGAAGTGCACACCGGTAAATTTATCCGGCCTCATTGCATCGGTAAAACCAGCCATTGATAATTCAGGAAATTGCCTACAATTAGGTTTTTGGATTGTTGGAAAATTAGGTACAATTTCCATTATTAATTCCAGAATATTAAGCATGACAACAGCAGCTACTACCACAAGTAACTCGAACATACTAGATGTAATAAACAGCAAGATGAACGAAAACAAGTAGTAGCGAAACATGTACTCGCAGAACATGATGAACAGATAAACTGCAGTAGACCGCACGTACCGCTCGTTTGCAGATGTAGTCGTTGCAGTAACGTTGTTGATGACAACGTTGGAGAAGACCGGTCGATGCAGACGGCGATAAAGACGACGGTAGGCTGCACCGCTCGACTTGGAAGGAAGACGACCCGTGATGAAGAGCTTGAGCAGTCGCGCAGAGCGCTTCCCAAAAACCTAATTCGCCCTCTCCCGTACAGGATCGCAAAGGCGAGTGGTTCCGGAGACCTGCTCTCCCGTTTGCCGGTGCACGCCGGCGCTCGGGATGGAGTAGACTACGGAGGCGGCGCAAGCAGCGAGAGGTGGCAAAACCCTAGATTGATTTCAGGTGTGTGCGGCGGTAGCCGGGCAAGAGTTTATATAGGCGGCGCAGCGGAGAAACCCTAGGCAACGTGGGCCACGCCCACGTCGCACGCCCGAGTCGGTTACAGCAGCCCACGATCCGGGAGCGACCCGAACCGGCTAGCTATGACGCGTCCGTCAAGGACTCGGTCAAACGCTCGGTTTTCCTGTGCAGCAAAAAGATAAGCTCGGCTCAATTCCGCAAACCGCGGCGCGCGCGCGTCGTGACGTGTCGAGTCGAGCGAGCGAGGAGGAGGAGGAGGAGCGCGCGTGTGGCACTTCTCTTCTCACTCACTTACCAAGTGGTGCAACACCCCACCTTATATGTTGGTCTACATCTCTCCCAACTTTCCATGTGGGACTAAACTTAGCTCCCACCCCTTGCCTTTGTGCAGCCAAAAACTTGGGCTGCATTTCAAATGGGCTCACACACATGGGCTTTGAGATTTCTAGGAATTTCTGAAATCTACTATGGGCTTATATGAAAAGGCCCAATATTTCAACATGCCATATACAGCCACTCAGCCAGGAACAACTAATAACCTCTCAAATGAAATCTGAATACAGAAGTACAGCTAGAAATATGATTTCAAATAAAACCACCAAACTTGCTAGAACTGCTACCTGAAGGTGATGCAGAAGACTGAAACTTAGCTACCTAAAAGTGATGGAGAAGACTGAAAGCTGGCTCAAATTTACCAGTCAAATGGACATAACTCCATGCTTCTTAAAATTACAAATGCACATCAGTTTTTCTACTTCTACCAGTAGTCCTCACAAGAGCAGCAGTCATCTCTGAAACAACGAAATCAGTTGTAATCTATGGCCTTCATTTTCATGCCTAATTCATCGAGCTTTGTAAATTTGATCCATGAGGGGATTCCTCACCTCACCCGACGATATATGACGAGCAGGGGTACCGGCTGACGGACGCGACGGCTCCTTGCTGTTGGAGAGCCCGTGTGGTGGCAGGCTGGCAGCGCACCAATGACCAATCCCTCCACCGCTGGTTTCGAGCTCGAGGATGCCCAGGGCGGCAGCCGCAGCACTCCAAATCACTCCGCAACGAGTGTCCAGCTCGAAGAGGCCCAGGGCGGCAGCATTCCAATCACTCCGCAGCGGGTGTCCAGCTCGAAGAGGCCCAGGGCGGCGCCGGCGCGCTGGGACGCTGGGACGCTGGTGCCTTCTTTGATTCATCAGCTGGCCGGTGCAAGACGAGGCCGGCGCTCTGGAGACCACCAACGCGCGTTGGCCACGGACATTGCCCGCGCCTCTGCCTCCCGCATTCCGTCGGGCCTTTGCCTTTCGCTGGGTCGCCCCATCATGCCGAGCTCGAGTGCATCCTCCACCTCTTCGGAGACCGGAATCGGGGAGGGGCGTGCGAGTCCAAGGACCAAGCGATGGGGAGCGGCGGCGATACAGGGGAGAGGGGCGCATGACCTAGTTGCGCGGCGGTGGGGAAGCAGGTGAGGTGGCGGGCCTAGACGAGAGGGAGCGTGTCGCAGGGTATTTTTTTTCTTGACCGACGTTTCCGAAATTTCAAACAATTCGGTTCGATTTGAATTTTTACTCCAGAAGGATGTCAAATAAGCTGCGCATGATACCTATGACAGATGAAATATAGTTTGGTTTTGGGGTCCACTCGACCTCTAACCATAACATAATTATTTATAAAATAGTTTAAGTTGTGTTTTGTCAATAAACGAGAAAAACTGCTTCGGTGCATTCCCGGAAGTTCTATCCTGTGAACTATTGAGAGGGCGCCAAGTCTTGACCACTCCACTGAGATAGAAGCACATAATAATATGGATACAAACTATATATTTTTCAGTGTTAAAAAAATTAATTTAAAAATTGTTTGAAAAAAATCATGCAGTAAATGGGCAGTATTTCCGAGATTTCACGGTAACATATTATTCCGGTGCCCTCCGGTAAAAAAAGAGATCGAGAAAAAAAAATCTTGGCATGTCATGTAAAAATAGTTTATAATGCATTTATATGATCATGTATTTTATGTCAAGACATGTGTCGATCATGTATTTTGTATTATACACCCTTCTCACATTGTTGGGCATGAGACATTTAACTGGTTTGGTAAAAAAATCGTTAAAAGAGAAATAAAATTTTAATGTTTTAATTATAGATTATAAGACGTGTGTTGCATGTGCACGTTTGCTAGTTCTATACAAACACAGAAACACAACTCTGGTATATTGTATGTACAGCTAAGCTGGACAACTGATACAACTTAGTTTGATATGTATTTATATGATTAGTTCACTATTATCCAAAGCATCAATGAAGATATTAATTAATTTTGGTAGGAAGAAATATATTTATAAATCAACCACAACCAGAAAAACCATTTCTACCGTGTGGGCAAAATTCCATCGTTTGTATACTAGCCTCGGAATACGACAGACCTAAACTTTGCCAAGTGAACACTGGGAAACACAAAAAATACACGGCACCTCTTGGAAATCGCACACGGCGGAAAACTGGACATGAAAAATTCTAAAAAATATACACGGCATAGAACTGGCCACAACAAATTCTGAATAAACAAAGGGCAATTACCCAACAACCCATAGTGTTCTAGGACATGTGGTCGTGTTGGCCTAGCTTATTTGACCTAAAATCCATACAACCTCGAACCAAGTAGCTCATTTTCTATGAAGTGTCTTCGAAAAACTACTGTATCATATAGAGTCTAGATTATGTGTTGTACAAAAAAGAAGTCAAAATCGTGGTTCAAAAAAGTGAAGAACTTGGTTTATATTTAGTTTCGGTCACTTTTGAGCCTATATTTGGACAAACTTTGCACACATATGTTAGATATGTGTATGCACTCTCTCGGTTCACAAGAACTTTTGCTTCTGTGTTTGTTCAAAGTTGAACTTGATAAATTTTGAAAAAATATTTACGAAACCGTCTACAATCTAGAATCTATTGTATTAGAATTGTAAGTCATAAGGTTTGTTTCATATCATATGTACTTACTTAGCCCATGTGATGATCTATATTTGCACTAAGAAGTGAAGAGGAGTGGCGAGGAGGGTGACGGTTGACTGAGACACGACATGCTCACCCAAGAATCGATACAAGGATGGGACAAAGAATGAAAGTAAAGTGAATTCCCTTTCCCATGACCGATCGATGGATCAGTCGGTTTCTTGGCACGGGCCCACTCGTCAATTCCTTCTAAACTTTTATGCAATACAAATATAGGAGAGGGGGCATGTGCCCCCCCCCCCCCCCCCCGACCCAAGATTCTAGTTAGGCAATGGTACATGTCTATGGATTTGCCCTACTAAACTTCTGGACCGTCTTCCGGCACTACTTGCGTGCTCGTTGTTATGTATACAAGTAATATTCCACTTGTCACATCTCGATCAGATAGTTACAGTATACATACAAATTGTTTACCGGATCATTGTAAGGAGGATCATTTATTTTCTCCATAGTAAGGCGAGACATCTTGTCTATAAGGAGTCGGCGTTAGAACACGGTCACATTGTAGTTGGACATCCAAAAGTATCGCAACATCTCCAGCTTGGGATAATTCACCAGCAATGTTGTACCACCAAATGTGCAATCCGTGATCTGCAGCCTCTTCAAGCTCATGTAGCCTCTGAGCATGTAATGCAGGCCTATATATATTGTTGTCGCCATTAAAGGCGAGTGAAAGAACCTCAACATTATTAGCATTTTTACCAACTGAGTTTAATCCGTTATCTCTGAGACAAGCTGCGTTAGAGATGTGCTTAATTCCCTTTCATGATTCCACAATGACCCTGAACCCAACATCAAGACTATCATGTGATGTAGTCTAGAAAATGCTGGGGATTATAGAGGGCAAAGCGAAAGCAAGTCAAGTTTGGGCGATTTTGTGTAACAAGCGCCTCATTCGTCATCGACGTGGCTGCACAAGAAGATGATTGATTCCAACTTTGGATAATTAGCAGAAACATCAACAAGGCTTTTCTTGACCAAATTAAGAAATACTTTTAAATAGAAGATACAGTTTACCATGCATAGGACTTTTGGACGATATTAAATCTTCAATGGTTCTACTTATATTAAAACATGTTGATATTACCTTGCATTTGCTAATAATACAAAAATAAAATAAATTACTTTTATCTTATGTTACGTGATCAAATCTTGATTGGAATACTTTAATAGTCATCAAAATAGTTTTTTATGCAATACAAATATAGAATAGGGGGGGGGGGGCATGTGCCCCCCTCCTCATTCTAGTTAAGCAATCCAATGTGGCTATGGGTTTTCCCTACCAAACATCTAGATCGTCCTCCGCCACTAGGGAAGGAGAAATATGAAGTAGCTAGAGACTAAGTTCAACGTATAACGTATGACCTATGATCAGGCGCATTCATTGCCATCAGGGCCGACTCTATATTTTTTGGTGCCCTAGGGCAAAGTCGAAAAAGGGCCCCCTAACTTCTAATATATATGCAACTTTCACGTGCAAAAAATTATAAAGTAAAATCCTATACAAGTTTTACAATGATTGGTATTTTTAGAAGCCGTCCATCCACCTCGATCGGACGGTGTTAAAATAGACGGAACCAAATTAACGGAACCCAACGCTCCCAAAAACGTGGGACCGGAACCAAAATAAACGTGGGATTGATAAAAAATTATTAACTTATTTTATTGAATAAACCGTTACTTAGCGGATATCCACCTATAATATCCCTGACCTCTCTCTAACTAAACATGTGAGAGTCCTCGTAAAAAAGAATTAAGTGACAGTCGGTTCTATTTTTTCACTCTCTCCACCGACGGCGGCGTGGCGTTTGTGATTTGGGAGCTCTCGGCTGTGGCGGACGGCTCCGGTGCAGCGCGGCGGTGGCGTCCGGCTCTGGTGCAGCGTGAGCCAAGAGGTGCTCTGTCCCCAACCTCTCCCTTCACCGGCTGGCGGCGGAGTGTTTGTGATTTGCGAATCTCGGGCGATGGCGGCCGGCTCCGGGCAGCGCAGGCGCTGGTGGGCATGTTCAGCTACTGTGATGGAACCTGCCTGTCCATATTCAGCTACTGTGATTTGTTATGACTGCGTAATTTTAGCTGGATGTTCTTTTCTGTTCATACGGAGCAGAGGCAGCAGCAGCAATTAAGATGCATGTAGTTAGTCATGTAATTTACTATTCCATTTTGTCAAGGCCACACATTACTACAGTTTTTGTAAGTAGCTGATTAGTGTGATTTCGATTCTGCTAAGACAGTTTACTACAGCCTACACAACCAGCTCTTATTTACTAGTCAGGATGCTGCTGGTTTCCCTTTAACTTTTATCTTGTCATGCACAATCTGTTTTCGTCGAGCAGTCTGATCAAGCACGACTGCTTTCAGCACCAGCACATAGCAGATTAATCTAAGCATCTGCAGATCAGAAGTGAATATGATAACTAGGATTGCAGGAGGAAATAAATACAAGAACACAATAAAACAGCCATTATTCTGATACACTCGAGGAACTTTTCTGCTGCTGCCTCTGCCCCATATTGACATGACAAGATACATGAATTATTTTCTCCGGCTCCAGTAGGGAGGAAAGGGAAAAGGTGCGGTGACTATGGCTGGGGCTTCGCCCTATGGAGCTTGCCCGTGGTGGGGCTGAGGCGTGGCCTTGCCTTCTCGCAGGACGGGATCTGCTGGGGGGAAGAAGATGTCTGTGGTAGGGGCGCGCGGCGGCGGTGATCTGTTCGAAGGTTAGGGTAGGAACGTAAGAGACAAGGCTGATCGACCACTCGGGAACATAAAAAGATGGTGAAAGCATTGTACTTGTTTTAACAAAAGTTATCATCTCTTTTAATCAACGGTCATAAATATTTAGATTCGACGGAACCGAACGGAACCTAGGTTCCGTATCAATCATCGTAAAAGAGCTCAAAATCCTAAGCCAACATTCTTAGTCTAAGATATCCAAATAATTGCACTGACGACTGAAAGAATAAGAAAAGTAGCAAAATAATAAGTATTTCCTACTAGTTTGATTACCTCAAATAGAAACCAAATTACAATGATTTGTGCTTCACGAAAAAGCTTCTTTGAGCATTCCTAGATCCAAAACCATTGAGGATAATATCAAGATTAATTTTGTCCAAGATATTCTTCTCGCCATTCAATCTGTCTTGTAACATAGTTGACATCAAACAATTTTCCAGTAGCTTCAGTTTAGAAAAACTTAGAGGAAGAAGTAGATTAGGAATTAAAATGGAATTGTAACACCTACAATGGTGACGGAATTTACATTTTTTTTAGATAAAGGGCTTTTATTACTGAGTTCAGCAATTACAACCCGGCCTCTGCATAACAAGATGCACACAGCCGTCCAGCAGTTCATGGTTCAAAAATAAAGGCAAAATACATATCGTTGCGAGCAATTGTAAATCGCCTAAGTAACTGGAGCAGGACCAATCCTCAGATTATGCGGCCACCCATGTGGGGAAAAAATATCCCTCGCCGTAGCCTCCAGTCGTATACAGACCTCCGTAAACAGGTCTCTGTTCTCCAGCCGCTGAAGAGGTGACCACAAACGGAGCGTAGCGGTACATCTGTAAATAATCTGCAGAATAGAACAATTTTTATCATCAAAAACTTTGTCATTTCTACATAGCCAAAGCGACCAGATAACGGCTATCGCTCCCACCCTAAGTAGCGTTCTAAACCTGAGATCGATACCATGAAGCCAATTCCCGAAAACATTGGCAACACTAGTCGGAGGGTACAGGCTGGAAGCAGCTTGGATGATTGACCATATAGATCTGGCAAAGCGGCATTGGAAGAAAAGGTGTTTTATAGTCTCGTCTTGCTGACAGAACACGCACATTTTGCTTCCATGCCAATTACGCCTAGCAAGGTTGTCTTTGGTTAGGATCACTCCCCGACGTAGATACCAGGCAAAATTTTTATTTTTTAGCGGTATCTTCATCTTCCAAATCTTCTTGTTATTATCAACTGGAATATCGGATTGCATAATTGCTTTGTAGAGAGAGTCTACCGAGAAGGTCCCATTTGAGTGGAGATTCCATCGGAATTCATCTGGACCTGGGGACAACTGAATGGACTCCAAACGCTGTTGTAAGGTATTCCAATCAGTTAACCTATTACCCAATAGGACTCGTCTAAACGATACAGCCGGCGGTGAGGTTGCCATTACCGTAGCAATGGTATCACTTTTAAACCGAACTATACTATACAAAGCAGGATACCGGTCTCGTAACGGGACATTATCCAACCAGGTGTCCTCCCAAAACCGTATCTGCGATCCGTCATTAATAGAGAAAGTACCATAAGGGAAGAAAAATTTCTTCGATGCCATAAGGCCAGCCCAAAAATACGAGTCCCCAGGTTTCCAGACAACTTGGGACAGCGGTTTCGAGCCAATATACTTTCTCTTAAGAAGGGTCTGCCACACACCATCTTCGGTAAGCAGCTTGAAGAGCCACTTACCTAGTAAGGCGGAATTTTTGACTTGAAGGTCATGAATTCCTAGCCCACCTTGGTCCTTTGGTTTGCAGACCACACTCCATTTAACCAGTCGATACTTCTTTTTCTCACTATCCCCTTGCCAAAAGAATCTAGATCGATAATAATCGAGTTTTTGCAAGACTCCTTTAGGCAGAAGAAAGAAGGATATCATATACAATACCATATTAAAAAGTACTGAGTTAATGAGGACCAATCTTCCTAAACATAGTCTTACTACAATGGTGACGGAATTTACATGAACTTAGAACCCAAAATCCTAAAAGGTGAGGAATTAAATCATAGATAGAACTTGAAGGAAGAAGTATATAACGAATTAAACATAGTCTTACTTATAGAGAGGGCAGCCGGCAGGCGTGTGTGTCAGCGAAGCACGCAAGATGGAGGCGATTAGATGACCCGGTCAGGTTATTGGCAAGGAATTCACGCGTATGCATCCACTGCCCGTCTCCTCATCTGCCTGGGCGCCTGGGAGCCTAGTCAATGGAGACGCGCAAACGCTGAATGCAATCGTGGGAGGGGACAGATGAAGTGACGAAGCGACTCTCGATGGACCGCCTCACTTCCGTTCGCTCGCGTCACTTTCGCTCCCGATGGAGGACGATGATCGATCGTGTGAGTCATATTTTGCTCAGCCCATATTACTGTAGAAGTTTAGCCGGGATACTGGCCCCCCTCCTGTCCTAGGCCCTAGGTAGCCGCCCCTGCTCGCCATGGGTCAGACCTGCCCAAATTGCCATAGCTGTAGATCTGCTAGATTGTGTACCTATGATCAGGCGCATTCAGCTACGGAGGGTATGTCTCGATCGGTTAGCAATTCAACATACTAGGAAGGAATTCCAACATATTATACTCGGCCGGTACCATGCAAGCAGTCGTTAATGTCTTTGTCCGTGCTGCATGTCATGTATGGCTTGTCGACTTTTGATGATGGATCGATCGAGCATCACAAGCTCAACAGCTTAATTTTCATGAACGAATCGATAATCCTCGGCCATATATTTCTCTCATCTCTGTCCAATTGACACGGAGCTAGGGAGAGAGATGCTAGTCCTAATCTAGACCACCCTCTATGATATAAACTACCTAATTAGACTAACTTGTATTTGTATCTATACCGGCGTATGTCTGCTGTGTCCCACCATGTAACTCTGTAAATCGAATCCCTATATTAATACATCAGCCGACCCATGTTGGCGTTATGCCTTACCCTCCAATTACTCTCCTCTCATTCCAACTTCCATTGTATCACATCAAAAAGGTCTCGGGGTCAAATCCCACCTAATGCACTATTTAATCTACTTCAAATAGTTGCGGCTTCCGTCTACCCACGTCTAGTGCGTTCTCGTTTGTCCAGTCTAGACGTGAGGGGGGGGGGGGGGGGGGGGGGGGGAGTGTTAAAATAAATACGCAGCTAACTCTTTCCATCTGCTCGGACTTTTTCATCATGGTATCAGAGCAGATGGCTCCACAAACCCTAGTGTGCAACTGTTCGGATCGAGCAGGGCTTTTAAACAAAACATCAGATAAATGACAGGAGTGCTCAAATGTGACTTGCACGATAAGGATTTAGAGATAGAGATTAGCTTAAATTAGTTAGAGTTGTTGTATTTGTTTAGATTCTAAATACCCATATACATCTGTAAACCCTCTGGGCTATATAAAGATGTCGAGGTCGATGCATGGAAGCACGACAAACCAATCTCTTTCTCTTTCGTTTTTAGTGAGCTCGCGGCTGGGTGGTTTGTTCCGGCCATTGTGTTTCGGTTCTTATAATGTTCAGCTTCTGGAATGTCGCCTTTGTCTTAGTGCAGATTAGAAGTTGTAATAATTTGATCATTAGATTTCAATTGTCTTTGGTTAAAGCTCAGCTCAAGGTGGATTCCGTTTATCTACACGTCACAGTTTGTTGTGTTGCATCCTGTATGTATGTATCTAGTATCATCAACTATTTTTCTGTTTGATCCAAATGTTAAATGATTAGAAAACGATCTAAATCAGCCGACCGATCGCGAGCTGCAAATCGGTCGCCTCACTCGTGTAGCCGCGCTAGTTTGGACCGCAGGCCCGCAAGCCTTTTTTCCGCGTGTATCCAGCTAGCAGCAGACTGTTTTCCCACGCGTACTTGCTTCTCTTGCTTAACGTGGGTCCTATATTCCTATAGCTATTGCATCAGACTCCTTTTTACTACTCCCGCTATGTGTACCAGCGTATAGTTTCACTTTTGCATGCAGAAAGTTGGATATGGCATGCCACCTATAGCTACAAAATGATGCTACCATCACGAAACCGACCGCTGCTCTCTTCTTCAAGCCAACGGCGCACGGCGCAACTATGATGCAAGACGGCCACCCAACATTGTCGATATCGGTGCTGCAAGCTGTTCACGCGGCACCGGATTTGCGGCTGCCAACCAGTGACGATGAATCGATGATACATTGGCCGCCACGCACCTTAGGTTTCACGGATTTTTTATGTTGCATATGTGTGTTAAAATTATAATAAACTTGTAGGAATATGTGATTTGTTGTTGAAACCACACGCGAGTTATTGAACTGTTATATGGGTGTTGCTGTAAGATTTGTTTTCTCAAAAAAATTGAGGTTTCATAAGTGATGAAATAATGAGACGCCGGATGTTGCAACGCTTTTTGGGCATTTGCTAATAGTTTTTATCAAATTATTTTATTGTTTTAAACACATCATTTTTTGGTGTAATTGTATATGATTATTGTTGAAATCACTCTTTATTTTTGTTGTAAATCTGTTAAATGGCCAACTGTTGTCACCTAACCATTTTGTAACATTACTTTTTATATTAAAAATTGCGACCATTTGTTGTAATAGTATTTATTTTTTGTACCCGAAGAAATATATTTTTGGTAAAATGACTGGCAATTTTTATTGCAAAACAATCGGCAAAAAAATGTTGTCAAACCACTATTTTGTAACAACTAAAGGTATTTCGATGATAAATTGCGTTCGCATATATTTTTAGAGAGCGGTGATGGATTTTTTAGCAAAAAAAATTTAGTACTCCCTCCGGCCTATAATACTCTTTGTTAATATAGATGTATCTAGACACATTTTAATGATAAATATATCCGTATTAACGAAGAGTAATATGAGTCGGAGGGAGTACATGAGCTTGCAGCGAGCTAGCTGGGCTGCTTCAGGCGACAAGAGAAAAGCTACCGTGTGTATGCGGCAGCATAGCTTCATCCAACCAATTAACAACACGCTACCCTCCACCAGTGTAAAAAGGTACCTGACGCAAAGACCTTCCTAAGGTTGTTCATCGGATCTGGCCAAGAAGACAAGAAGGTAGCTGTTTGATGGTCGTGTACACTGTAGTCTCATCTCAAGTCGTTTCATGCTTGCTGCAGTATCCTAGCCTGTCATTAGAGTTCATGGGGAGCTGTCTTGCCTGTTGGAGTGCGGCTGTGTCCGGTTCTTGCCATCAGTTGTTGCAGTTTCGGCAGTGTTCGTTGCACGGTTGACTATGTGATCATTTGCATAATTCTGCTGTTGTTCTAACTGTGCAATTATCTCTGAAACAGTTCAAGGGCGTGTCTGTATTGCTACCTCCTGTTGTGATCCCTGCATCATACTTCGGAGACCTCAAGTAGATGTTTGTTGATGACGTAGTATGAAGATCAACACTCTGAGCTTTCCTCGAGCGTGATACATGAAAACTCAAGTTCAGAAGTGGCTTTTGCCGGTCCAGTTAGGGTAGTCATGGTCCTTAGATGCTGGTAATGTCAACCTCAGCTAGGCACACTTAGACTTGATTTAATATAAGTAGGAGGTGACAGTGAAGACCTGTACCTGTGGATCATATTTATACATTAGAATCTGAAGCCTTTATTTATTTGGCTACAATTGCAATATTTGAATCCCTGGTTCTTCTAGCAGGTTTTTCTTCTGCTATTGTTTCTTGTGGGATGCTGCAGTTTCGAGCTCACAAGCCGCTTCAAGGGCCTTACCATCACAAACCATGAAGATAAATACACTAATACAAGTCATGTTAATTTTGCTTAGCTCTCAGTGCGTGCGCAAATTTGCAGGTGATACCTTTTCCTATACCTCCACTGAATCATTCCTATTTTCTCAGTTTGTTACAGTTCAATTGGGCATGTTCACATGCCAATTTGATGATTCTGCGACACCTCTTTATTTGTAATTTTTGTAATTTATGTTTACATACCTACAATTATTATCCTGATAACATGTGTTCGTTTGGTGTTATTGTCTAATTTTGATTGTTTGTTAGGTTGCTTCAAGTTCATGCCATTATTTTTCAGCCTTCATCTCCCGGGGATCATGAAAGGGAAACAGAACACCTGCTCTACTTGTTCGGTTTGCTCAAATATCGCATAGTTGTAGTTCTTTATTGGACAGAAAAATGTTGATGCTTGCGTTTTTTCATAGCTTTCAGTTCATCGTTGTCATTGTGCTTGATGTAGGATAAAACTGATTGCTACTGATCATTGAGTGGAGTGAATATTGTGTGCACATTACAACCTAGCTATTGATATTTTCCTTCTAACTGTGCGCAATGTTGGCTAATTTTTGTAAAGAATATTTAGGTTTGAGAAGTGCGACAAAAATAGTTAACTGCTCTTTCACTTATGGATGGTAAGATATTTATTCTCCTTTTCTGTTGCTACATGTTTCCGGTGGTTGCTTTGATGTTGATAGATCTTTACTATCAAGTATAGCTGGGCATGGGAAGCCCGGCCCGACGGCCTGGCCCGAAAATGGCCCGGCCCGTCAGGCCAAAACATGCTATCGGGCCGGGCTTGGGCAGGATTTTCAGGCCCGATTGACATGTCGGGCCGGGCTTGGGATGGGAAAAGCAGAGATTTACTGAAGGCCCGGCCCGATGGCCCGACGAATTTCTAGCCCGACGGGCCGGGCTTGGGCAAGAAAATGTGGCCCGACAGCCGGGCCGGGCTAGGCCTAGGCAGCGAAAAATTGAGTCGGGCTTTCTCTCGGCCCGACCCGGCCCGGCCTGAAATAATGCCCAGGTATACTATCAAGACCAACTTGAAATTAGTTATTGGAAGCAATGCTTTCTAGGTATATTTATCCACTAGGTACTGAACCGTTACCCCTTACCTACAGTGTCATACCTTACTCCAAGTTGACATGAGTGTATCTATGTGATTTCATGGAGATGACAAGTAAAAACTATTTCTCAAATAACATATCAACAATACGAAGGGGTCACCATAGTCTTCTTAACACTAGCCTGAAACTTCAAATACTAGAGGAATTGTTAGATGAATCCATTGCAACTGCTCATGTAGAAGAGAACTTTGAATTATGGATTGACCAGCAACAGGCACTTGCAGCAACAAAAAGAGAGACTGCAATAAAGGATAAAGAAGAGCAGAAGCTAAACATGGAAGGGGCAACAGAAATGGAAACAAACCTTACAGAGTCTATACCAGATGGCAAGGAGAGCGTTAATGGTCAGCTCATGGCAAAAGAAGGGATGGAGAGGAAACATTGCCCCTGCCAGAAAATTGGAAGATGGGAAATTGTATCAGGTGGGAGTCTATATCAGTATAGCTCTTAAGTTTTCATCCATGTGAACTTTTATGCATGTTAAGGTTCATGCACTAGCCACTTGAACCAAAAGTCCGAACTGCGTGTGACGGGAGACGAGAAGACAAGTCAACACGTGTAGAGAGGTAAAGAGGCAGCGGGAGGCCGGGCGCGGCAAGAGGCTGCGGAGAATTTAGAATAAATTGTGAAAGCCAGGATTTGAACTCGAGACCTGGGGCTCTGATACCATGTTAAGGTTCATGCACTAGCCACTTGAACCAAAAGTCCGAACTGATGGAAAGGGCTAGTACAATCTACTTATACACTTCAACAATGCAGACCTGTTAATTTGCCGACATGCGCATGGTCTCTGCTGAAGTCATTCATGACAGTGCTTCTCTTTGCTTAGATCACGCACTTAGCACCATCTGTATGTTAATTATCAAAATTGTGAATATGATTAGATGCCTCTTCTTAATTTTTAGATAGATTAGTCCTAGAATAAAAAAGCTGGATGCTTGCACTTTTTGTTGGAATCGTGATAGATGGTGTTCCAGATCCTTGAAGACCTTGCTAGATAGACATCATACATGACACTAATGTGAAGATAGCATCTGAAGTTCTGAACATGATTATACTCATATAAACTTTGAACTGCAAATGTCCTGTAGAAAAGAGGAGACATGTCTCTTTAGTTAGTAAGGTTTATACTTGTTGTGGGACTCTCACTCCTCATATTTGGATGAACAACAGAAATGGTCTTGCAGTTCTTTTTTTGAACGGGTTTCAGTTTCTTAATTTTCATGATTAATAGAGGTATATTGTTTAATCTCTGGTGGAGTACAAAATGCTTGGTTGTTTGTATCATGTAATGCTAATTTTAATTCTGATGCCACTCTGCAGCAAGGTGTTCTGTCTTTGCTTAATATCCACGCGAACCCTTGTTTCGATATATACCTTCAATGTTTTCTGTCGCTGACATGAAATATACACCTTGACCGACCAGACTTATATTCCTCATGTTTATTCTATTTCATGTATTTTTGTTGTGGCGTACCTTATTCCTAATGTCCTTTGCATGTGCTGGCCAGAACTTGTAGAGGTAAAAGTGAGTCGCCATCTTTGACAATTTTTTTCCGCTCAATTCGATTTCACCCTGCTTTGGGAGAATGATGATTTTTTTCCTGAAAATCGAATTCACTAATTATTTAACATTAGTATTTTTGAAACATTAGTATTTTTAGAACGGAGGGGGTATGAAAGAAGAGAATGCACAAAAACATTTGCAACCCCATGTGACGCAGTAGTCCTTGTTTATTCTTCTCGGGACTTGGAGTGTGTGTTGCTCTCGACACGTAGTGGCTTTGGCGTCCGCTTTTGTTCCCGAATAAAGGTCCCAGAAGCTCCTGCGGGACGCCATTCGAGGGCCAGCCTTCTGCCACCGGCTCCACGGCTTCTATCATCAACCAGCAGCAACGGCCATCCTCTCGTCCCCCTGAACGACGCTAAAAGTGTAAGCCCGTGACGCCGAGTGACAGCCTCCTCGTCGTCTAACGCTGGAATGCTAACTGCAGCCACGCGTAGTAATGTGCCAATGTTGGCTTTGACGTATGATGGGACGGGAGGGTTGATATTATAGGGCATATCCGAGAGCCCAAAATACGTCTTAAAATATTGTCGGACCGTTTTTTAAACTCGAGGGCCAAATTGTGACCACACCTGTGCCCCAAAAAATTTCCGGTGCGGGTCGGAGCCCAATAAACAAGCTGGTGTTCTCACGCCAGCCCCTGCGCGGTAGAATCCTATTGGGGGCGTCGGCAGCCCGAGGCAGCTCCATCGACCTCGCCTCCCAGTCGCCCACCTCATCACCCTCGCCTTCCCGTCGCCCACCTCTTGCCGATGGCGCACAACCACTAGGCGAGCGGCGGCCACGCGAGGACGACGAACCTCAACACTGACGAGGCGAGGATTCTCGCGAGAACAACATTCTCGTCCCGCCGGTGTGGCACCTGCCGCACGGCTAGCACGTGTCCGCCGTGGCTCCGATTCCGTCGGAAGGACCTCTCCTCGATGAGCTCATCGAGCGGCGCTGGGAGATGTTGCCGCCGGTGCAGCGCGAGCAGTCAGAGTGGGCGCCGACGTGTGCCGTCTGGCCGCCGATCCTCCAAAATGAGCGGGAGGTGGAGCTGGGGCAGTTCTTCGGCCCCTACCATGGCCGGTTCAACCTCGTCGGTCGTTGGGCGTACTGGCAGACACGAGACGTCGATTGTAAACACCCCAACTTTTGTAGCCATGTTTAAGCAGAGTTTGGTAATGCAAAAATGAGGGCCAACAAAAACTTTTTGCAACAAACTAAATAAAATAAAGTTTCATGCATGTTTGCCTTGATTGTTGTGTGATTCATTTATGTAGGAGTTGTTTGATGAACAAGATTGTGAACCAACACAATCATTGTGCTCTTGAGATCATGTCACTAGAAATGCTAGAATGTTGTTTGCATTGACCTTGCTTGAACCATGTGTGATGAATTGACTTGTGTGACTTCTTATGTCTGTTTGATCGACAAGAAGGCTTGTGGCCCAACTTATCTGAAATACATCAAATTCTATAATGTCCCATGGGGATATGCTTACAAAATATTTTTGAATTATTTTCCAAATAAAACCTTTTCAAATATTTTCTTCCTTTGTCTACTCTAAAAAGTCTATTTCTTATGAAAGGAGTATTTATTTTCGAAACACAAGTTTATAAAAAAAAATTATAAATGAGGTTCACTCTTATATGAGAACCCATTTCATTTTAGAAATGTATTTTATAGAAGTATTTTCCCAACTACTCTTTCTATTTTCAAAATAGCAGAAATGGAAAGAATACCTCTTTGGTATTATTCTTTTCTTTGAAATTTATGGGAATACTTCCCAAGGTTTATAAAAGTATTTGTGGCTATTTTCTTTCATAAACCCCACTTGGCTATGAACAACTTTTCAAATCAAACAACCCAAATGGAATATCTGGATATGTGTATGTGTGACTATCTCAATCTCAAAATCTATCTTAAAGTTTCCCTATCCAGTATCCATCTCTTGTATCACTTCTATCATCGTTACAAGATCCACCTTTAATCTTTGGATCACTTTTCTTATTTATGTCTAGTTCCTTATCCTAGTCGACTTTGGTTGACTAGTGGCATGAGTGTTCTCTTGTGAATACATGTGAGAGTATGAATAACCTCCACTTTGATGATCTTTTGGTAACCTATCCCTGCAAAATAATCCAGTGAACTTGGCAAACCTTCAAAACTTCAGAATGTGGTTTTTCCCTCCAACGTCCCCAAAACACTAAAACCCAATTTTCTTCTCTATCTTTCTGTCAACACTATTTCAAGTTTGATCAAAGCTTTTCAAAAAAATATTTATATTTCAAATAAAACTAGGAAATGAGATATATGTGTTATAGCACTCATTTTCCCATCAAAAATAATTTCCAAGAATGAGTTCTTTATTTTCTTTTCTTTATTTTACAAAATGCATGGGAAGGGCAGCTATGCTATCTCTTTTTTTTTCTTGCATCTTTTCAACTCGAAGAAAGATATATTATGCATAGGCATGCAAGTAGAACCTCTTAAGCTCAAATTATCATCTTGCCTTTTTTTTAAAAAAAATAGTCTTTTGGAGTTTCTTTCAAATTGGGTCAAAACATTTTTGTGTCCAAAACTAATTCAGATCAGGTCCATATTTGAATGGCATTTTCTACACATCAAACACACCCCTCTGATCCCTCGTCCACTATCATCTCTTTGACAAAAAAAGGGGCTCTAATACCTAGAGGACCTATATTATTATTTACCTCCTTTTCTATCACCAAATTCCTTAACTTTAGATATCATTAAACTACCCCATTGATCACGCCATCACCAGCATCAGCTCGTGGTGGACTGCTGTGATCATTGAGCACATACGCTTGCCTTCCCTTGTTTAGTAGGAAAGGAATCGGACCATGCCATGCAATGACATCTATGCCAAACCTCTCTCTTTCTCTATTTTATATTAGATCATCACCACTCCACCCCTTCGACCCTTCCATCTCATGCACCTCTGGTCGGCCTTCTACTGTAGCTCTACAGTGCCTCCTTCGTTTGATTGCTTTTGGGAAAGGAGGAAGAGGTTAAAAAAAAAGAGAGACCACGCTTGGTTAATACAAGGCAATGGAGAACCCTGCTGCAGCCATGCTTTCCGTCCAGCCAGTACCAGCGCAAGAACTAGGGAGCCACTAAACCGATGCATGCCCGTGGATACGACCCTAGCATGCCCTAGCTCTTTCTCTCCCTCACTCTCCCGGAGGACACCGAAATGGTGGCCACGTCCCAGTACACGTCGTGTCCCGTTCTAGGTCAGTTTCGACCATGCAACGCAGCAAGGAACCACCCCAGCACCCCTTCCGTGCCATCCTAGCTTCCCTATGTCCGAACACACGCCGTCCTGGTCGACGCGCATGACCCGGCCTTTCCTCGAGCACCTTGCGTGCGTCCACGGCCTCGAGCCAAAGAGCAGGAACCGGCCACCTCCTGCCCCGTCCTCTCACCAGTAGTCGAGACTCGTGCTCACGGACTCGCTGGCAGTCACCGACTCTGTCCTTGTCCTCTTGCTGCTGGCCGCGCTCGCCGCGCACCGCCGCCTCACAATGAGTGCCACGTCGCGGCAGTGCTCCGACCTTTTCCTAGTTAAAGCGGCCCCGAGCCTGCACTTCCCCTCCGTCGCACCAACAACTCCTCCACACTCTCTTCTCTCTCTCTCTCTCTCTCTCGCAGAAACAACTGAGCGAAGCCCTTCGTTTCTTCAACGGCCACAGGAGCGTAGTCCCAAAAAGATAAGTCCCCATGTTGAACGGATTGATTTGGAATTGTAGGGGAGTGGGTGATAAGGCAAAAAGGGATTTTATTAGAGAAACTTCGAATAAGCACCAAATTGACTTTTTGGGACTACAGGAGACAATGAGACAGACCTTCACTCAGGAGATATTACTATCCTTGAGTGGAGGGCTAGATCTGGATTGGATCAATAATCCTGCAAGAGGTAGATCTGGTGGAATTCTTGTTGGTATTAATAAATCAAGTTGCTGTATTCTAGAAAGAGAGATTGGCGATTATTTTGTCAGAATCCTTCTTTGTAACAAGGAAGATAATTTTGTTTGGAACCTCATTATTGTTTATGGGGATGCCCAACAAACAGGCAAAGCGAAGTTCTTGATAGAATTAGTCCATGTTATTAGGAAATCTCATGCACCGCTTGTTATAGCTGGAGATTTTAATATGACTAGGAGGGAAAGCGATAAGAACAAACCTGGGGGTTATAATAAATGGAGTATTCTTTTCAACTCTGTAATATCACAAGGGGAGTTAATGGAAATTAAGCTGTGTGGAAGACAGTTTACTTGGTCCAATAATCATGAGGATCCTACTTATGAATTATTGGATAGAGTAATTGTTTCACCATCTTGGGAGGAGAAATATCCACTTGTCACGGTGAATGCACTCTCTAGGGAACTGTCAGATCATACACCTTTGTTGTTATCAACAGGTGATAAGGTGAGGGCGCCACCAGTTTTCAGATTTGAGAACTGTTGGCTTCAGAGACCTGATCTGGAAGATCTGGTAACTAAAACTTGGAGGGAGAATAGAAAAGGAAGTAGTAACTTAGATAAATGGCATAATATTCTTTCTGCTATGAGGAAGAAGTTGAAGGGCTGGAATAATAATATTGAGAGTATTTACAAGAAATCTAGAGCTCATCTGGTAGACAACATAGAAAGACTGGACAAGCTTGCTGAATCCAGTACTCTTAGTGTTGCAGACCGAGAGCTTCTTTACACTTGTAGATATCATTTAAAAATTATACAAAAAGAGGAAGAGACGAAATGGTTACAAAGATCAAAGGAAAAAGAATTGATGGAAGGAGATGGTAATACTAAATATTATCATCTCAAAGCAAATGGCCGGAGAAGGAAGAGCAGAATTATTAGTCTTAATCAGGAGGAAGGTGTGATAGAAGGGCAGGATAATCTGAAAAAGTATATCACCAACTTTTACAAGAATTTGTTTGGGAAACCTCTTCCCTCCTCACTCAATCTTTCCCCGATAGGGGTTGATAGAATTACTGAGGAGGATAGGGTTTTCCTAACAAAAAAATTTACTTTGCAAGAGGTCAAAGAAGCTGTTTTTGCCATGGAGCCAAATAAAGCTGCAGGCCCAGACGGTTTTAATGCTGAGTTTTATCAAGCATTTTGGGGAGTGATTAGTGATGATCTATATAATTTGATAGATGATCTCTATAATCATGAACTAGATCTTGACAGACTGAATTATGGCTTAGTGACACTTGTGCCGAAAGGAAGTGATGCCGATAAAATCCAAAAATATAGACCCATTTGCCTTCTTAATGTGGTGTTTAAAATTATTACAAAAATCCTTTGTAATAGATTAATTGCCATAGTTGAGAAAGTAATAAAAATTTCTCAAACTGCCTTTATTAAAGGGCGCTATATCTTGGATGGGGTGGTTTCACTTCATGAAATTTTAAATGAGATTCATAGGAAGAAAAAAAATGGGGTCCTATTCAAAATAGATTTCGAAAAGGCTTTTGACAAAATCAAGTGGCCTTTCTTGCTACAGATTTTGGAAATGAAAGGCTTTCCCAGTGATTTTAATGATTGGATAATGAAATCCATTACAGGAGGTAAAGTGGCGATTAGGGTTAATGATGAAAATGGTCCTTACTTTCCAACTTTCCAGGGTCTGCGACAGGGGGATCCTTTATCTCCTTTGTTATTTGACCTAGCCACTGATGCTCTTTCGATTATGATCGAAAGAGCAACTGCTCAAGGGTTAATCACGGGGCTTGGGGAAGAATTTGTTGAGAGAGGTGTGGCAATTTTGCAATACGCTGATGACACAATTTTGCTTATTCAAAATTGCCCTGAACAAGCTAGAAACCTCAAATTTATTCTTGGTCTTTTTGAACAAATGTCAGGCCTCAAGATAAACTTTCATAAAAGTGAAGTTTATTGCATGGGTGCGGCAAAAGAAAGGCAAGAAGTTTTTGAGAGAATTTTTACTTGTCAGAGCAAAGAGCTTCCCATGAAGTATTTAGGAATTCCGATTGATGAAAAAAGGATTAAAAATAGTGACTGGAATGGGCCTATTGGTAAGATAGAGAAGAAACTAGGCAGTTGGATTGGGAAATGCATGTCTATTGCTGGTAGAACAATTCTTATCAATTCTTCCATAACTAGCATAACTCTGTACATGTTATCCTTCTATAGATTGCCTGTAGGTGTGGGGAAAAAGTTCTCTACACTCAGCTCTAATTTCTTGTGGGGAGATGAACCTGAGAAAAAGAAATATCATTTGGTAGGTTGGTCAGATGTTTGTTTACCCAAGGACCAAGGGGGGTTAGGGGTCCTTAATCTTGATGTGATGAACATAGCTTTATTGTCGAAATGGTTGTGGAAATTATTTAATGGTTCCGGTTTGTGGCAGACTATTTTGAAGAAAAAATACTTAAATGGGTCAACTCTGAGACATGCAACTTATAGAAACGGTGATTCTCATTTCTGGCAGGGTTTGTTGGAAATCAAACACCTTTTTTGAGCTGCTGTAAGTTTCAGATTGGGGATGGTCGCAATACGAGTTTTTGGGAAGATAATTGGTTGGGGGATTTTACTCTCTCAACTAGTTTTCCTAGACTGTTCGCAATCAGTTCAGATCCCAAAATTACAGTTCGAAAGGCATATGATGAGGGTTTGGACAATATGAAATTTAGACGTGCTATGGTAGGCGTTAGAATGGAGCTATGGACCAAGCTTAAGGATTTGTGTGGACAAATGACCTTTTCGGAAACACAAGACAGATTGTCTTGGTTATTAACCGAATCTGGGCAATTCTCCACTAAATCCTTTTATTTGGCACTACAAAATTCCGGCGCTGTTCCATATAAATTCTTATGGAAAGTTAAGATCCCTCTGCGAATTAAAACCTTTATCTGGCTAGTACTTAGGAAAAGTATTCTAACCAAAGATAATCTGATTCATAGAGGAGGGAAGTGTGATGTTAAATGTGTTTTTTGTGGTAAGGATGAAAGTATAGACCACTTGCTATTCCTATGTCCTCTTGCGAGGTACATGTGGAATGTGGTCAGTTGTGTGATGGGGATTCCCTGTCATTTTAGAAATGTTAAGGACTGCTTGCTGGTTTGGCTCAAGCAGTTTTCTGGAACAAAGAAAAGAGTGTTGATGGTAGGTGTGGCAGCTGTCATGTGGAGCATCTGGAGAGCTCGCAACATGGCTTGCTTCCAACAAGTGTGGCCGAGCGATCCATCGGTGATTCTATTTCAAGCATGCTACTGGATTGACTTCTGGAGTAATTTGCAGGTAAAGGAGGACGTAAAGCTGGAGCTTCGACGGGGCGCTAAACTTCTGGAGCAGGTGGCGGCAGAGGTGTTCAAAGACAAGAAGAGATGGGCGCCGTGGATTCCAAGATTGGAAGATGATGTTGCAAGAGATGGGAGATGAAAATGGAATAAAAGGATGCTGGAGGAACAATCTGTTAGGGGACTAGATTTTTTCTGGTTACCTTTCTCAGTTGTTTCCATTCTCTGTTTTAGGCTAGCCGCAGAGAGAAAAATTGAAAAAGTTCTGTAAGCTTTGGTGGTGGCTGTGTGAGGTGGTGAACTTTGTAGCCTGTGGTTTCTTTAATGGAAATCGGGGGGAACCCTTTTATCTAAAAAAAACAGGAGAGACCGAGCCAGAGCGGGAGCTCGTCGACCTGCAGCTCGTCGTTGAGACGAGGCTACTGCCCCACTCCGAACCCTATATCTATTCCTATCTCTCTCTACATCTCTAGATAATCTGACGCGACCTTCTTCTTGCTACAGCTCGCCGGACCGTCGCCATCGTCGGGGTTATGTCCGTGTCGACACCAAGGTTGTCGATGGCCGGGAGCTCCGCCAGCTCGTCCGAGGCGCCCAGTCGAGTAGCCTCGTGCCTGCTCGCCATCCCTTCGTCGTATCCATTGTCGCCGTCCGCCCCTCCGCGGTAGCTGTGGAGACGCGCCCTCGCCCTCGTCCCTGCCGACGCCGAGGACCGCGTCCGTGCGTCCATCTCGCTGCTGCACGCCGCCATGCCGTCCTCCACATCCCCTCCGCCAAGTCTGCAGTGTCTCCATGCTCCATCCCTTCCAGACCCTCCCACAGTGAGCTCTCTTCCGAATCCGAGCATCTCCGTTGAAGCTAGCTAGCGAGTCATCATGCAGGTCTAAATAACCTGAAGCGTGAATTTTAAAGCATACCTCCTGCTATTTTTAGTCAAGTGTCCGATCAATGCCCATAGCTTAGTTCGCTAGTCCGTTGCTGTTCTGTACTGGCCCCGTAAATTCAGCCCACGTGGTGTTTTTTTGGTTACCCTGTTAATTGTTTGACAGATCTATTTGACTTCTAAAATTCGAAATTAAATCTCTATAGATCCAATTAGCTTGATTCAAATTTCTGTAGACTCTATTATAAGTTCTCTGTCTCATAAAACAAGCCCCGTTCATAAAAATGCAAACCCAAGTCCGAGAGTTTAAGTTTAATCCTATCTATTCAGTGGTACGATTTTCATGCACTAGTATGGTGCAGAACTTTGTTGTGCCATTTTAATTGTTTGTTATGCACGTGTGTAGTTAAAAATTCATAACTATAGTTTTAAAATTCCAATAAATGTGAGGCCACTTGCTGTAGTTTTATAAAGCAAAAATCAATCCTCTAAACCTAGTGTAAGTTTTAATTCCTTTATTGTGTTCTGGTGAATTTTGGTTAGTGATTATGTTGTATGTGTATGTTGCTTGCTATAGTGAAGTGTGCTATTTGTATGGTTGAATGCTTATTGTTTGAAATTTTATCCGCGCTAGATTCAAATGACAACGGATTTTCTGAGGAAGGAGAAGTAATTGAATATCAGGAAGAAGAAGATCAGGGACAAGCCAACCAAGGCAAGCCATCTATTTGATGCATATCTGAATCCTATTATTACTCTATGCATTGCTTACTCTTGCTCTCTTATTGATGCATTATTCTATATTGCTATTAATCTCTAGATAGCAATAGTTGGTGACTTAGCTCCACAAGTCAACTTGATATCATCCTTTGAGATGACACCTCTTGTGACCTATTCTACACCCCTCATAGTAGAGACCTGATGGCTAGCATCAATGTCCTTGGAAAACTTGTAGTGGAGCCAAAACTCTAGGAAATTGGGTTTACTCTCGGGAGGCATTTCGAAAAAGGTTTTCGAAAACCTTGGAGTAGTTGCTACTTCATTGAGATGTTTTAAAATGGTTTTTATAAACAAGGAGTGGACAATGGGAGATGAAGGAGTTGGTGAATTTCTGAAAAAAGGCATTGTGTATAAGTGTTCGCCAAACCAATTACCCCCGTGCAACCACATTACCCTGGAATGGGACGGGGCTTAGTTTGAAGTTTATCCGTTTTAGTGCAGGGAGCCTCATACTATATAAGGGTCTGTAGGACCCCGGAATCCGGATTGCCGCCAGACTATGGGCAATAGTAAATCGGGATCCATTGGGATTTATCCGGCCGGAAGACACTTGGGTTTCTCCCGCCATGGCACTGGAACTACGCTCGACGGAGGTAGACGGCCAGGGTTTGCCGGGGATGTATACTCCACAGGGTAGGCACCCGTACTAAGGTGGATGGATGGAAGGCTATGATCGATTATCCGAACCCCGCATACTGGTGTATGACGGTCCGTGGTGGTATCCCGGCGGATTTATCGGATGATGTGGGGAAAGTGTACAACCTCTGCAGAGTGTAATCTATTCGAATAGCCGCGTCCTCAGTCATGGACGGTTGGAATGGCCATACTTAACCTGTGTCGAGTTTTGGTTTTACAAAATGTTTTCTTGGAAATATGGAGTTTGTGCCGGACGGAGTACTTGGAGGGTACGGCCGTGGCACGGAAATGGATCGGAGTACTCGAAGGGTACTACCGAGGTAAATGAGAATGGTCATGTTTGATTGACCATGGTTGCCTTAGGCAAGTATAAAGGAGTTTCCCCCCTTTCCTAGAGCTTTTTCCAAATACTTGTCTTACAAGTATCTTCTTTCATAAGGATATAGAGATGTCGTATGACATGCTATATCGACACGAGAATCTTACTACAAATCTTCTTTAATAAGGATATAGAGATGTCGTAGGACATGCTATATCGACAAGAGAGGCATACTAGTATTAAGTTGCCTTCAACCAAGCCAACCTTGCTACAGCCAAATAGCATGTGTTTATCTTCTCTTAGATGGTTTGCGAGTACAATTCCAAAATGTACTCACGGCTTTGTCCCTGGCTATTAACTTGGTCAGACTATGAAGAAGGCTATGAGGAAGATGATGGTGGGAACGACGACGCTGATGCGAACTAGGAACGTCTCCCAGTCAGTTGCCTGTAGGGTAGTAGGCATGACGTGGGTCATCAACGCTGCTTGGTATCCGCTGCTTAGTTGTAGATTTGCCCTGCGTGGCAATATCATGCTTGGTCATGTGACCAATTGTAAGTATATTATTCGGTACTGTAAAGGATGATGTAATTCTGTTATCAACTCGGATATGTGGATTCACGACACACTGATCACGGGATCATGAATTGTATGCATAACGGGAATCCCGGATGGTAAGCCGGGGTCCCACTAGTAGAGAACAGGCCTTTGGCCTGGACCCTTTAGTCCCGGCCTCCATCTGGGCCGGGACTAAAGGCCCGGCCACGTCGCCCCAAAAGACCCAAGCCGCCCGGGAGGCTTTGGTCCCGGCCCGTAACGACCCTTTAGTCCCGGTTTGAGACACAAACCGGGACTAAAGGGCTATGCGCTGGGAGGCCCCATGTGCGCCCCCTTTAGTCCCGGTTTGTGTCTCAAACCGGGACTAAAGTCCTCTGCCTATATATATTGGCACAGCCCCTCTCTCCACTCTTCCTTGCATTTTTCTTGGATGGATCTCAGTGGGTGTGTGCTAGCTCTCCTTTTTTCTTAGATGCACTAGAGGTGTTTGTTGAAATGTGTATTAGAGCAATGCCGCTTCAGTTCACCGAACACAACTACGATATGAGATGCCCGAGCCACGTTTAAGCCTCTTCCTCTTTATTTCCACTTATTCTAAAAGGTTAGCAACTATATTTTCTCATTTAGACCGTGCGGTACTAATTTATAGGATCGTGATTGTGTTTGATATACTGTCGTATGATACAGATGAGCCATCCATGGATGTACGGTGATCGACGCACAACCGCTTACAGAGAAGGCGTGCATTCTTTTCGAGATGCGGCCGATGCGAACAAGCATGGTGGTGGCTATATGTTTTGTCCATGTGTTGAATGTCGGAATGAGAAGGATTACACTTCCTCAAGAGTCATTCAGAGCCACCTGCTTCGGTCCGGTTTTATGTCGGGCTATAATGTTTGGACCAAGCACGGAGAAAGAGGGGTTATGATGGAAGACGACGATGAAGAAGAAGAGAACGATGATGACAACTACCGATCTATGTTCCCTGAGTATGCTGATACCGCAATGGAAGACAATGAAGAAGAAGATCAGGGTGCAGAACGGAAACCAGATGAGCCCGCTGATGATCTTGGACGGGTCATTTCTGAAGCACGGCGAGGCTGCGACACAGAAAAGGAGAGGTTGCAGTTCGAGCAGATGTTACAGGACCACAACAAATTGTTGTACCCAACTTGTGAAGATGGCCAGAAGAAGCTGGGTAGCACACTGGAATTGCTGAAGTGGAAGGCAGAGACCGGTGTGACTGACTCGTCATTCGAAAAGTTGCTGGTACTGATGAAGAATATGCTTCCAAGAAAGAACGAATTGCCCGCCAGCACGTACGAAGCAAAGAAGCTTGTCTGCCCTCTAGGATTAGACGTGCAGAAGATACATGCATGCCCTAATGACTGCATCCTCTACCGCGGTGAGAAGTATGAGAATATGGATAAATGCCCGGTATGCACTGCATTGCGGTATAAGATCAGAAAAGATGACCCTGGTGAGATTGAGGGCGAGCCACCCAGGAAGAGGGTTCCTGCCAAGGTGATGTGGTATGCTCCTATAATACCACGGTTGAAACGTCTGTTCAGAAATAAAGATCATGCGAAGTTGTTGTGATGGCACATGGAAGATCGTATGAAAGACGATAAGTTGAGGCACCCCGCTGATGGTCGGCAGTGGAGAAAAATCGAGAGAGAGTTCCCGAGATTTGCAGGTGACGCAAGGAACTTATGGTTTGGTCTGAGTACAGATGGCATGAATCCTTTTGGGGAGCAGAGTTGCAGTCACAGCACCTGGCCCGTTACTCTATGTATCTACAACCTTCCTCCTTGGTTGTGCATGAAGCGGAAGTTCATTATGATGCCAGTGCTTATCCAAGGTCCAAAGCAACCCGGCAACGACATTGATGTGTACCTAAGGCCATTAGTTGACGAACTTTTACAGCTGTGGGCCGAACCAGGTGTACGTGTGTGGGACGAGCACAAACAAGAGGAATTTGACCTTCGAGCCTTGCTTTTCGTAACCATCAATGATTGGCCTGCTCTTAGTAACATTTCAGGACAGTCAAACAAGGGATACAATGCATGCACGCACTGTTTAGATCAGACAGAAAGTATATATCTGGACAAATGTAGGAAGAATGTGTACCCGTTCAATCGTCGTTTTCTTCCGCCCAAGCATCCCTTAAAGAAAAAAGGCAAGCATTTCAATGGCAAGGCAGAACCCCGGGGGAAGCCTGTCATCCGTACTGGTGCTGAAGTATTTGATATGGTCAAAGATTTAAAAGTAATCTTTGGAAAGGGTCCTGGCAGCCAACCTGTTCCTAACGGCCCTGATAAGCGCGTACCCATGTGGAAGAAGAAATCTATATTTTGGGAGCTACCCTATTGGGAAGTCCATGAGGTCCGCTCCGCAATCGACGTGATGCACCTGACGAAGAATCTCTGCGTGAATATTCTAGGCTTCCTGGGCTTGTATGGGAAGTCAAAAGATACACCGGAAGCACGGGAGGACCAGGAACGTCATAAAGGAAGAGATGGCATGCATCCAGGGCAGTTTCAAGGGCGTGCCAGCTACGCTCTTACTAAGGAAGAGAAGGAAATCTTCTTTGAAGTCCTTTTCAGTATCAAGGTCCCGACTGGCTTCTCGTCGAATATAAAGGGAATCGTAAATATGGGTGAAAATGGGTGAAGCTGACAGGAGGCGGGGTAGTTGTAGACCAAAAGTACGGTATGACAACAGTGGATCTCAACAATCTTGCGTACATGGATGAACCATTCGTCCTAGCCAACGATGTCGCTCAGGTTTTCTATGTGAAGGACATGTCTACAAAAACGAGAAAAAGAAATCAGCAAAAGAAGACATCGTCCGATGAGCCAAAGCGCCACATAATTCTTTCAGGGAAAAGAAACATCGTGAGAGTAGATAACAAGACAGACATGTCAGTAGATTATAATAAGTTTCATGAAATTCCGCCCTTCAAAGTGAAAACTGACCCAAGCATCCTACTGAATGATGAAGATTCTCCATGGCTACGACCCAAAAGAAAATAGAAATAATAGATAGGAATGTTGGTGCAATAATGTAATAATGTATTAAACCTTTTATGTAATGCATGATGAAGATTCTCCATGGCTACGACAGACACGGTTACACCGCTCTTTAGGAAAAAAGCCTTCGTAAACAAATTTTGTAGAAGAAAAAAACCTCGAATTGCCGCCACCACGAATAGAACATTTCATACTGAACGCCACAACACTGGATCCTAGACTTCTAGATTTAACTCAGGCCGCCACCGTGCATAAAACTCACGCATAGTTCAAACTAAACTAAAGAACTTGGACATACATTGAACAAGGAGACACATGCAAATGACAAATTAAGCCAGCCTCTACTGAATCTTATCTCCCGTTCTATCCACACCGTGCTCTTTATGCAAATGGCAAAATAGTTAATACTTAGGATAGTTAAAATAATTAATTTTTAAAATAGAAAATAGTTTTGAATTATCTATTCAATTTCAAACACTTTTCATTTTTATAGTTTTGTCAAATACTCAAATATGCAAAAAGATTATTAATAAACATAGTTTTTAATTAAAAATGGCAAAATAGTTAATACTTAGGATAGTTAAAATAATTAATTTTTAAAATAGAAAATAGTTTTGAATTATTTATTCAATTTCAAACACTTTTTATTTTCATAGTTTTGTCAAATTCTCAAATATGCAAAAAGAATATTAATAAACATAGTTTTTAATTAAAAATGGCAAAAGAGTTAATAGTTAGGATAGTTAAAATAATTAATTTTTAAAATAGAAAATAGTTTTGAATTATTTATTCAATTTCAAACACTTTTCATTTTTATAGTTTTGTTAAATTCTTAAATATGCAAACAGAATACTATTTACAAAACAAATAAAACAAAAAACAGAAAATAGGCCTTTAGTCCCGGTCCGTGCCACGGACCGGGACTAAAGGCCCTTATGTTGAAACCCCCCCCCCCCGAGGCCTTTAGTCCCGGGCGGTGGCTCAAACCGGGACTAAAGGGGGGCCTTTAGTCCCGGCCTGAGCCACCGCCCGGGACTAAAGGTCCCGGGGTATAAAACTTCCTCTTCTTCCCCGCCGCAAAACACTTTGCAGTTTCGCGCGCGAGGAGAACGGACAGACACCGCCAGGCTGCCTCGCCGCCGTTCGGCCGACGACCGCGCCAGCCGCCGCAGCGCCGCCAGTCCGCCGCGCCGCCGCATTGCAGCACCCGCCGCGCCAGCCGCCCGCCGCGACCGCGCCAGCCGCCCGCCGCGCCTGCAGCACCCGCCGCACCGCCGGTCGCCTCCAAGCGCCGCCGCGCCGCCAGCAGCCCGCCGGAGCACCCGCCAGCAGCCCGCCGGAGCACCCGCCAGCAGCCCGCCGGAGCAAGACGTCTGCAAGGTTTTTTTTGCAAAAAAATTTAATTTGTTAATTAGTTAGAGTGTTAGGGTTAGGGTTAGATATAGAATTAGTTAGCTAGTTAGATATAGAATTAGTTAGAATAGAATTATTTTAGTTAGATATAGAATTATTTAGTTAGAATAGCATTATTTAGTTAGAATAGAATTATTTTAGTTAGAATAGAGTTATTTAGTTAGAATAGAATTATTTTAGTTAGAATAGAATTATTTTAGTTAGAATAGAGTTATTTAGTTAGAATAGAGTTATTTTAGTTAGAATAGAGTTATTTAGTTAGAATAGCATTATTTAGTTAGAATAGAATTATTTTAGTTAGAATAGAGTTATTTTAGTTAGAATAGAGTTATTTAGTTAGAATAGCATTATTTAGTTAGAATAGAATTATTTTAGTTAGAATAGAATTATTT